>CM068580.1:86503531-86956031 GCA_035048485.1 Pteria penguin | reverse complement strand
TCATTAAGAGTTTATTTCTCAAAGAATATCATAGTACATTCGTCCGTTGCATCTCCAAAATATACTGTATTCTCCCTTACATACAAGACCTACCATGGGCCCACACTAAGAATGAGTAACCCCTAACCAGGAATTGGGTCATTCGATAATTTGAACCTGCATGTCTCAGAAGTCCTCAGAATTTTGTGACGAAATTTTGTGACGATGTAGATTGATTATATTTGTATATTATATATATATAAACCGAAAAATCTCGTGATATATAAATGCCTTCTAGACTGAATTACGACTGCTAGCTCGGGGTGATAAGAAGAGTTACTATAGTTTAACGCCTTACCTTCGGTTTACACATCTTAGGATGGATCTTATTGTTGAATATACATATTTCAGAGTCAGTTACATTTTACTTTCGAATTTGTTAATGCATGTAAATCCTGTGTAGATAAATACGAAGTCCAAAATGAAATAAACAAAACATTGGTAAGAGATTAGAATTATTAATTTAGAGGACAACGGGATGATAAAAACTTGAAAAAATCAACAATTAAATAAAAATGAAAATGGTGGTCAGCAAAATTAAACCGCATCGATCTGAGTGGTATTAATTTTTTGGCACTTCAAACACCTCGGGTATTTCACCACAACCCAAAATTGTTTCAGGGATATTTTGAATAGTTATTTCCATTGAAAACTGTTTCAATATTTTATAATTCTATAAGCATGTACATTTTGAAAACGTGAAACGTGCATTTCATATCAAAATGATTATTTAATGTTGTACATAACAAATGAAAAAGGGAACAAACTAGCCTCCATATCCATAAAAGCCGCGATGGTTCGAGTCGCATATGCAATCACCGTCTATCCATTGTTTTTGAAGATCATTGGCAAATTTCTGCAAATCTTGTGGTGAAGTGGTTTTTAAGTCGTCAGCAGCTTTTGTCATGTTTACTAGACAGGTGGCATTAAGTTCATTAAGGTGTTTCTTTATTTCATCAATGCAATCGTCGGAGAAGCTCTTCATATTTATAATGATTTCAGAAACGTTCAATGAATCCCAGTCTGTATTTTGGAAATGGCATCCTGGTTTGTTGGTTTTGTTTACAACGGCGCTGAAGGGAACATCAGAACAATTGCTTTGTCTCCAATATCCCGAGCCACCAAAATAATTTGTATTACCTTGAATGAGGAACGATAGATTTATAACCGAATTTTCTTGTTATGTTAGATAAGGTTACAAATTATTTTATTTTAGAAAAATAGGTATCGCCACATATAAATCAGAGGATATACGTAATGTTTTAAAGAACTGTGAAAGCGGCCCAACGTACCTGGAGGATTAGTGAAAGGACGACTGTATCCAGTGTAGCCTGCAATATATGAACTACATGTAACAATTAGAAACTGAGAGAGAGAGAGAGAGAGAGAGAGAGAGAGAGAGAGAAATAAAATACAGTATGACAGAGTCCGAACGTAAAAAGAGTAACGTGACAAACTGATAACAGAACTGCTGTAGCACACGCGCCAGGGCTACCCGACCGGACGCGCTAGGACTACCCGACCGGACGCGCCAGGACTACCGACCGGACGCACCAGAACTACCGTCCGGACGCGCCAGGACTACCCGATCGGACGCGCCAGTACTACCCGACCGGACACGCCTTCCCTCCCTTCCAAGAAATCATCGTTAACGACATTCAGTCTTGCATGAGCACGGGCGAATTACTCGTTCATGTACTCGGTTATATTTTCATTTATGCTGTATACAGATGAAGCGGATATGATGGATCTTATTAGATCAAATGTGTGTGTGTGTGTGTGTGTGTGTGTGTGTGTGTGTGTGTGTGTAGGTGTGTGTGTGTATATAAATTATAATAATTTCAAGAAACTATGTCAAGTAACTAGCATTCTTTTATTCCTATCATTATTAGTGTTTTGTGCTCAAGTATTCTATTTGATTTAATTTAATTTCTTTTCTTTTCATCTTTTCATTTAACTACTTATCTTGTATCGATTTATTTATTTATTTTTTTTTATTAGAATATATCCTAACTTTATTGCATTGGATGTTCGAAAATTGCATCCTATATTCTTCAATTCATTATTCTCATCCCAATGTCTATGGTGATCTAGTGTACACACTAAGGAGGGTGAATGATTCGAATCACAAATCTACTAGTGCTAAAATAATTAAATGCTTCGACATCGACAGTATGACCTAAAAGTCATCGCAAAGACATTAGGTCTTGTATTGAGCCCTCTACATACTTATACAGACTTTTACTTTTGCGTTGCACACAGACTAGCAGGGTGTCGAAGGCTCTATGATGTAACTTGTCCAAGCCTTTTCAAATTAGACAAGGTTCTGAGCCTCTGACTGTTAATCGGGTCTTCTACAGATCAAGGATCTGAACTCGCTTACAGAAGGGTGGAGCACGGTTTACTTATGTCGATGACATCTAACATATATTTTGAAACTAATATAATATTCCATAAAATGTTTCTGTGAAAATGTTCATGACTACCCCTCTGGAGAAACATGTTCATCCTTGTTCTCTATGTGGAGGATTATTTATAAAATTTTAAATGTTTGTCCGTTGATTGTGCTGCTTTTGCGATGAGTGTGTAGTTGGCTGCCCGTAAGCTGGTTAACGACACCGATGGAGTGATGTTTGTTTTTCCGTTTTCTGTATTTATTTGACTGTTATCCTGTTTTATGAGCATGTCCTTGGTGATTTGTGTCAGACAGTTTAGAAAGATGTTCTGTGTCTTCTTTTCTATACTAAAAGAGTTTATCCAATTCCAAATACTTGTTTTAATTACTTATTTTAAACATTTCACTTTTATTTTAATTCTTTCTAAATTATATGTGCATATCAATCTAAAGATGATGGATAAATCCAAACCACAAGTCCAAAAATCATAAAACCAGAGGACATACAAAATCAGTGAAAATGAAAAACAAATGGAAAATAACAAAATATGTCTACTTGAAAAGCATATGTGAACCCCTGTGATGGAGTGAGATCAGGTGCCCGTGGAGAGTGAGCATCTCCTGCTTGCCAGAAACACCCTTCACATATACCCAGTAGAAAGAGTCAAATCGTGTAAATTCCATATGTATTTATATATGGAGAAGTCGAAGTAGGTAACCTTCTAGTATAGAAGGTGTCAAATCTGTGTGAAATGATCGTAATCGGTCTCAGTCCAGAATATCATTTAAAAGTCTGGATAACGAGATATCATATGGAGTAATAAGAGTCTCGTAACGACCATACAATTTCCTCAGTGACGTTGCTAGTCTAGCACATATATAACCCTGGTTGAGCCTAGCCCTCAGAACAAAGTCACTGTAATTTGAACATGCTCTGGAATAACGCATTAACTGAGATATGAATACGCCGTATGCGGGCGATGATGGAATGTTGCTACTTATGAAAGGAAAGTTTGTGATAGCGAAATTGAAATGGTCACGTTTGTCATAGAGTGAGGTGTTCAATTGACCATTAATGTCGAAAGACAACATAATATCTAAATACGAAGTAGAATTACTACTTTCTGTGGTTTCTTTGGCCTCAAGTTCACTTGGGTAGATGAAGCTAAGGTAATCCGCGAATGAAGGATTATTAATTGAAAGCAAGTCATCTATATATCTGTAAGTAAAATTGAAGCCAAGAGCCAATTGTTTTTTTTTCCTTGCGAAAGCAAAGACTGAATGAATTCAGCTTCGTATGAGTAAAGGAATATGTCAGCCAGAAGCGGAGCACAGTTAGTGTCCATTGGAATGCCGACAATTTGTTGAAAAACCTTACCTCCAAACACCACAAAAATGTTATCGATAAGAAAGTTCAACATCTGGATGACAGCTGTTTCAGTGTATTTATTTTTGGAATCAGAATTTTCCCTAACAAAGTACGTTTTATCGTGGCCTATTACTATATATTTGAATTTGCGGCTTCCGTTTTTACTGGTAAATGCATTTTGAATAATTTCCGATAATCTGTCTTTTAATTTCTGATGAGGGATCGTTGTGTAAAGAGTTGAAAAGTCAAAAGACCCGATAGAGTGAATTTTAGTAAAACTTTTTGATTTTAGATTTTCTAACAACTCTTTTGATTTTTTAAGGATCCACATTTGATTAATTCCACTTCTGGAATATACTGTTTCGCAATATCTATGAAGGCCAGATTTAATTTCTGATAATAGCATCGATACAGATTTTGTGGAACACATCGAGGAACCAGCGATAAAGTGTTGTTTATAAGGATTTTTGTGCATTTTTGGAATGCAGTACAAATATGGAAGTTCTAAATTTAATTTATTTGAGTCAATACCAAACGTATTGAGGACAGATTTATGATTCTCGAGTACTTCCGAAACCGAAAAGTTCGTGAGAGTATAAGTAGGATTTCCTGGAGCAGAATTTAATCCTAATTCTTTCACTAGGCTGTCAAAGTAATATTTCTTACTAGTAAATGTATAATTATTGGATGCTTTATCTGCTGGCGTAATGATATAATGTTCTTGGAGGAAGGTAAGTTCTCTGACAACATCAGGATCTTTAAAAATAGATTCGAACCTGGTGTTTACAGAACATTGTAATTTTTAATTTTTGATCTTAGCAGTACTGCAATAGATTTTATCCATTCCAAAAGAGTGTCGACCTGTACTTCCTCTCTTTTTGCCCATCGTGTGGCATATTCCTCGCAGCAGTTCATAATATTCTCAAAATTTTGGCTCCATGTGAATGATCTGGGTTCTCTTAGTTTAGTGTTTTTAACAATATCGAGATCACCAGTAACGACATGGCCACAAGGAGAATATACAAAATTAGATGAGGAACATGCACACGGTTGAGGATGGCATGCAGAGTTGCTAAGATCAAGACACTGTAGAAACCATTTGTAATTATAAATTTTGGATGCAACTGATGGCGTGTAGCTATAGGAAATACATGGCGGATCTTTGTTTTTGAAATATGGAGGTATTTTCTCTAAAACAGACTTATGATTTAAAATTTGGCCAAAATTTTAATAATCAATGCCTTCATTTGCAAATTTGATTTTGATGAAAGGGCGATTAGATTTTTCCATAGAAATATCTGACTTGACGGGACGAAAAAGTCTAGCGGTCGATATGTCCATAATAATGCCATCTAGTCTATTAATATCTAATATTGGAAGGAAGAAAGCGGTTGGCAATGCGCCAATACCGCAGTCAAACGCCTTACCTGCGGTTTGTAAATCAAGTTCACGTGTAAACGCGAATGCGTGTGCACAGCAGTCCTATGCTAACGAAAATAGTAAATATCACGTTTTCGCGACGTGATGTTAGGAATGCACACGAATGAAATTACCGTTAAACCAGCCCCATTGACCTGGAGGATTTGTGAAAGAACGACTGGATCCAGTGTAACCTACAAAAAAAAAAAGGAAATACAAATTAAGAAAAAGTTTAAACAGAGAAAGATCGGTACGGAGAGAAAGAGACAGACAGACAGACAAACAGAAAGATAGATAGATAGATGGACAGACAGACAGACAGACAGACAGACAGACAGACTGACTGACAGTCAGACAGACTGTCAGACAGATAGATAGATAGATAGATAGATAGATAGATAGATAGATAGATAGATAGATAGATAGATAGATAGATAGATATAATACTGTTGAACCAGCCCGACTTACCAGGATGATTTGTAAAAGAGAAAACAGAAGATATCTGACAAGCTGTATGACACCAAGGAAATGCATACAAAACATGATAATAGTAAAATATAAACGGAAAAACGACATTACAAAAATATTCGATTGTGCTGTCGTTGCCATACCGACTTAGGATGGTCAACTGAAGTAACAAACGTCAATCGATTGGTGGGGTTAACCCGTTTATGGGCGCCCATCTTCCCACTCACCTCTAAAGCAGCACAACCAAAGGACACACATTTAAAAATTATAATTCCATACCTTATACAGAGAACAAGGATCAACAGATTTCTGCAGAAGAGAGGTCATAAAGATTATTTTTACACACAAAACGTTTATAGAATAATATGTTCCTATCAAACATATGTAAGGTGACATCGACAGAAGTAAACCGTGCTCTGCCCGTCTGTAAGCGAGCTAATATCCTTGATCAATAGGAGTCCAGACTAACAGTCAGAAGGGACAAGGATCTCCTTTGAAAATGTTTGGACAAGGCCCGTCATAGCGTCCCCACCGCCCTGTTAGTCAGCATGCAACGCTCAAATAAAAGTCTGTATTTTTTTGTAGAGGGACCCAAAACAAGACCTATGGTTTTAAAGATGATCTCGGGGTCATACTGTCCATGTCGAAAGCGTTTAATAAATTTAGAACCGATATGAAATTATAGGAACCTTTAACCCTCCTTAGTTTGTATACTAGATCGCCATAGAAATTGGGATGGGAAATTCTGCAGGATATGTATTGTGGAAAAGTCACATTTCCGAATTAAGATAAAATGTCTGAATAAGACCTGTAAAAATACCAAAAGGTTTTCGAAGTTTATGATATCTATAACCCTGAGAAGTTTCAAAGGAATCTGAGAAGTTTTTGCATGAAAATGAAAATCCATAACGTTAGTGTAGGCTCCAGCGATCAGAACCTATTGACTAATAAAAGAACGGTTGTACCAAGTGTACCTTGCAATTAGATTTACAACTGCAAACAAAAGAGATAAAAAGATAAAAGAAAAAATATAAATTGTAAATACCGTTATAGAATCAATTACAACTATAAACTGAAATAATGAGATAAGAAAGAAAAAAGAAAGAAAGAAAGAATGATAGACAAATCAGAGTAACGTACAACAAAGAAGAAAAGACAGAGTTACAATTACAATCTAAAACTCCTCAATAAAGAGATACACATAGATAAAAGGAGAGAGAGAGAGAGAGAGAGAGAGAGAGAGAGAGAGAGAGAGAGAGAGAGAGAGAGAGAGAGATAAATTGTAAGTACCGTGAAACCAGCCCCATTGGCCTGAGGGGTTTGTGAAAGAACGGCTGTATCCAGTGTAGCCTGCAAGGAAATCAAATAAATTAATAACATTTTGACAATAGATAGATAGATAGATAGATAGATAGATAGATAGATAGATAGATAGATAGATAGATAGATAGATAGATAGATAGATAGATAGATAGATAGATAGATAGATAGATAGATAGATAGATAGATAGATAGATAGATAGATAGATAGATAGATAGATAGATAGATAGATAGATAGATAGATAGATAGATAGATAGATAGATAGATAGATAGATAGATAGATAGATAGATAGATAGATAGATAGATAGATAGATAGATAGATAGATAGATAGATAGATAGATAGATAGATAGATAGATAGATAGATAGATAGATAGATAGATAGATAGATAGATAGATAGATAGATAGATAGATAGATAGATAGATAGATAGATAGATAGATAGTGACGCCTTACCCTCGGTTTGCACACCTTATACTGCATTTCATTGTTGAATGTAGATATTTCAAAGTCAGTGACATTTACTTTCCAATTTATTAATGCATGAGAATTTCGTGTATATAAATAGGTACTTCAAAATAATCTAAGTTATGAAATATTATTTAGAAATGAAAATTATTTATGTTGAAGACAAAACAATGATAAAAAGTTGAAAAACAAAAATTCATAATAAAATTCATCTTAATAGTCCTCCGAAGGGAAGTGTCATAAAACAAAGAACAATATTTCGGTCTCCTGACCTTCTTCTAGTGAATTTTATTGGTATTGCTGGCTTAAGCTATGTAATATCCATCATAGTTCATAACCGATATATGAAAAATTACAATTAACAAAGAATTACGTCATAGCGTATACACGTATAACATTTAGCGTGTTTCTGCTAAAATAACATATTCAATATAGCGTTATTACAAATATACCTATAAGACATTTAAGATAATCACTATATAATACATATATTAATTAACAAAGATGTTGGATAGGGTGAGAGGACAGAGGAGGTAAAAAAGAGGAGGGGGTGGAGGAGCGGGAAAAAGAAATTATGTAGTAGGAGGTGTGGTCTTACACTGATTTTAAAACGACAAAAATAATCACATAAGATGTTCTCAAATAATTGGGAGGGAGGAGGTAGGGTGGAGGGAGTGTAACATTAAGATAATATATGTAAAACAAGATAATAACTATAAAATACATATAATGATTAACAAGGATGTAATTCATACAGTATCGGACCGGATGAAAGGGAAGAGGAGTTAGGAGACTAGACTAGGGAGGGGGATCTTACAATAATTTAAAAACGACAAAAATAACCACATTGGTTGTTTGAAATATATGGGGGGGGGGGGGGAGGTCGCAGGTGGGAGGGGGTACCCTATATCCAGTTCTCATTTAAGCCTTTAAGCGATTAATTTAATGTAGTACCATAAATAATACCATAATATGTTAATATAATTACTCGAAAACATTAGAACTATATATATATATATATATATATATATATATATATATATATATATATATATATATATATATATATATATATATATATATATATAAACCCCAAAAACAAAGGGGGGGGGGTTGTGTGTATGTAAATAATAGAAAATGTCAATTGTCTCTAACTTTCTAATTCAGTTTTCCTCCGCTATAAGTCTAAAATGTTTTGATTATCCAGTCGTTCTCTCAAGTATAGCTACCCGAAGATCACTGGCGGCATGATCAACAAAATGTCTCATTATCGGTTTCTCTTTCTCATATGTAATGTCGCGTTTATGCTCTTGAATCCTTTCCAGTAGAGTCCTTTCCGTTTCGCCTACATATACTACCTTGTCACATTTCTCACATAGAGGTGCGTATATTAAGTTTATGTCATGTGACACCAGTTACTTTCGTATTTTACAATGTGCGTTCTTTATTACGGTAAATGTTTGCTTACTTTTAGCGTCCCGAATTTCACCCTTATTTATAATCTTACATAATTCACAATCACATGTATCCTCATCTTGTTTTAACGTTCCGGGAAAATGTCCTGCATACGGTCTGAATGATGTAATGTTGATTGATGTTTCTTTAATATATTGCGTATATTTGGTAGAAGTTTGGAGTATGTCACGACCATTGGAATCCGTTTTAAATTTACTTGAGTATTCTTTTTCTTCAGTAATTCGTCCTTACCCATGTTTTGTTATGAGAGGGATTTTATGATTTCTATTCAAAAATCAAAACGTTTTGACCTCATTGACAAATTTAATAATACTTGCAGATATCTGGATGACATGTTGGTTCTCGATAACCCTGAATTCGAACAATTTATGTCAGAAATATATCCACCAGAGCTCACATTGAATAAAGCTAATACTTGAGATAAATCTTCACCTTTCTTAGATTTAAACATCAAAATTATCAACAACCTAATATATAGTAATATTTATGATAAACGTGAGGATTTTGGATTTCCTATTGTAAATTTCCCTTACTTGGATGGCGATGTCCCTCGACTCCCATCATATGGTATCTATATATCTCAATTAGTTCGATTTGTCAGAGGCTGCACCGATGTTTTGGACTTTCATAAACGAAATTTACAAATTACTACTAAACTTTTAACTCAGGGTTACAGATATCACAAGCTAAGAAAAACATTCGGCAAATTCTTCAGATCTTATTCAGAACTTCTATCTAAATTTGGAAATATTTCTTTTCAACAGTATGTATCCAATGGAATTTCCCATCCTAATTTTTACGGTGATCTCGTATATAAACTAAGGAAAGTAAAAGGCTCCGATAACGTTATTTTATCATGTAATAAAACAGTCAAACGTCTCCTAAATAGACAATATGATATTGAGATCATCAAAAAGACTATAGGTCTTGTATTTGGCCCTCTACAGCCTTATGCAGACTTTTACTTGAACGTTGCACGCTGACTAACAGGGCGGTGGGGACTATATGACGGGCCTTGTCCAAACCTCTTTCAGAGGAGACATGGTCCTGAACCTCGTCCCCTCTGACTGTTAGTCGGGACTCCTACAGATCTAGGGTCTTAGCTCGCTTTCAGACTGGCAGAGCACGGTTTATCATGTTGATGTCGCATATATTTTTATACCATTATGTGTTTTACAATACCTTACGTGTTTATATTTTTATGACCTCTCAATATGCGATACCTGTTGACCCTTGTTCTTTACATGGAGGATTATTTATAAATTTTTAAATGTACGTCTTTTGATTGTTCTGCTGTTACGGTGAATAGGAAGGTGGGCCCGTAAACCGGTTAACCACACCATTTGTTTGGCTTTTGTCAAATTAAATGACCGTCCTAAGTCGGTATCGTAATGGCACTGCAATCAAATATTTTTGTAATGTGTTAAATGTTCTATTATATTATTTATATTCATGTATTGTATAGCTCCATGGTGACTTCTGCCACATAACTGAGCCGGTTATTCCTCTTTTTTCTTTAAGTCGCGTCTATGTTTGAGGTAGTCTTCCTCCTTCTCACATATCCTCCTTATCCTAATTCCGAGCCGATACGCTAATGATTTTTGGTGTGTGTCGGGTGGCAAGAACTATGTCTTCGGTATAGGTGTTTATCCGTTGGTTTAGAATAAAGGTCTGTGTATATGTGTCCATCTTCTATCTTTACCATAGTATCTAGGAATTCAATTTCACTCCTACTCCATCTTAATTCAATTTTTATGTTACTGTGTATGTTATTGGCATGTTCCGTGAATTTTAAAAACTGGAGTTTTGTTAAATTTTAAAAGGTATTCGTCCCATTTACGCATATACGTACAAGCGAAATTCCTGCCTAACCTGGAACCAATAGCTACACCCTCTGTTTGTTTGAAATGTTTGTGTCCTAACTTAAATCCATTATGGTTTAAAACTGTTTCTACCATCTGAATCGCGTTTTCCGTTGGTATCAGCGGGTTGGTTCTACGATCGAATGTCTCCCTGCATGCCTCTACTCCTTCCTTCCGCGGTATGGATGGGTATAATTTAACCACGTCAAAGCAAAATAGTATCGCGTTCTTCGGCATGCGTAAATGGGACGAATACTTTTTAAAATTTAACAAAACTCCAGTATTTTATAAAAGATACATAGATGATGGATTTTGGATATGGGATTCAAATTTAGACTCACTTTTAAAATTCACGGAACATGCCAATTACATACACAGTAACATAAAAATTGAATTAAGATGGAGTAGGAGTGAAATTGAATTCCTAGATACTATGGTAAAGATAGAAGATGGACACATATACACAGACCTTTATTCTAAATCAACGGATAAACACCTGTACCTAAGACATGATTCTTGCCACCCGCCACACACCAAAAAATCATTAGCGTATGGACTCGGAATTAGGATAAGGAGGATATATGAGAAGGAGGAAGACTACCTCAAACATAGACGCGACTTAAAAACTCAATTACGGAAACGCGGATATAGTAGTAAACTAATCGAACAACAATTATGTAAGGTCGATAACATGGGTAGGGACAAATTACTGAAGAAAAAGAATACTCAAGTAAATTTAAAACGGATTCCAATGGTCGTGACATACTCCAAACGTCTACCAAATATACGCAATATATTAAAGAAAAATCAATCAACATTACATCAATAAGACCGTATGCAGGACATTTTCCCGGAACCTCAGATATGAGCTTATAGACGAGATAAGAGCTTAAGTGACACACTTGTGCACGCGAAGACGGATAACGAGTTAAAACAAGATGAGGATACATTTGATTGTGAATTATGTAAGATTATAAATAAGGGTGAAATTCAGGACGCTAAAAGTAAGCAAACATTTACCGTAATAAAGAACGCACATTGTAAAGACAGAAACTTAATATACGCACTTCTATGTGAGAAATGTGACAAGGTAGTATATGTAGGCGAAACGGAAAGGACTCTACTGGAAAGGATTCAAGAGCATAAACGCGACATTACATATGAGAAAGAGAAACCGATAATGAAACATTTTGTTAATCATGCCGCAAGTGATCTTCGGGTAGCTATACTAGAGAGAACGACTGGACAATCAAAACAATTTAGACTTATAGCGGAGGAAAACTGGATTAGAAAGTTAGAGACCAGGATACCATATGGATGTAACGTAAAAATAAACAATTGACATTTTCTATTATTTACATACACACAAACCCCCCCCCCCTTTTTTATATATATATATATAGAGAGAGAGATATTATTCTTAATTGTATATATATGTTTTCGAGTAATTATATTAAGATATCATGGTATTATTTATGATACTATATTAAATTAAGGGCTTAAAGGCTTAAATGAGAACTGGATATAGGGTACCTCTCTCCCACCTCCGCCCCCCCCCCTCATATATTTCAAACAACCAATGTGGTTATTTTTGTCGTTTTTAAATTATTGTAAGATCCCCCTCTGGTCTCCTAACTCCTCTTCCCTTTCACCCGGTCCGATACTGTATGTATTACATCCTTGTTAATCATTATATGTATTTTATAGTTATTATCTTGTTTTACATATATTATCTTAATGTTACACTCCCTCCACCCTACCTCCTCCCTCCCACTTATTTGAGAACATCTTATGTGATTATTTTTGTCGTTTTAAAATCAGTGTAAGACCAAACCCCCTACTACATAATTTCCCTTTCCCGCTCCCCCACCCCCTCCTCTTTTTTTACCTCCTCTGTCCTCTCACCCTATCCAACATCTTTGTTAATTAATATATGTATTATATAGTGATTATCTTAAATGTCTTATAGTTATATTTGTGATAACGCTATATTGAATATGTTATTTTGGCGGAAACGCGCTAAATGTTATACGTGTATACGCTATGATGTAATTCTTTGTTAATTGTAATTTTTCATATATCGGCTATGAAATATGATGGATATTACATAGCTTAAGCCACCAATACCAATAAAATTTACTAGAAGAAGGTCAGGAGACCGAAATATTGTGAATACTGAGTTAATTGTTCTTTGCATAATAAAATTGATACAAAATGATGTGCAGAAATGTTAAACTCCTTCGTTTTGAGTGGTATCAATATTTCGGCACTTTACACCTCTCAAATATTTCACCTTGGCCCAAAAGTCCCTTAAGGATATTTAAAATCGAAGGAAACGAAAAATTGTGTGAGGTTACAGAAGGTGTCCTTTGCAAAAAAAATTATTTCCTTACATGTCTATAAATGCTTAATTTATTGGCAATAACTGCTCCTTTTGTTTGTAATTGTGCAACATGATCAATATGACTACATAAGAAACATATGTAGGTAGATGTTTCAATATTATATAAGTATACACATGTTGAAAACGTGAAACGTACAATTCGTAATGAAACAATTATTCACTTGCCTCCATTTCCATAAAAGCCGCGATGGTTCGAGTCGCATATGCAATCACCGTCTATCCATTGTTTTTGAAGATCATAGGCAAATTTCTGCAAATCTTGTGGTGAAGTGGTTTTTAAGTCGTCAGCAGCTTTTGTCATGTTTACTAAACAGGTGGCATTAAGTTCATTTAGGTGTTTCTTTATTTCATCAATGCAATCGTCGGAGAAGCTCTTCATATTTATAATGATTTCAGAAACGTTCAATGAATCCCAGTCTGTAGTTTGGAAATTGCATCCTGGTTTGTTGGTTTTGTTTACAACGGCACTGAAGGGAACATCAGAACAATTGCTTTGTCTCCAATATCCCGAGCCACCAAAATAATTTGTATTACCTTGAATGAGGAACGATACATCTATAAATGAATACTCTAATTACGATATATAACGTTTCAAATTGTTTCATTTTAAAGAAGGCATTTTGTATTGAATATAGTACATTCCCCTAGAAGTATTTGAAATTATTATGAAAGGAGTATTAACAACTTAAAATACAAAGTTAATTGCTTTTTAGCAATCCTTGCAATCACAATATCCCACACATACCATTCATAGACTCTTGAAATTGAGAGGTGAGTTTGGATTGGCTCGCCATCTGCGCCATAGATGCACAAACTGCATAAACGAATCATTTCAACACTGTGCACATGAGACGATTTGGCAAAATTAACCAACACCGTATATATGATGGTTCTTCATGTACCCATTCTGTTTTAAAGTACTGCTGAATTATGTATTTCTTTCGTTTGCATGTTAGGGCATTCAATTTCCATAAATGTCCACTGTGTTACATTGTTGTTAGTGCTACAGTCATGTGACACCAGATACTTTCGTATTTTACTTAAAATGAGAGAATGACAGATAAATTAACTAATTATAAATTGTAAGTACCGTTATGCCAGCCCCATTGACCTGGAGGGTTTGTGAAAGAACGGCTGTATCCAGTGAAACCTGCAAGGAAATGACAAAATTTAATAGTATTCAGCAACCGAAAAGATAGATAGAAAGATAGATAGATCGATAGAAAGATGGATAAGTAGATAGGATGATTGCTAGACTGATAGATAGATAAGATACTGTTAAAAGAGCTAGATTTAAGAAACGGATTTGTATAAAAAGGCTAGTATACGGGTTTGTAAAAAAGATAGGTATTCATGGTATGGTAAGGCCAGGTGAGTTTTGGAGAATAAAATGTTTGCTTTTGTCTGACGCCTTACCTTTGGTTTGCACACCTTATAATGCATTTCATTGTTGAATGCACATATTTCAAAGTCAGTGACATTTACTTTCGAATTTATCAATGTATGAGAATTCTGTGTATATAAATACGTATTAAAATAAACTAAATTATGAAATATTATTTAGAAATTAAAATTATTTATGTAGAAGATAAAGGGATGATAAATACTTGAAAAACAAAATAATAAAATCTTCGATTTGAGTAGTATCAATATTTCGGCACTTACACCTCTCAGAAATTTCATCTTGGCCCAAACGTCCCTCCAGGATATTTAGAATCGATAGAAACGGAAAAAAAAAAATGTCGAAGTTACAAAAGGTGTCCTTTGTTAACAAAATAATTTTAACAGATGGGCAATAATTGCTCTTTTCGTTTGTAATAGTGCAACATGATTAAAATAAGGAATATGTAGGTAGATGTTTCAATATTTTATAAGTATGCAAATGTTGAAAAATGAAACGTACATTTCATATTGAAATGGTAATGTTACGTGGAGAGAGAGAACAAACTTGCCTCCATATCCATAAAAGCCGCGATGGTTCGAGTCGCATATGCAATCACCGTCTATCCATTGTTTTTGAAGATCATAGGCAAATTTCTGCAAATCTTGTGGTGAAGTGGTTTTTAAGTCGTCAGCAGCTTTTGTCATGTTTACTAAACAGGTAGCATTAAGTTCATTAAGGTGTTTCTTTATTTCATCAATGCAGTCGTCGGAGAAGCTCTTCATATTTATAATGATTTCAGAAACGTTCAATGAATCCCAGTCTGTAGTTTGGAAATTGCATCCTGGTTTGTTGGTTTTGTTTACAACGGCACTGAAGGGAACATCAGAACAATTGCTTTGTCTCCAATATCTCGAGCCACCAAAATTATTTGTATTACCTTGAATGAGGAACGATACATCTATAAATGAATACTCTAATTACGATATATAACGTTTCAAATTGTTTCATTTTAAAGAAGGCATTTTGTATTGAATATAGTACATTCCCCTAAAAGTATTTGAAATTATTATGAAAGGAGTATTAACAACTTAAAATACAAAGTTAATTGCTTTTTAGCAATCCTTGCATTCACAATATCCCACACATACCATTCATAGACTCTTGAAATTGAGAGGTGAGTTTGGATTGGCTCGCCATCTGCGCCATAGATGCACAAACTACATAAACGAATCATTTCAACACTGTACACATGAGACGATTTGGCAAAATTTACTAATACCGTATGTATGATGATTCTTCATGTTCACATTTTGATTTAAAGTACTGCTGAATTATATCTTTTGACCCTTGTTCTTTACATGGAGGATTATTTATAAATTTTTAAATGTACGTCCTTTGATTGTTCTGCTGAGTGGGACGGTGGGCTCGTAAACCGGTTAACCGCACCATTTATTTGGCTTTTGTCAAATCAAATGACCGTCCTAAGTCGGTAACGTAATTGCACTACAATCAAATATTTTTCGAATATGTTATATGTACTAGTACATTATTTATATTCATGTATTGTATAGCTCCATGGTGACCTCTGCCACATAACTGAGCCAGTAACTCCTCTTTTTTCTTTCGTTAGTATGTTAGGGCATTCACGGCGGATGTGGCCAGCCAACCAGGAGACGGTCACTTGTCCCGAGCACCGGGTCTCACCTCTGAATTTCAGGGGTTCGTGACTGTCCACTGTGGTACATTGTTGTTAGTGCTACAGTCATGTGACACGAGTTATATTCGTATTTTATTTCACCGTATATATGATGGTTCTTCATGTACACATTCTGTTTAAAGCACTGCTGAATTATATGTTTCTTTCGTTTGTATGTTAAGACATTCACAGCAGATGTGGCCAGCCAAACAGGAGGCAGTCACTCCTCCCGGGCACCGGGTCTCACCTCTGAATTTCAGAGGTCCATAAATGTCCACTGTGGTACATTGTGTTAGTGTTACAGTCATGTGACACCAGTTACTTTAGTATTTTACTTCAAATAAGATCAATTAAATCTCTTTCATAAGTATATAAATCCCAGAGAGAGAGAGAGAGAGAGAGAGAGAGAGAGAGAGAGAGAGAGAGAGAGAGAGAGAGAGAGAGAGAGGGTGGGGTGGAAGAGAAAGAGTGACAAAGAAAATAAATAATAATGAATTGTAAGTACCGTAAAACCAGCCCCATTGACCTGGAGGGTTTGTGAAAGAACGGCTGTATCCAGTGTAGCCTGCAAGGAAATGACAAAATTTAATAGCATTCAGCAACCGAATAGATAGATAGATAGATAGATAGATAGATAGATAGATAGATAGATAGATAGGTACAGACAGACAGACATACATGGATGGAGGGATGGACGGACAGACTAATAGGTAGATAGATAGATAGATAGATAAATGGATAGATAGACAGACAAATAGATAGACAGACAGATAGATAGATAGATAGATAGATAGATAGATAGATAGATAGATAGATAGATAGATAGATAGATAGATAGATAGAAAGAAAGATACATCAACAGATAGATGGATAAATAGACTGGATGATTGCTAGATAGATAAATAGATAAGGTACTGTTAAAACAGCTCGATTTAACAAAGGGATTTGTATAAAAAAAGTCCCTCAAGGATATTTAGAATCGAAGGAAACGAAAAAAAATTTCGAAAATAATTTGAAAACATGGGCAATAATTGCTCTTTTCGTTTGTAATTGTGCAATATGATTAAAATAATGAATATATGTAGGTAGATGTTTCAATATTTTATAAGTATGCAAATGTTGAAAACGGGAAACGTACAGTTCATATTGAAATGGTTATGTTACGCGGTACATAAAAAATGAAGAAAGAGAACAAACTTGCCTCCATTTCCATAAAAGCCGCGATGGTTCGAGTCGCATATGCAATCACCGTCTATCCATTGTTTTTGAAGATCATTGGCAAATTTCTGCAAATCTTGTGGTGAAGTGGTTTTTAAGTCGTCAGCAGCTTTTGTCATGTTTACTAGACAGGTAGCATTAAGTTCATTAAGGTGTT
Source organism: Pteria penguin (assembly GCA_035048485.1). Lineage (NCBI taxonomy): Eukaryota > Metazoa > Mollusca > Bivalvia > Pterioida > Pteriidae > Pteria > Pteria penguin. Next base: position 86,938,354 of record CM068580.1, on the reverse strand, counting down.
TCTTTATTTCATCAATGCAGTCGTCGGAGAAGCTCTTCATTTTCATAATGATTTCAGAAACGTTCAATGAATCCCAGTCTGTATTTTGGAAATTGCATCCTGGTTTGTTGGTTTTGTTTACAACGGCACCGAAGGGAACATCAGAACAATTGCTTTGTCTCCAATATCCCGAGCCACCAAAATAATTTGTATTACCTTGAATGAGGAATAATACATTTATAAATGAATACTCTCATTACGATATATAAAGTTACAAATTGTTTCATTTTAAAGAAGGCATTTTGTATTGAATATAATTGTCAAAAATAGGAATATTGAAATTAATGTTGTATATTCCCCTGTATTCTGAAAATGCATTCTTCTTCACTAAAGTAGTGTATTTAATGTAAAATATTATATATTAAGTATTTCTAAAGGTAAATGCGTATGTAAGTTTTAAGTAATTAGCAAGAAAGCGCCTTAACGCTGTTTCTAAATTAAGTTCAGGTGAAAATCTTTGTAAACGCAAAGCGTGCGTTCAGCAGTCATAAATTGACGAAAGTAGCAAATTCTATGTTAACGCGACGTGATGTTAGGAATGCACACAACTGAAGGTACCGTTAAACCAGCCCCATTGACCTGGAGGATTTGTGAAAGAACGACTGGATCCAGTGTAGCCTGCAAAAAATCATATATAAATTAATAGTTTTAAACAGACAAAGATCAACGAAGACGGATAGGAGAAATAGAAAGACAGAAAAAATAGATGGATAGGTAGACAGACAGACGGACGGACGGACGGACGGACGTACGGACGGACAGACAGACAGACAGACAGACAAACAGACAGACAGATAGATAGATAAATAGATACATTAACTTTAAAAACCAGCCCGACCTACCAGGTGAAATAGTAAAAGAATAGTTGTATTCAAAGAGAGAGAGAGAGAGCATATGGAGATAAATTGTAAATACCGTTAAACCAGCCCGATTGACCTGGAGGGTTTGTGAATGAGCGGCTGTATCCAGTGTAGCCTGCAAATATATGAATTAAGTATTAATAACAATTATATACTGAAATAGTGAGACAATAAGAGAGAAAGAACCACCCCGATTGTTCTAGAGGGATTTATTTTTCTTTTATAAAAAAAAAAAAGGGTTGTAAGAAGTGTACCTTGCAATTAGAGTTGCCAGTACAAACTGAAAAAGATCAACAAAGAGATAGATACAGGTAATAAGCATTGGCGTCAAATATACTGCCGTTTATATTCTTCATGGTTTATGCTTGAATCGAGTAAAGAGTAAAGAGATCCAAACTAGACAAAACTCCGAGAAATCATTATCCAACCATATCACATGGTAGGGACAGGTCAACAAAATCGAAACCAGTGGTGATATAAGCTTGCTATAATAGATGTAGGTATGGGATTTAATTTCTTATTTGAGGTAAGGTGTTCATTAAGGGTTTATTTCTTAAAGAATATCATAGTACATTCGTCCGTTGCATCTCCAAATCGAATCTCGTGATATATAAATGCCCTACCTGGTTTTATTTCGTTAGATAGATAAGCAGATAGACAGACAGACAAACAGACACACAGATAGATAGATAGATAGATAGATAGATAGATAGATAGATAGATAGATAGATAGATAGATAGATAGATAGATAGATAGATAGATACATACATACATACATACATACATAGATATATAGATAGATAGATAGATAGATAGATAGATAGATAGATAGATAGATAGATGAACTTAATTGAAAGATACTTGAATGAATCTACATACTATTAATGCAGTCCATAGAGACACAACGAGATGGACAAGGATAAATTAGATCCTAACCGGATGTATTAAACTAGCACTACTCACCTGGAGGATTAGTTAAAGAACGGCTGTAGCCCGTGTAGCCTGCAATGAATAATGTGTATGCAACAAGTTGAAACTAAATGATAGAAAGATGAAAGAAAGGCGGAGAGAGAGAGAGAGAGAGAGAGAGAGAGAGAGAGAGAGAGAGAGAGAGAGAGAGAGAGAGAGAGAAAAGCATGATATAAAGTTAGTACCGTTCAACCAACCCCATTGACTTGGAGGGTTTGTGAAAGAATGGCTGGATCCTGTGTAGCCTGAAAGGAAAGGAATAGAAGTATACAAGAAGATACCGAATAATGTTCCGTCGGAAAAATAGATAGAAAGAGACAAAATAATGAGTAAAGGCGTTCAATAACATTTACATACTGATAGACAGACAGACAGAGAGACAGACAGACAGATAGATAGATAGATAGATAGATAGATAGATAGATAGATAGATAAATAGAAAAAGTACACTTAAACCACCCCACTAACCAGGTAGATTCGCTAAACTACGACTGTTTCCAGTGTACCTTGCAAGTAGAGTTACAATGATAAACTAGACAGATATAGAGAATGAGCATTCGTTTCAAATTTCCCACCGTTTGCTTTGTTTACATTTTGTTCCTGATGATTTACTCGTGGAAACGCCTGATAAGAGTAATAACAACCAGACAAAACTTCGCGAAATCATTATCCAATAAGATCTCATTTTTCGAATTTTCGCAGGAAGTCCCGTAAGCAAAATCGGTGTATAAAACGCATTCGATAGACTTGTCAAAATGTATGAATTTTTATATCCATTAAGTTGAAAATAATATATATTGAGAAAATTATCGTTACCTTGCTGTGTCTTGGCGCCATTTAAAGTCAAGATAAGTCCTGAAATGAGCAATGTACTTTATATTAGAAGGGCACACACATACACAAACTAACGAAAACATACATTTACGAGCACACACATACACTAACACACGCAAGTTAAATGTCGCCGTTGTTATACTACCTGTTTTGTATGATAGCTAGCGTCTACAGGGATTTATAACTTGCATGTGTGTTTTGAATATAATATTCATAATGGTGAAATTAAGCATGACCGTATTATATCTTACTTTGCCATCCCCAATACATATCAATCGATATTAGCCATGCATTTAGAATGAGTCGCTTATTCATTTGTTTACATCCAAATTATAATGATGTAATAAAAAATCATGTAGAAAGTTAATTTATAGTCCATTATGTGAAGATTAACAATGTCGGGGCACCCCCATCTGATACTTTACTTTCATTTCTCTCTACGATTGAAAGGTATGTTGTAATGTATTTGAATTAGTACTTTGGAATTTATTATAATGCATTGGTTTGTGAACGTACACGCAATGGATCACATATGTTCCATGCTTATTTTGTGATGTCTTCATGAGCTCAAAAAAGAAAAAAAAATATTAACAAAGAAAAAAAAAAGAAAAAAAAAAAGTAAAGTGAATAAAAAATAAATAAATAAACAAAAACCCACATACATTCATATTACTACTACTAATAATAATAATAAATACATAAAATAGATAGATAGATTATTGTTTTACGTCGCACCGGGAATATTCCACCCATATGGCGACAATAAAATACATAGAATAATAATAATCATAATAATAATAATAATAATAATAATAATAATAATAATAATAATAATAATAATAATAATAATAATAATAATAATAACAATAATAATAATAATAATAATAATAACAATAATGATAATAATAATTATAATTATAATAATAATAAAATAATAATAACAATGATAATAAAGAAAAAAGAACAGAAATGAGATTAATCATATAAATAAATAACTAACTAAAAATCTTAATTGTAAGCATAGACTTTTGAAGTTTTAAAATTGCCAAATTTCCAATTTAGGATCCTTCTGTACGGACATTTATTGACTTAATTGTATTAATTGTATTGTGCCAATTACTCGTAACCTTTAAAAGGAATTTGTAAATTACATAGTGACGTACATATATATTGTCAAAAGTTTTAGGATAGGAGTTACTTTTTCAGATCTTTGAAATGTTGACGTATGTAAATGATTTGGAAATTTTCTACATGGTTGGGCAATATTTTAATGATAGGGTGTTGTAATTGATTGTCTAGAGAACGTCACGACAGAAATTCAGTTACATTACAATAATGGTGCAGATTGTAATAATCCAAAAAAATAAAGGAAAGCAGAAGAAGTGAGAACTATACTAAAACATGAAATAAATAATTATAGCTTTTATTCTCCTTTCGTATGATACAACAATTGCACATATATACTCACACGCACACACAAAGAGAGAGAGAGAGAGAGAGAGAGAGAGAGAGAGAGAGAGAGAGAGAGAGAGAGAGAGAGAGAGATACAAAGCACAATATGAGATAAAATGATATTAAGAACTACATTTTGTTCGTGTTTTTCTGTCGGTCAATAAACAAGAAATCAGATGAGAAATACGTAAATCTGTTGTTAATAATTAAGTGGCGGCTCTGTTATGGATTTGAATGACCGGTCACTCTTAAAAATCACACAAGAAAAGATGAAAATCCATAACGAAGTACTGAACATAAAATGATGTAAATATATAAAAGAAGACAGAAGACGTCTGACAAGGGTGTATGATGCAAATCACCAAGGGCATGCACACAAAACATGAAAATAGTCCAACAAACACAAAAAACATTACAAAAATATTCGATTGATTGTACTGCGTTACGATACCGACTTAGGACGGCCAATTAAAGTGACAAACGTCACTCATTTGGTGCGGTTAACCACTTTCCAACTCACTGCAAAAGCACACACATTTAAAAAATTATAAATAATCCTCCAAGTAAAGAACAAGGATCAACAGGTTTCTCAAGAGGGGGATAAAATTTTTCACATGAAGGTTTTATGGAATAATATGTTAGTATCAAAATATATTAGGCAACATCAATATAATTAAACCGTGCTCTGACCAAAGGAATCCCAATAATCTGTTGATAAATCTCGCCCTTACATATGAATGCATTGTATTTCTCAGTACAAATCATCGTATTCTTGTTTGAGAAAAATGCAGATATAACTGAAGTACAAAGGCATGATTTAGACTCTGTGTTAAAACACGAACGTATGAGAGACAACAACTTGATTTTGATTGAGTCATGAGGTAGAAAAATGTAGTGTTGCAAAAAGCAAAAGTAGAAACTTGATTGGCTTCAAAGTTTCTCAAATGGCTTTTTCAAAGACTTTGTTTGATTTTGATTCACCAAATGTATCTGGCATTACTATTCTTAAAAACGGCATTACATTATTTTATAACATGGTCTTTAACTGCTGTAACACCGGGGGAAATCTGTTTCGACAACTCAGTAGTAGAACAATTACTAGAACTTGATATGAAACGTAATTTGGAGAAAAGGTTTTTCAACAAATTGTCGGCATTGGAGAGAAAGTTTTTGAATAAATAGTCGGCATTCCAATGGGTACTAATTGTGCCCCGTTTCTGGCTGACATATTCCTTTACTCATAAAATGTTGAATTCATTCAGTCTTTGTTTTCGCAAGGAAAGAAACAATTGGCTCTTGGCCTCAATTTCACTTACAGAAATATAGATGACTTGCTATCAATTAATAATCCTTCATTCGCGGATTACCTTAGCTTCATCTACCCAAGTGACCTGGAAGTCAAAGAAACCACAGAAAGTAGTAATTCTACTTCGTATTTAGATATTATGTTGTCTTTCGACATTAATGGTCAATTGAACACCTCACTCTATGACAAACGTGCCAATTTCAATTTCGCTATCACAAACTTTCCTTTCATAAGAAACAACATTCCATCACCGCCCGCATACGGCGTAGTCATATCTCAATTAATACGTTATTCCAAAGCATGTTCAAATTACAATGACTTTGAGGGCTAGGCTACTTTCAGATAAGCTACACAACTAGGGTTATATATGTGCTAGACTAACAAAGTCGCTGAGGAAGTTCTATGTTTGTAACGAGACTCTTTTACACAATAGGATATCTTGTTATCCAATTATCCATTGTTATTAAATGATGTTCTGGACTGATACCGATTCCGATCATTTTACACGGATTTGACACCTTTTGTACTAGAAGGTTACCTTCTTTGACTTCTCCATGTATAAATATATATGATATTTACACTATTTGACTCAATTTACTGGGTATATTTGACGGGTGTTGCTACCAAACAGGAGATGTTCACTCTCCCGGGCACCTGATCTCGCTCCATCAAGGGGGTTCACATATGCTCTTCAAGTAGACATTTTTCGTTGTTTCTATTTGGTTTTTATTTTCACTGATTTTGTATGTACTTTGGTTTCTTGATTTTCGGACTTATGGCCTGGATTTATCCAACATCTTTCCATTACATGTACATTTATGTGTAATTTAGGAGGCCAATACATGATTGGAGGATCATATCTATCAATGCTTAAAGTGATGTTGCACATAGCTCCACAATGGTCAGGTAGTATCTTGTCCTTCAACGATGGAGTTTCAACATAATGTTTGTCCTTTGATTGTGCTGCTTTTGTGGTGAGAAGGAAGGTGGACGCCCGTAAACCGGTTAACTACACCAATTGAGTGACGTTTGTTAATCTAATTGACCGTCCTAAGTCGGTATCGTAACCGCAGCACAATCGAATATTTTTGTCGTCCCGTGTATATTCTACTACTATCATTTTTTGTGTGCAGGTACTTGGTGATTTGTGTCATACAGCTTTGTCAGATGTCTTCTGTTTTCTCTTATATACATATAGATACTAGTAGAGTTCATTTCAGATTTAAGAATTCCAATATTACGGTCAGTAAATAAGTGGCACAAATTTTCTGGATTTGTACTGATCTGGCAACACTCTAAAAGTCACATAATAAGTAAACAGGAAGAGCCGTGAAGAGGTACGGAACATAATATTATGTAAATAAATAAGTACAAATGATAGAGAGGAACTAGTTTATTGGAAACGTATGAAAATATGGAATAGTAAAAATGACAAAAGAGACATTCATGTTTTTATTTAGAATTTCATTTTATTGATTTGAAGTATACCAATTGCTTTCTTAAGACCGTGAGCTTCTTTTGTCTTAAGCAGGCTTTGCCATTTTTATACTCTCTTCCGTTGCCGATTTTATTTGCTACTCCTTCTTTGCTCTATGGTGAATATTCACCTCTTTAACTCTGCTTACATTAAACTGTTTACTATTTTATTATTTTCTATTGTCTATTAAAATCTTTGAGAGTCCTCACTGGAGTTTGTCAATGGACTTTTAATGTGGAGTACAGATAATACTGTGCCATATGCAATATCCAGGTTATCATTTCAATCGATAACAATACGGTGTTTTGTCGCAGGTTCATTGCTTCTTATCAACATATCTCAATAATACAACGGCTGTTTATCAATAAATATCTCAATAATACAAATAATATTTGGTACGTGACGCGATTTGCCATACCGTTGAGTCTAAAATAATGCTATTCAATGAACCATCATGACTTCCGACCAACAGAAATTGAATTGCTATTGATATCGTAAAGTTGTGTCCCATATTCGTAATTATAGGTTAGTGTTTTGAATACACGTATTATGCTCTTCAATGCACACTTGTAGGGTTTAATTGTTTTGAAATAACAACATCAAAGGACACATTTTACATAACGCCTGTAATACATAGCCCAGTCATTCATGAGATGACACGATGTATGTCGGTATTCAATATTAGTCTGACATTACGTTATATGGGTCGATATGATCGTAACATTATTAAATAAATTATAGTATCGGTCAACGACATAAGGCAGATAATGTTAATCAAAATACTTTGGAAATTGGACGTAGTTATCGCTTGGTATTGTAGTATTGTCTGTCAGGCCATAAAGATAAATGCTCGTCAGGCGAATAACCACTAGTTCGACTCTAGGATCTAAGATGAAGTTTTGCATGAAATTCCAAATTGTAAATCCTACATGGAGGTTTAGTGGTACATTGTGTTATGAAGTCTAAATAGTATCATTATATTGAAAACCTCACATTTCCAAACCTATTTATTGTACATGTCAAATGATCAAGCCTTTACCGTAACTACAGTTATGTATCCCTTTGTTGACATTCTCTGAGGTTTAGTTGACATTCTCTGAGGTTTTGTTGACATTCTCTGAGGTTTAGTTGACATTCTCTGAGGTTTAGTTGACATTCTCTGAGGTTTAGTTGACATTCTGTGAGGTTTAGTTGACATTCTCTGAGGTTTAGTTGACATTCTGTGAGGTTTAGTTTTGCTGTACGTATATGTAAAGTAAACTGTTTCATGGGGTTGACTAGATCTATTTACTTTTTACCTCTGGTAATTGATGGATTGCAGGAATATACGAGGATAACATTTTCTGAAACTTCACTCATCTCTCAATTTTTTTTTTATTCTTGTATCAATAGTCTTTGACAGCTGTTACCCCAGTACCCCTGAGTTGTGAAATTGTTTAATAAAATGACTGTTTGGCATTCGCACATTTACTTTAAAAGGAAGAATGACAATAGTGAGTCCAAAACTCATGAAACCAACGGACATACAAAATCAGTGAAAATGAAAACCACATAGAAAACAACGAAAAATGTCTACTTGAAGAGCATGTTTAGACGAAAGACGTAATGACGTATATTATTGAAAGGATATGAATAATGTATAGCTTGTTATTTCAAACTTGGATATATTGTATTCACCTGATTTTAAAACCCCTGTAGAATGTTAATTTCTATGTATTTGTAAATTATGTAGTGACGTACATACAAAGTTTAAGGAATGAAGTTACTGTTTTCAGATATTTGAAATGTTGAAATATTAATATGATTTGTAAATTTTCTAAATAGTTGGATAGTATTTAAATGCCAGTGTATTTGTAAATGATGGAGTATAGAGACTCACAACAGAACGTATTTGTAAATGATGGGGTATAGAGAACGTCACAAAAGAACGTATTTGTAAATGATGGGGTATAATGAACGTCACAACAGAAAAACCAATTACATTATCATCATTGTGCAAATTGTGAAAGTCAATAAATACAAAGAAAAGCACAAGAAGTGAGAGCGTTACTAAAACAAAATAAATAATTAAATTGTCAAGGAGATTTGGCCTTTCTATTTTTTTAGGATACAACAATTACATACGCACAGAGATCGATACACAAAGCAAAAATAAAATGAAGTAATAAAAAAATATTAAGAATCACACTTTTCGTGTTGGTCTGTCGGTAAATACGAAATGAAATGAGAAATACGTAACTTTGTGTTCAATAAATAAGTGGCGGCTCTATTTTGGTTTTGAATTATCCGGCCACACTCTTAAAATCATACGGTATTTAATCAGCCGCAACGAGGAAATGAACATAAAATCATATAAAAAAATAAGTACAAAATGATAGAGAAGACAAAACGAAAAACATCTGACACGAGAAAAAAGAAAAATTGTTAAAAAATGTGAAATAATAGAAATGCCAAAAAAGATGTTCATTTAATTATTCAGAATGTAATTTTATTGATTTGAAGTTAATAAAGTACTTAGAGACCGTCAGATTCTATTATCTTAATTCATTTACCTCTCTATATTTCCTTGCTTTATGGTAAATATTCACTTCCGTAACTTTGCCTGCATTAAACTGTTTACTATTTGCATTGTCTATTTGAAATCATTGGGAGTCCTCACTAATGTTTTTTCTGTGGACTTTTGAAAAAAAAATGTTAGAAGCGTTTGAAATGTAAAAATGGTGGATAAATCAAAACCATAAGTCCGAAAATCATGAAACCAAAGGACATACAAAATCTGTGAAAATGAAAACAAAAATATGGAATAGTAGAAATGACAAAACAGATATTCATTCCTTTATTCAGAATTTTATTTATTGATTTGAAGTATACCAAGTACTTTAAGACCGTCAGCTCCTTTTGTCTTAAGCAAGCCTTGCCAGGTTTTGTATACTCTCTCTCCGATTTTTATTTGCTACTCCTTCTTTGCTCTATGGTAAATATTCTACCCTTTAACTCTGCTTACATTAAACTGTTTACTATTTTGTTATTTTCTATTATCTATTTAAAATCTTTGGGAGTCCTAACTGGTGTTTGTCTATGGACATTTGATGTGGAGTACATATAATACTGTGCCATATGCAATATCTCAGGTTATTATCTCAGGTTATTATTCAATTATTATTCAAGTTCATTGCTTGTTATGATCATGTCTCAATATTACGACGAGCTGTTGTAAATATCTCAATATCACAGATAACATTCGGTACGTGAAGCGATTTGCAATGTCGTAGGGCCTAGATTAATACTTTGAATACACGTATTATGCTTTTCGATGCGCACGTGTGGGGGTTAATTATTTTGAAATAACGACATCAAGGACATATTTTACATAATACTTGTATTACATAGTTTTTCATGGGGTGATGCGTTCTAGTTATAGAATCGGTCAACAACACGGTGCAGCAGATAATGATAATAAACCTACATCTGATATTAGACCTAGTTATCGCTTGGTATTGTATTATTGTCTGTCAGGCCATAGAGATAAATGCACGTCATGTCAGGTGAATAACCACTAGTTCGACTCTAGGATCTAAGATGAAGGTTTGCATGAAATTTCCAAATTGCAAATTCCACATGGAGATTTAGTGGTGCATTGTGCTCTTACATCAAATTATAATATTAATTAAAACCTTTCACATTTTGAAACCGATGCCCTGTGTATGCAGTTATTCATAGATATTCGCGACGAATTTAGTTTTAAGTACATGTAAGGTAAATTATGTCAAAAGGTTGAAACTGATCTATGAACTTTATTTGTGTTCCTTTGGTAATTGATGGATCACAGGAATCTACTGAAGTAACTTTTTCTATAACGTCACCCATCACTTTTTTTTTTTATAATTTTGTGTCTATTAGGTAAAGTTTGACAATGTATTTCCAGTACCACTGAATTTTTGAAATTGTTTAATAAAATGGTTGTTCATATTCACACCTTCTAAAAGGAACGGCAATACATTAACAAATTATGAAATACAGTATGTTTAGACTAAAGTATTAATGACATATTAACGAAAGGATAGGAATAAAATATTTCTGAATATTTCAAATTTTGATATATTTCACTCACTTGAATTTCAAAACCATGAACGTATAATTTCAAAATTCCAATTATCGAATTTAAATACGGGATTTTATTTCTTGAGAAGTAAGTAGAAATAAGTATAGCAAACAAATCATGACTTCATACCCACAACTTTATGAACAGAATTCATCTTTGAAGAATTTTAGGGAATATATATATATATACATATATATATATATATATATATATATATATATATATATATATATATATATATATATATATATATATATATATATATATATATATATATATATTTTTTTTTTTTTTTCTCAAAAAGTTCTGTATTTACGAAGAGGTACTGAAGGGTAAACCATATCTCGAAGTCTATTGGTTAAAATACGAAAAAAAAAAAAAAAAATGGTGTTACAGGACTATGCCACTAACAACAATGTACAAGAACAATATATATTACAGTGCAATATTCAGACAAATGCGAATCCTAATTTCAATTGAAGCGAGATCGGGTGCCCGAAAGGAGTAAGCGTCCCCTGTTTGCATACAACCCCATTCTCAAAAGTCCTACAACAACTGTTGAAGTCCAGGAAGTAAGTACATATATACATATCCGTATGTATACATAAAATGTGAAATCAATGATCAGATCCCAAAATATTGGTTAGAAATTCTTGAAAAAGACATCTCAAATTTCACCAGATTCTTATATCCACCATAGAACTTCCACAGGGACAATTTCAAACGTTTCTCAATATATCCTTATGAGAGTAGTTTCGTGGCAAGAAGCCTCGCTTTCAGGACGATATCTTCGTATTTAGAACATGCCCTGGCATAGCATATAAGTTGTGAAATGGGGGAGAAAGTTATGTTGCAACTCAGGAAAGGGAAGTTGGTAATAATGAAACTAAAATCGTCACGTTTGTCATAAAAAGAGGTAACTCATGAACCATTATCACTAACTGATAGGGGTATATCGGCGAATGAAGTAGAAGAGGCGCTCTCATTTACATCTTTTACCTCTAGTTCCTTTAAAGAGATGAATGAGATGAATTAGATAAAATTGCCTCTACAAAATTATATCCACTAAAATAAAAGAAAGATGTATAGTACTTCACGTATCTTTCTATCTTTCATTTTTTCTTTTTGTTTTAATTTTTATTTCTTCATATATACATACACAAATAATATTCATATTTTAAAAACCTTTCTTAAAATTAATCCTTTGAACGCACGTACAAGTCCTCTGCACATGGGTTTAAGTTTTTCGAAATAACGTTTTTAAACTTTTTACATTATTACGTGTAAGAATAAAGAGAATTTCAGTATGTTATAATTTTAGAAATAATCTTCGTCAATAATCTGAAATTTTACCACCTTATAAATTAATAATCGCAGTTAACAGTTACTGTTCCTGAATTGGCACATGATATACTGTTTTACTGAGCTACCACAATAGATATGTCGGAAATAAACGTAAATAATTTTTATTTGATCTATATAAATGGACATCCTGGGAAAGTCAGATAGAAACATTTATGATATAGCATTAAACTGTAGTGGATGTATTTCTGTGAAATCAGACATATATGCTGAAGTCAAATAATATAACGAATAAAATGGTCAAAGGTACATACTCAAAGACTGCAAGTAAACGTATCATAGAATATGAAATGTTGCCGAGTACAGATTGCCGTAGATTTTAGGCGCCTTCTCGCCATGTCATATGAACGTATTTATTTTTTAGGGGGGGGGGGGCAGTTTTATATCTATCTAATTTACTATTACTATTTCTGCAAAGGGAATGTCACTTATTACACATAATTTGGGATGCGCCTCCAAACAATTTTAAGGGGCCGCTCTAGTGCCTGATACAGACTTTTCCATGAGCGTTTCACTCTGACTAAATGGGCAATAGGGGCACTATAACGAGTCCTGCCTTAACGTCATACGTCCAATTATGGGTACATCTAGCAATAATGGCCCAAGAAATCATGCCTGATGCATACTAAGTAAACAAAAAGGTATGGAAGGGTTGACAAAAGGACAATATCATATACAATGTCATATCAGACATAGGACTAAGACTAGGACACTAAATCACATTATCCTTTTCACGGTATGAAATGATGATGAACTGAAATTCCTGAGTCGGAAATGCACGTGAACAAATATCTGTATGTGTATATATAATGTCAAATCAAGTATACTCAAAAAGTTCAGGATGGTTAGTTGGTATGATCAGTTCACAAAATGTCGGTTAACATTCTTGAAAGGGAGATCTCATATTGCATCAGATCCCTATATCGACCATAGAACTTCCTCAATAACAAATTCAAACATTTCGTGATATATCCTTGTGAGATTAATTTCGTGGATAGAAGGCCCTCCAAGAAGGTCCACTCTCAGGACGACATCGTGGTATTTAGAACATTCCCATAACGTACGAGTTGTGAGATGAAGCCGCCATATACCCGAGAGGAAGGTATGTCGCTATTCAGGAAAGGGAAGTTGGTAATAGTGAAATTGTAATCGTCACGTTTGATACAAAGAGAGGTAACTACCGAACCATTATCTCTAATAAATAGGAGTATATCTAGATATGAAGCAGAAGATGTGCTGCCCTCAGTTGTATCTATTATCTAGAGTTCCTTTGGACATATGATGGTGATCTTATTGTGTTCGGAGAGCAGAGACTGTATGAATCCTGCTTCATATGAGCACAAGAAAATGTCGGCCAGAAGTTGCGCGTACCCATCGGAATGCCAACAATCTGCTGGAACTCTTTCCCACCAAATATCACAAAAATACTATCAATAAAAATTTTAATATTTGGATGGATTCTTTCTGTGTACTTTGTATATAATGAAAATATAACTTTGATAAGTAGAATAATAAAACCTTGAAAGTGTGATCGTTTGGATAAAATTCGTACAGGTATGGTGTTTGATTAATAAACTACTTAAGACTTTAAAAAAAAACAATGTGGTTTGCAAAGACGGAATTTCAAAATTAATTGGGTCAAACTATTTTCATATATATTTGATGTCTAATGTTATGTTCGTGATGCTTAAGGACACATTAGATTATTTATCTTTTTATTGTTTCACTGTTAATGAATGATTACTGTGGCACTTAAAGTGTTAGTCATAATGTAATAAATCTAAATTCAATTATCAGTATGAATCATGTTTCTTCAGAGTAACATAAAAAGCAAATATTTCGTTTTGTTCCGGGCGGAAAAGCCTGATTTTTCATTTCAGGGATTAAAATTCATAAAACGAGATATTCTTTTCCAGAAATGATCAAAATATGTTTTAAAAAAATGAAATTCATGCGACGATTTGTAGTATGATTTCGATATTTAACTGTATACTCGATTGTAAAAATTACTGAATTCATCATTGAAAAATAATAATGATGTGTTACCGTCAGTAATGTTTTACAGTTAAGTCGGGATTATTTAAATTATATAGTAATTTCTGACATTTTCTAAACGTTGCCACGGACTAACAACCTCTCTTTGTATTTAAGTTTGTGTGGGGGACGAAAACTTAGTTACGCGAATATCCGAAACGAGTATGTGTTCTACACGGACAAACAAATGGCGCATTAGTTTATGACGTCATTATGTTATATAACGAGGAGGGAAGGGCGAGTTAAATAAATGTATTTAATACACTTTGTATTACTATAATTTTAGTGATTATGATTTAATATATAATTATCAGGACCACCTCCCTGAATATTATAAAATAGTATTTTGGGGGTTTTTCTATGACCAAAATATACACTATAAAACAAATGCGTTGTGAAGAACAATATATTTACTATTTATTTTGAAGAAAATATAATCAGACTTTTAATGTCTTTGTCTGGAAATAACGTAATAAAAGACAAGACACACAGAGATTAGACATACAAAGGTACATATGCAGTCTTCATGATTATATATCAATATAATTTCGAAGTGTATAGAAGATTATATACTTTAGGAGCACATGAGTTCTAAATGGTCCCAACTTCGGAAAATAGTATTTTCAAACTTATGTTGTTTTTAAAGATATTATAACCAGTGCTGCTGTGTTAAATGCCATATGCTTTAAATCTCATATTGAATTTGTTCATACATTTATGTTCAACTCACCTGCAAATACGATGGTATATAACATACTGCCCAGCAATATAGGTAAACACTTTCAGTTTTATTTTATTTTTTCGTCTAAATCTGCTTTTCAAAATCAGTTTCAACCACTGATATAACTGCGACCAGCGCAGTTGTAACTTGGACTGATATTCAATATTCGTGATACACAGACTTATATACATATGTACAAACGGGTTTTAAATCTATTGTTTAAGTTTTGGGTATCAAACAATGCAGCACTAATTTAGAAACAATCGTGACTAAAGCAATTTCATCAAAAGATATCGTGTAATGGATCTTGTGATGTCACTGTTATATACAAAAACAAAGATTGTAGCCGATCTTTACCATGAACATTTTTGTTTTAATTTTCTATGTAGCGCTTTCCATTTAATATCCATTTAATAATCATCTAAAATACCTTGTTGTAACTGTGCCTACTGCAACTCGTTTACTGCAACTCGTTTACGTCATCCCAATTTCATTTTTTGTTTGTTAAGCGTAAGCGGTCGGATAAGTTTTCGTAGGAAGGACTGATAAAAATGAACAACGAATCCAACCAACATCTGGAGTTTTGGGTCCTTTAATCTTTTCGTAGGGAATAGATATCTCCCGTGTTACCATCTTCTGTGCGCTTTGATGATACTATCTTACGTACGAACAGAGAAAACCCAAACCCAAAAAGAGAAAACTCAAGACGAACAAACAAAAAAAAACACCCCCCCCCAAAAAAAAAGTTGCGATCTACCATGTAAAATGACCTCTGAAGAGACGCCATTCCAGGATTTGAATGCCATAACCCCAAGTATCAAATGAATATTTACTTGTTCAAAAAATGTAAACTAGAACCGGATTAAGTATTTGTCCATCTGTCTGTCTGCACTGTTCATTCAATGTTTTTGTCGCTTATCACAAACAGTTGCAAGTAAGTCATTGTCAGCATCAAGTGTTGTTCATGTTTTGTTAGTTAAGAATGTCGAGGGTATGTGATCTTTTGCCTTTTGAAATATGAACAAATCACAAACTGGACAAATTATTTCGTATATGGTATCTTCACCAATTAATAAATATTCCTGAAATTTTAAGGTACTGGTACATGCATTACATAATGCAATGCCTTTTCTCATATGTCTAAGTCAGACTTGTTTCCTTGTAAATGTAACTTTAAGTACTTTTCATCACACTGCGATTTAGTTAGTGGGAAGGTTGGGTCCATTAACTACACCAATAATTTTGCTTGTCATTCAATTGATCGTCCCGCCGACATGCTGTGTAATCCAAGCCTTTTGTGACGTTTGTGTGCTTTTGCTGGTGTCTATTGCTGTTGTGGTGGATTTGCCACACATTACCCCGATTGGGGTCAGAGCAACTTCTTCAAATTTCTTATAAAAACTGCTATTCATCCTTTTTTGGCAGATGCTCGAAGGAAATTAAACAATAAAGAACAACAGCAGTTTAAGATACTTAAAGAGGGTGTCTATTCACATGTGTGTAGTGGAGTTTTAGTACCTGTGGACCATCCACTGCAAAAAAGTAGCCTTTGACTAACCCAACTTGCCGATCACAGGTCACAGAATGTTCTATGGTAATCAGACCTGACGCTTAACAAAAGAAAAAGACCCCCCCCCAAAAATAAAAAAAAAAAAAAAACAAAAAAGAAACCAAACAAACAAACGGGTATAGCTTTATTATAGAAATGAAAATACTTATAATTTGATGTATAAAGAGAAAAAAATGGAAAAGTCAGACCAAGTACCAGGTCCAGGCTTGTTATGCCCACCACAAATACATACGACACAACATTTCATGCATGGAAGCATTAATGACATGTTAAAAATTGTAAAAAAATGTATCACAACACTTTAGTTAAACCTTCCGCAAGCGAAACGGTATCCAAAACGAAAACACAAAAACAATAGTAAAACAGTATCAAAACTTTATAAGAAACAGAAAGGATTTATACAGCAAAATACAGATAAAGATAAATAGAGAATTAACGATTGATAACATGATGTATATAAATATTTATCACAGACTGCTTCCAATTAGAGATTAAAAAACCTAAATCTAACAAAAAGATAAGGTAATGTCAAATCTACTTAATATAAAAAAAACCTTCAAAAACTATTTTTGCCAACAATCACGTGACGATCGTCTAGAACATAAATGTTAAAGACTTGACATAGTGCAGCTACGGAATTGTTCTAGTAGAAGACAGAATGTTACAAATTAAGGCTTTGGTATTATTAGTACCTTGAACATTTAAATGGAAATACATTAAAAACATGACAATTGTATGACATGTCAATACGAACAATGACCAACACGTCTTTTTGAAATTTTAAATATCAGTACATTTTAAAAGCAAATTGTCAAAGAATAGTCAAATTCAATCTATTGTAAGTTATTTTGTGATAACTATTTGTTCCACATTTGACGTCATCTTCTTCACATTTGTCTCCCTGCATGGTTAAACAGAATGGCAACTAGACACGTGATCAATGGCAGGATAGTAATCGATACACCACCTAAAATACAAAGTTTCATTTGTATGTGCAATAAACCTACACGGTTATACAATTCTAAGGAAATGATTTTTAATATGTGTATGATATAGATTAATCATTTTGGGTTCATTTTGTATTATTGTGGTTGTTGCTGGTATCTTTTTATGGAGTTAGAAGTCAAAAGCTTACGTTTGCCCGTTTCCCAAATAAGTCATTTCAAATTCTTTTCACAGAATTAAAGTAATCCAGGCAATAAGTACATATTTCACAAAATTTTCTAATATTTCCTAAACAACAATTAAAATATCAGAAATACGAACTAGATTTATATTTTGCCTCAACGGTATATTTTCTATCTCATTTGTAAGTCCAGAGTACGAAGCTGCTATAAATACATTACCTGCACTGTTGTCAGAATCCCCTGCCACTACGGTACTAGAGAAAGAAATACCGGCAGCTGTCTCTAGAGCAGTGAGTTGTGCAGAGGTTAATGCATCCCTTTGGGTGCTGGTGGTGGACTGGGCCTGGGCTGTACTAAATGTACTAATTTGGGCAGTTGTAAATCCCTGAAGATATACAATATGGCATGGTGATCATTATGAGAAAACAAAATGAGATTACGCTCCACTTCTTATGTTATTACGTTTATATTTTGTATAAAAGTCATATCCTGTAAAATTTAGTTGTCTTAATTGTTATTGTCAGATTCCATTTAATTCTATACTCACGGAGAAAGCAGTTGCAGGAATATAGGAGACGTGAGTTTCAAGGATTGCGTCAATTTGGGTCTCTACCAAGGAGGATAATTCTGTCTTGCTAAGACCACCTGAAAAAAATATTTAATCATGACCTCAAATCTTATTTTGGAAAAGTTACGGTAACTTAAAATGAGGCATTTGGTTTAATAACAAACATAATCATCTTTTTTTCAATTTGCATACCAATGTGTACTCCAACAGCGGCAATCTGAGTGCCTGACCAACTTGTTACAGATGATCCATATGTTGTCTTGGCCAAATTAGCAAATTCCACCATCTGAAGTTCAGTGCAGCTTGTTACTTCCCCTATCTTATCGGCAGCAGCTCTGAGGTGTAAAAAATATAATACAAATATATTATAGTAGTTAAACCCACATTGCAGTATCATGATTATATGATACAATGGAAACATATCTCGAAAACGAATTTATTAGGAGGATCTTGAATTTATGAATTGTGTGACATATTATATATTGCATGCATATAATTACATATAAACTTACGAATAGACTGTTATAGCTTGTATTTGTGCAGTTGACAAGCCACACGTCATGTGACCCAAGGATTGCATCTCTGATGAGGTAATTGAGCCAGCATTGTTTGACTTTTGAGTAGATAGCCACTGAGAAATTATTGTCACTTTCTAAAACCATCAAAATACATTTATTACACTAATGTTCGCCCTCATGAGACATGATTTTGAGAGATTAAAAAAAAGTCCGTACGTCTCTCACAACAGCAGGGTGGTACGCTGTGTTTTAGAAAAAAAGCCCACCACATTACAACAATAGATGACATATTGCATCTACAGTGAGTATGAGTGAGTCATGTGACATAAATAAAAGGGACAAATGAAGTATTATATTATAGATTATTACGTAATATAATATAAATTGATATAGTTTTGCGCAATCGCATTTTCTTTACATTTTTAAAAAAAATATATAATATCATTCTTATGAGAAAAGTATAATTTAAGAACAATTGATTGACTTTTACTTCGATTAATATTTGTATACAATGATTAAAACCGAAAAATAAAGGATGAATAAAATTATAATGCTAACCTTTGTTTCATCCCAGCCACTGAAGTCTCCCATTCTGCTGACGTCATCTATCGTCCATGTCATAGATTGTATCTCTGATGTAGACAGAGCTTGTGCGATGACACCTGCTTGTTGTATACTACTAGTTGACCACGTGCTAGGATCTCCCCATACCTAAAACGAAAACATAGAAGAGCTTATATTAAGTTTTCGTAGACCTATACTGATAAAAAAAACCAAAGAAAACATGTATGTCATTCGAAGTTTACAGTAACCACTTGATATGAAAACCAGTACCGTTGCACGTTTAGCGACGTCTGCCAAAGCCGTTAGTTGGTCCGAGCTGAACCCAGTGACTCCTCCTAAAAGTGATGCACAGCTCGTGAAGTCAACATCGGTCATTGCAGAGATCTGAGTTGTTGTCATGGCAGTCAATCCAGAACTTCCCAAAAGCTGCATCTGAGAACAGGTCAGTGATGCTGTGGAAAGAAATCAATACAAAATTAACAATATATTCAGTGATTAACAGTTCATTCAGAGACTTTGACCGCAACGAAAAAAAACATATATAATTAAACCTACATGTTGATCTTCTTCTTCTGCCAGCGACCGACGTTGTGGTCAGAGCTGTAATAAAAGAACTGAATTTTGTTTTCATTTTGGTTTCAAATAATGTTTCGTCGTTTTCTTCAGAACACTCCATTTTGTATCCATTAGACTCAAACATCGCTCTTGATACCATTCTGATGTCAATAGATTCTCTTATAGTCTTTAATCCATCTTTTAGCATTGTCTGGAATGCAATGGAATCAAAATTATGATTGACTGGTGTATATTTTTTTCTTATTTTTTTCAATATCCCTACATCTTTTAAAAGGCGTTCATACATTTCCTTAGTACATCTCTTCATTAATCTAGAAGTTTAAACTTTATCCAATAGTATACATTTGCTCTAAACATATGAAAATACTTATTTATCATTCCTCGGATTAGAGCTTAAGATTTAAAAATTACACAAATCTAAATGAATAAAGTAACAGACATAAAACGATTAATTATCGGATTTCTCTTTCAGCTCATTATGTGCATGTGCATACCGTTGATGCCGTGGAGAAAATGGCGTCATCTAGGTCGATAGCTAAAGCTCCCAAATCACTAAGTTCTTCTGTAGAAGCAAAGGTGCTGCTGCTTAATCTGATAAAGAATTGAATTTATGTGTTATTGCGGGTACAAATTGGATTTATTTTTTATAACAGTCGATCTTTAACTGTTACCATTGTTTCTGCCGTTTTCATTATGCTAACATAAGGCTTAATACAGTTGTGTCCACAAGTGCTGCCTTCTTTCCAATGACAGACGTCCGTCATTGCTAGTACAAGGATTCCGCCATTGCTCACATTTGGGTGCGTTGTATATTCGAAGCATGGTTCAGCAGTTCCGTTCTGCTTTAAAGTATGATCATTTCTGTAGTATATGCAAGTTGATTTGTAGACATAATTCCACTTTCCGATATGGTATGTTGTGTTGTATATATAAGTTGATTTATAGATTGAAAGAGATCGTTGAGATTTTAATTACTGTGTTTTTGATATGCCATGATGACAAATTTTTCTACAAGTTAAATGAATTATTTCATTCACTTCCTTGTTATCGTGAATGGTTGTGTGATTTGGTATATGAATATTGTATACTAGTTCTATCAATATCTTTTGAATCCATGCTTATATCGGTGTAAAAATTAAAAATTAAGTAAGTTCTAATTATCAGCGCCTAAGTTTCCTAATTAAATTTAATGCGATATCTATATTGACTTACGCCACACTGGAATATACAGTGGCTAACTTTGTCCTCATGGAAGAACAGAGATATACGTCCTTAAGCCTCTCTGCTGCATATTTGATGGCATCCGCATTAAATCTATCGAAATCTGCAGGATCTAATAGTTGAAGTAGGTTGCCCATTTTTGAAGCACTGATGAAATCGATTGTACCGGACTCTATTCCAAGCTTAAGAAAACAAAAATTAAGAAATGTGTCACGTATGTATTCAACTTTGGACATAGATATTTCAAATGTAGGATAGACTTTAACATTAGTAATTTTACCCCTGTCAATATAACTTCATAGTTTAAAACTGCACTGTATTGTATATAGTGTATATAGTGTATGGATTATGAATTATAATATATCCATAAAATATCAAGATAGTTTACTTGATAACCAGTATCGAACTTTCACACAGGAGATATTGTTCAGTGGTGGTGGAAACTAAACCGAGAAAGAAAACAGTATCACACACACAAACACAAAAACACTAAGATACACACACATAAGGTGAAAGCGTGGCAATGGGTTATAAAAAGTAACTTACTGCTGATTTAATAAAGGTAAGTATACCGCTGTCTTTCAGCTTTCTTCTTCCCCATTTATATATATCTGCAGATTTCATCTGAGATACAACATCCTCTAAATTATTGAATGAGCTTAAGGTCGTTGTGCTGTAATGTATACACTTTATTTAAACATGGTTAAAATAAAATATTAAGATTATTGGGTTGTTTACATATTTCATTTCACTACATTCAAATAACTGCACATGGCAAATGAACGGCATCATAATTGCTGTGTAATTTACTATTTGGGGATAACATACTTGTGTTTTCAAAAACCGGGCATTTAGTCGGTGATTTACAGGTCGCAAACCGAGATTTTTGACGACGCGTTAGCGGATGTTTGAGACCTGTAAAACACCGATTACATAACGTAAATTTGAAAACACAAGAATGGTATCCCCATTCTAATGTAAACAGTGTATAATGCGTTTAAAAGTATACGGATATGTAGAAGTCAAACACTTGATTATGCCTATTTCTTACCTGTATATGCATAGTATTCACGTGTATTACAAAATACTTCGCATTTAGCAGTAAGCGTCTTACATGAATAATAAAAACGTAAGACTGAACTGAAACAGTATCATTCATTTTGATAACGATAATCACCGATATGTTGTCTCCATAGCATTTGTGTCGTCTGCATGCGCGCTTCCTAATCTATCTTCACGAAAACTATCTAGTCTTCCTTGGGTAAAAAACTCATTCCCTCTCAGAGTTTTACTGTATATTTGCACAATCCTCTTGTCCAATATTACCTGGCCACTAAGTTGCTCATGCAGGGATATGTTAAAGAACGTCTGAAATCGTCACTGAGGAAGTTCTACGGTCGCTATATGGATCTTGTACGAAAATATGATGTGCCTCTTTTTAGAATGATTGATAATATTCTGGAATGCGACTAAATGACCTGTTCAGTGAACACCAAATATGACTTTGTATACCAGTTTGTACTTTCGTATATACAATTAGGAAACCAAAACTCTTGATTTTGACATGTTTCTTGAGAACTGCTGTGACGGGTGATGCATTGCAAACAGGAGACGCTTACTCTCCCCGGGCACCTGGTCTCACCTCGGAATTTTTCAGTATTTCGGGGTTCACAATAGTTCCTTTTTGAAACTTACACGACTTTGTATCTGTCCTTGGACACTGAGAATGATTAACGGTTTGGTACTTCTTCGATTTTGACTGTACACTAAATCCAACTCAAAATTTCAGTATAGTAAAATATCGTGGTGGATCCACTAGAGTTCGACCCGGCGAGATCCGCTATATTTTTTGACAGGCATCCGTAACACGCATTAATACAAATCAAAAATTTGCGGTGTGCAATTATGTATTTACATGACTCAATTTACTTTCATTATCCAATGGAATTTTGTGTTACTGTAGCACATTGTTGTTAGTGCCATGGTCATGTGACACCAGTTACTTTCGTATTTTTCATTATAGTTTTGCATAAGAATATTTATTCCTTCCTTCCTTTGTTCTTCTTTGATAGTCCATTAAAATTTGCCCATATGCTAGGTAAATCTTGTCATGTACATGTACATCGGTCCAATCTCTTGGTTCCTTTCTTTTAATACATTCATGAAAATTCTTAAAACTATTGATTAAACTTCAATTAAGCATACGACGTCCGAAAACATACAGTATAAATCATATAAATCTCTGTTCATATATATTTACTAATATAAATTCAATTTTTCGTCACAATTTTCCCAAAAAGAACTAAATTTATGTTCAACATTGACAGCAGCCGTTAATGTCGTTGTGCTGGACTTGTGTAAGGTGTAGTAAGCTGTGATAAGACATTTGCCTTCAATTTTTAGAAACGAAGAAAATGAATTTATAATCAAATAGTACTCTCTGGCAGGCCTTAATCAGTACAATCATATTCATTTTATATCGCTCATTCTAAAATGGTATTTTTCCTATGAAACTATTAATATACTGCATTCGATTGTCAAGCTTTCCAAGTAAACTGTTTAATTCCATACCTCATGGCCATGTCAATCAGACGTGCTACAATTTCTGTCAAACATTGTGCAAAAGTAATACTGTATTGTTATTTAACAATAATATTGTCATTGTTATGTTATTGTTGTTAGTGCCATAGTCACTTGACATCAGTAACTTTCGTAGTTTGCTTTTAAGATTTAGACCTTGAAGCAAGATTTCAAATAAAAACATAGTTGGGCAATAAAATAAAACTAAATCAAGATAGTAAACCATACATTTCAGTATCCTAGACATTTTCAGGACCTTCCATATCATTACTCAGAGGATGAGTTAACATTGTTTCAATAATGTTAACAATACTCACTCCATTCCTATAAGAACATTTGCTGATAATTCAAATACATCAACTGAGCCAGCTCCGTCGCTAATAACTTGAGATTTGACTCTTTGGGCAATATGGGAAAGCTGCAAGGATTCAAATAAACCACAATGAACATGATGTTTCTACAAATGAATTATTTTGTGTATCTCCGTCAAAGCTTTAAATGTTTCACCAACGATATCATGATATAAATTAGTAAGAAAAACGAGTACTTCTACAGATAATATATATATATATATATATATATATATATATATATATATATATATATATATATATATATATATATATATATATACATATATATATATATATATATATATATATATATATATATATATATATATATATATATCATTTGAGGGTTTATTATATGATAAATTGATTTTGATCAGTAATGCAACTTTGTAAATGTCGCAAATACATAACAAGTAAAACAAGTAAACGAGTAAAATACAATGTGGAATTTGTATTTTGTATTGTTTTAATACCTCTCTTACCTGATTGTCTTTACTGTTTTGATTTTTATACCGATGTTCCGATGGAACATTACATTGTTGCACTCGGTATCTTAGCACTTTACAAGAAAACTTTTCATATTTCAGCAGAAATTCTTAAATATTCTAATCACATGTATATGGATATTAAAATATTTTGAAAATTAAGATAAATGAATAATTAATTAGTAAATTATCCACAAACAATGCACTGTGCAAACCTTACCTTTTCCCCATTTATTGTCTTTGATTCGGAAATAACAGTCATAGTTCTGTACATCTCTAAACTGGATGTTGTGGAGACAGAATCCATTTGAGATTTAGTCATGGCTCCGGCAATGGATTTCATTCTAGACACGTAAGCATAATTCATCTGGATACTAGCGCTTACAACCTTATCCCAACAAGAGCTAGCCTGGGAAAATAACGAAGTTGCACTTAAAATTTGAAACAAGAAACAAGATATCTTTGCCATACTTAATTTGGTCTCAGACGAGAACCAAAACGGAAGAAAATCATTGTTTTTAAAAACAAGCAATTGTCAGAAACATATTCTTTTGTAAAAGTGAAATACTGCTATTAGTAAAGTATATTCAATATTTTCTACTATGTATTCTATTTCTTAACTTTTCAATTAATTATACAATGTATTGTGTGTTTTGGTGTAACTTTGTTGCAGTAGTCTAGACTTTGATATATAAGGGTTCTGGTTTCTCACCTGTGTCACGGTCAAGTTAGCAGTGACGACTTCGGTGGATGTCTCGGACAAGAAATCAAGGTCACTTATTGTTGCTGACTCAAAGGAACTCAGGGGAATCTCTTCACTGATATCCGTTTTCACCAGTGAGGCAAGTCCGCCAGAGGAGGTAAGTGCCTTCATTGTTAAAAAACCCCCAATATTAATACATATCTCATATAGAATTACATAATGTCAGAATAACTCAACTCATCGTTTCATTTTCTCTAAATTCAGCTGTTTATGCTAGTTTGTTAATATGTGAAAAAAAGTCATACACCTTTGCAGTTGTTAAATTCGAAGTAGTAATATCTATCAAAATGTAATAGAATAGATTCCGCATTAATGCTACCGAAGTAGGAATTATACATAATGCATATTTTATAGGAATTTTAAACAATGATTTGTGAAAGACTAAAATCTTTGAAATTTCTTACCTTTTCTATAAAGGTTACTTTCTTTGCTTTGCATACAGTGATATCCGCGAACGTTTCACTGAGAGATTTAATCTCGGTTTGGGTCAATGTACCTGTGGCACTTTTTATGGTCTGAGAGGAGAATGCCTTTGCAACAGCTTTTCTTGTCACTAAATCGGATATGGTGGTTACCTTTATAGCAAATTTGAAGACATAATTGAAGTTTTATTTGTTAATACAATTACGTTAATACAATAATAAATATCCGTGCGACGGCACAAATACAGATATCATTTTTTTATCTTCAGTCGAACACAATGACGGCTATGCTAATTGTGAAGCATTAATGTTGTAATGTTCATATTGAAAATGTGAAGCTGATAATGTTATCGTTGAAAGAAAGAAAGAAAAACATCTTTAAGAGAGAAAAGAGAAGACATTTAACAAAGCAGTATGACAAAAATCACCAAGGACATGCACACAAAAAATGACAACAGTAGAATATACACTGAAAAACGACATTACAAACATATTCGATTGTGCTGCAGTTACGATACCGACTTAGGACGGTAAATTGATGTAACAAACGTCATTCAATCGGTGTGTTTAACCGGTTTATGGGCGCCCACCTTCCCACTCACCGTAAAAGCAGCACAATCAAAGGACACACATTAAAAAATTATAAATAATCCTCCATATAGAGAACAAGGATCAACAGGTTTCTCAAGATGAGAGGTCATAAAAATATAATTACACACCAAAAGTTTGTAGAACAGTATGTTGCTATAAAAATATGTAAGGCGACATCAACATAAGTTAACCTTGCTTTGCACGTCTGTTAGCCGAGGTCAGATCCTTGATCAATAGGAGTCCCAACTAACAGTAAGAGGAAACGAGTTTCAGAACCATGTCTCCTCTGAAAGAGGTTTGGACAAGGCCCGTCATATAGTCCCCACCGCCCTGTTAGTCAGCGTGCAACGTTCAAGTAAAAGTCTGCATAAGGCTGTAGAGGGGCCAAATACAAGGCCTATAGTCTTTTTGATAATCTCAATGTCATATTGTCTATTTAGAATACGTATTGTCTATCTGTCATATTGTCTATTTTTTTTTCAAAAAATCCCAGGCCTCCTCCCCCACCCTCAGAATGTAAAAATGATGCATAAATTCAAACCATAAGTCTAAAAATCATGAAACCAGAGGGCATACAGAATCAGTGAAAATGAAAAACAAGTGGAAAATAACAAAATGTGTCTACTTGAAGAGCATATGTGAACCCCTGTGATGGGGTGAGATCAGGTGCCCGGGGAGAGTGAGCATCTCCTGCTTGCTAGCAACGCCCGTCACATATACCCAGTTTAAAGAGTCAAATTGTGTAAATTCCATATGTATTTATATATGGAGAAGTCAAAGTAGGTAACCTTCTAGTATAGAAGGTGTCAAATCTGTGTAAAATGATCGGAATCGGTCTCAGTCCAGAATATCATTTAAAAGGCTGGATAACGATTTATCATATGGAGTAATAAGAGTCTCGTAACGACCGTAGAACTTCCTCAGTGACGTTGCTAGTCTAGCACATATATAACCCTGGTTGAGCAGCTTAACTGAAAGTCGCCTAACCCTTAGAACAAAGTCATTGTAATTTGAACATGCTCCGGAATAACGTATTAAAGGGACATAGTCCGAGACTGGAAAATTCTAGCACGAAAAGTATAAATTACGACAATATCTTATTTTCCCTGTATTACATAAATTATAAACTTGGTATTAATTGCAAAATTTAAAACTAAAATTTCTCAATGTTTTAGCAGAATAAAGGTAATTGAATCGAATTAAATTCGGTTGGTATCAATTCCCCAAATAAGGCGATGCTCTGCCCATAATCATGCGCGTGCGCGGATATTCACTGTAGAAAACAACAAAAATGGTTCACATGGAGGAATACGAGCACTAGGAAAACAAAAGTGTGGTAGAAAATAACTATACACAGACTCAGAGGCAAAAAAAAAAAAAAAGAAAAGTGGAACAAAGGTTAGAATCGGGTAAAGCACGAGTTTCATTGTCACGTGATTTCCACTGACCGACCTCATCAAAATTCAAGGAGTTGGCTTGGTTATGTTGCAAATTTAAAACGGGCATATCTCGTTAACGACATCAACTTTGGTAACGATACTTTTTACACATCTTAGATAACATACTAGCAATCGAAAATCCGTTTACATTTTTTATACTTTTCCCGACTTCAATCGGACCATGCTCCTTTAACTGAGATATGAATACGCCGTATGCGGGCGATGATGGAATGTTGCTACTTATGAAAGTAAAGTTTGTGATAGCGAAATTGATACCGTCACGTTTGTCATAGAGTGAGGTGTTCAAATGACCATTAATGTCGAAAGACAACATAATATCTAAATACGAAGTAGAATTACTACTTTCTGTGGTTTCTTTGACCTCCAGGTCACTTGGATAGATGATGCTAAGGTAATCCGCGAATGAAGGATTATTAATTGAAATATCAAACGGACGGTGCCTAAGAGGAGCGCAATTAGTACGTACAGGAATCCAAATAATCTGTTGATAAGTCTTGCCATGAAATTGTATATAAATATTATGCATCAAAAATGTGATTGCATTACACAACTTAAAATTTTCATAAGTAAAAACACGCAGAAGTACCGAAGGGTAAACCATATCTTATAGTCCATGGAATATAGGGGACAATTTCGTGTTCAGTGTCATATTCAGACAAATGCGAACCCCAATAAAATCGAGGTGAGATCAGATACCCGGGAGGAGTAAGCGCCCCCTGTTTGCATAAAACACCCGTCGCAAAAGTCCTGCAACTACCCTTCAAGTCGAGGAGGTAAATACATAAATATACACGCATGAACATACGAAGGAGACAGGGACACGAAGTCAAATTTTTCCATTCAAGGCAAGAAATGCTGCCTGCCTGAAAGTCCAGTGTCGGAAATGCAGGTGAACAAATGTCTGTATATACATGTCTATACGTATTATGTTAAATCACGTATAGTCAACATGCACTGAATAGTAACCTTGAGCTTTAAGTTGTCTTGATTCAGTGGCCAAAACTACCAAAAGGAAAATCCATCATTTGTGTTACAATGTAATATAGTTAATAAAGTTCCTCAATACCATGCGTATACTTACACTTGATTGTACTTTTTCTGCAATTGCAAATGCCTGAAAAAAGTTCATAAAAGTCAGCCAAATATGCATTATGATTAATACAGAGAAGGAAAATGAACTTTTACGATAATGTTGAATATGTGACTGAAAATTATATATCACTTTCTCCTATCTGAGAAATGTGTTAAGATCTGTCTTAGCTATTGGTTAACAGAAACAGTTCGCCTGGTAAATATGGTATTATGTGTCAACTTACAACATCACTGTCAAACTCTTTATCTGCATATTTCCCAGATGTGAAGTCTTGATTTAGCTCTGAAGAAGTCTTTGTTTTTGCGATGCTTCCTGTATCTAATATATCAATACAATCTGCGTCGGTGCCTGCATTTAGCACTGAAGCTGATGTTAATTTCTCATAGATAAATTCTTTCTAAAAAGTAAAATAATATTTTACGGTAAAAGATTTCGGGTAAAATGGATGATGCGAAGCAATCAGTAATCAATATCAGAACATGGATAAGCAACATGGATATGCATCAGATGCGCATGTCGACAATTTACGTTTGTGCACCAGATGCGCATGTCGACAATTTACGTTTCTTCAATGATGTTCTTGGCCGAATGATTTAAATTCTAGTAACATATAAATATCTGAAGAGCGAAATTAAAACCAAAGTGGCCGAAAAAAAGTGAGACAAAGGAAGAAAGAAAAGTTAATGACTTAACTGTATGACAGAAGTCACCACGGAAATCTACAGTTTGTAATATGATGATATGCAAAACACACATAAGGATATCACAAAAATACTTGATACCAACTTGGGATGGTCATTCGATATGACAATAGTCAAAGACGCAAATTTGAAAATATAAATATTCCTCCATCTAGAGATCAAGGGTCAACAAATGCCTCAAATGAAATATATAAACACGTATAGTGATGCAGAAAAACATCATGGTACCAAAAATATATAAAGCGACATCAAAATCAATCTAAGGACAGAGTTATGCATGAGGGAGATACTCCTTAGTTTTAGAGTAATTTACAAAATTTCATGACTGAAAATTTTAAGTATATATTTCATGTCAGTACAAAACTCTGAAAACTAGATTTATTTTGCCTTCGAGGACTATCATTTCACCAGAAGTGACATCAGCATTGTGTTAATAATAAATATTTAACCTATATACGTTATAGTATACAGTATCAAAAGACCAAAACAAAATTTACCTCCACTTTTTCGAGATCATCGATTACATTGCCTGTGCAAACAGCTGTTTTTAGCTCATCCGGATTTAAAAGTTCTAACTCAGAAAATGTGAACCCACGCAGGACCCTGAAAAACATATATCTTGATGTGAAATACAAAAACAACTGGAACTATATCACGGCAGCTTAATTAACAACATATTGCAGTGGAGTTACATGAAACACTGGACCAGATGTCAAGCACGTGGACAAGTACGTATTAATACATATAATTGGTTATATCAAATATCGAAGTTTTATGTAATATATTGTCACTGTCACTGTAACTGATAAGATATATACCATTTTCATGCATTGCTCTGCGGCACCTAATTTGGTTTTTACAGGAGTCTGAGATTAACAATACTTTTTTTTCGTCTTGTAATAGATATTGTATTATTTGGCAGCTGTTTTGTATCTTTGCAGTTTACTTCATTATCAAGTTACTTAATTCACTTCTATTACTAACAGTTTCGGTAGCGTGTTTTGTGTGTGCCCCAGTAACCCTTGTTCGAATGATACCGGGAAACATCTACACGCAAGTACACCATTTTCGTGATTTCCTGTCCAGTACATGTACCAGTGTAATATACTTTTACATTGCACGTGATTGCACTGGGTTTTTTAGAGATATATCATAACATGCTATTTTCTATTTTCTATTTAATATCTTCACAGTGCATCATGTACGTGTACTTACTCAGATATCTGAGTAGACGTCAGCGTGCTTCTGTCTGCAGGTAGTTTGGATGCTAATAGTTTGTCAAAAGCAGTACTGTTAGTAAAGTCTTTTACTGCAGACAACTAAAAGAGAAAACATAGGTCCATCTCAAAAATTACACTTAACATATCAAATATCGTTGGATGGAAGATACTGAATTTGAATTGTGGATCA
Source organism: Pteria penguin (assembly GCA_035048485.1). Classification (NCBI taxonomy): domain Eukaryota; kingdom Metazoa; phylum Mollusca; class Bivalvia; order Pterioida; family Pteriidae; genus Pteria; species Pteria penguin. Next base: position 86,907,195 of record CM068580.1, on the reverse strand, counting down.
AATATGTCATTCAAAGACAAAAACATTTACGTGACACGTTAACCCAATTTTAGAAACACACACACATACTCGCTGATTAGAACAAATATACAAAGACCGTTACGAAAATATATTATTTCATTTTTGTCGATTTAGGACGGTCAATACATGTAATCAGTGTTTGAGTTGTTCATTCGGACATCCTCGACCTTTTCCTGCGTAAAAAAGCTCGGACGTCACTCGTAGCCATTATTTAAAAATAGTTCCTGTAGTTATAGACGCTCGCATGTATACCATACAAATAGGTCAGTGCTTGGCGTGTAATAAAGACGTTAGAAGACTTTCACAATTCAACAGACTTTAATTAAACGTTAATAACGAGCTGTTGCAGCTTTAATTATTTCCCTTGACATAGATGACATAGATTGTGTAATGGATTACATTTTATATCGGTGATATATTACTGAGTACAATGCCGGAAACCGATTGATGCATGGAATCGATGTAAGTCATTCCGCCGTGTGACGTCCGAGTCTTTTTACGTAGGTACAAGTAAAGGGCGAGGTTGTTCCGAATGCGAGTTGTTAACGGAAATACACACTGATTTAAAATGAACCTACCTCTGCATAAGAACAAGGCTCTAGGATTCTTGTTTCCAGGTCACAATAGAGAACCAGTTCCAAGAGGTTTTGAGTACAGGTCAGCGTACTAACTGATGCCATGTACAAAGAAGATACATAACTCAAATCGAATCCACTGTAGTATGGGTTACGGCAAGCCATAGATAAATCTGCCTCTCTGCAATATACCAAAATCATATTTATATCAATGTTTGAGAAAACAGTATCTAACAATTATATGATGCCTATGCAGAAATTTATGTAGAATATCAAAACTGCAGTCAAAATTACAAAAAGCACATAATACTAGAATGTCAATTCTTCAACATAACTACAACGAGTTCCCTTACATTGCTTGTACATTAGACAGTACGATACTGGACAAGGAAAGACATCTTGATCTTTTCTGTAAGCAATTAGGAGCATAACGGAGTAGGTCGACCGGGTTAGAAATTATTTCTGAACATGTTCCTGAAAGATAATACTCGCACGTTCGTCCCGACAGGAAGTCATTGTTGAAGGGGTTGATAACATTAGCATCGACCAGTCGCTGTTGAAATAAAAAATAAATAAATATTTGATGAAATCGGACATACTTGCATTTGTGAAAGCAAGTATAACTTCAAGATATTTGAAATGTTAATTGAGTATATATAGAAAATAAGAAAATTTTGAAACACGATTTTATATTTCACTATTGACTTAGTAAACTTCACGAATAACATAACATACAATCCACAATTCACAATGTGCATAATTACACGACACTTCATAAGTATTACCTCGTATAATGTTTCAAAATTCAACCCAGGTAAAATTTGGCGTAGAGAACAATAATATGTTGCGTTGGCGCTCTCTATCTTTAATGCCATTTGAAGTTTCTGGATGTCCGTAAGGTTGTTGATAAATCTGGGCAGTAATGTATCCTATAAGAAGTAGAGCGATTAGATGTTTGTAAGCATAAAAGAGAAACAGTTGTAAAAGTTAATATTAAGACCCAGGCAAAACGGCAGTCACGGTTCTTGGAAGGCGAAATCGGAATCAGGTGATGTTGCGAACTAAGAGCCACTATCGACCGATTAAATACCTATAACACCATAGGTTTTATTTACCTTTATGTGCCCTTATGTGAGTACAATAACCTATATTCTAAGAAAACGATGCGTATGAAACTTATATTTCATTCCAATCAGGGACAACAATTTCCAATAATTAGGAAGTATGAAAAGTTAAAACACCAACGATGAAGATGACAAGCAATGGTCAAATGACCTTCAAATATGATATAAATTTAAAAGCCATTCAAAATAACTGTTAATAACAACAAAGATTGTCAGTATTTAAATTTTCCCACGGCACACAAATAAACAAGTTTTCTAGAGAGTACACTAATTTAAAACCTTTTTATCTGTTTTTTCCTCGCGCTGCTATTTTATGTATTTTGTATTATATATAATATTACGTATATATGCATATGATTACTTATAATGCGTATAATTATTGATTATAGAGCGTAATATTTGTTAACATGATTGTTGAAAAAATAATCGGCAAATGCTATTTGCGTTTTGGGGTTTTTTTATGAAAGGAAATGAAGAATGAATTTTCGAGCACCTTGGCGATATAGAGAGCTATGTCGAAGCATACATACCATAGCTCTGTTTCCCCTTTGTTAGATGGCAATGTCCCTATACTTCAATTTTTATGTATTTTTCTGTTTGATCGATTTACGACAGCATGCACTTTTTTCCAAACAAAAACTATAAAACATTGATTTTATACTTTTGACACAAGGCAATGAATAAGCTTGGAGACATTTTTGGAAACTTCATCATGTCTTATTCAGATCCTTTATCTAAATTCGGAAAGCATACTTATAAGTAGTATGCGTGAAGTCGAAATACCCATTCAAATTTACTCAGTCATCTTACATACAAGTTTAGGAGGGTCAAAATGTCGGATTATTTCCTTTAATTGCATAATTGGGTTCAAAAATACGTAATTACCATCGGCTCAACATCCACAGTACAGCCCTGAAATCATTGCAAAGCTCATGTCTTGTATTGGTCTCGTCTACAGTTTTATGCTGACTGACTTCTTGAGCGCTGGTCTCTGAGTAACAGGGCGGTGGGTTCTTGTCAAAACCTCATCAGAGGAGGTAGGGTTTTGAACCTCATCCTCTCTGACTGTTAGTCGAGACTTCTCTAATTAGGATACCTTAACTCGCATTCTGATGGGTAGTGTTTTTGGACTTTTATTTTATAATACAGTATTTTGTATACTGTATAATATTTTATAGTGTTTATATCTTTATGATTTCTGACACCAAAAGATTTTATTCCATAATTCTTTTCGTGTTTATATATTTATGACCTCTCGAATTGAATGATCTGCTAATTTTTGTCTCAGATATGGAGGATTTTTTTTATGATAATTTCTAATGTTTGTGTGTTTGGTTGGTCTTGTTTTGTTTTGTGTATGTAGGCTTTTTTGTGTATATTATTTATTTTCGTCTTTTTGTCACCTATACAGCAATAAATGTTTTTGTGTAAAATTTGCAGAAAACACGTACATATTCTTAAATTTCAATACCAGTGCACACATTATCCAACATTAGATATTCATCATTAATAGTCTACCAAACAATCCACACTGGAATGATTCTTTATCTCAAATCTATCACGATAACATTTCCTGATCTCTGAAAAGTTTTGTAACACTACGTCAATAAACCGCGCCTTTGTGACGTCATATGAACGCAAATTAAAGGTATATTATAAGACCATTTTCCATGTGTCATTTGACAGATAACCATCTTTCCTTCTTGTCACTAGACTAGAAAAAGGAGCAAGTGACCTTCGTGGTTTATATAAGAAAAGTACAATTGAACCTTTGGTTCGGGTGAGAACAATCAACAACACACGGAATTACAAGGTGATGATATTAGGCAATCCGTATTTATTTCCCAAATGTGTATTATCAGACTCTCTTACGTTACTACAGTTTCTATTGAAAAGTTTTATTTCAATAGAACGCGTAATGTGTAGAAATATGGTGTTATCGTATGTACTGGACATCTGCTTTAACTACAGTTTCCGGGCTCCTTCTCTCACCTCTGATTATAGAGATCCTTGAATGCCTACCGCGTTATTACTAAAATCATCCTATTTCTGATACTTCCGAAGTTTGGAACTTGTGGTAAAATGCCTATGATTCACAATATAGGGAAGCGTAAACAATTCAAATGATACCTAGATTTCTGAATTCTACATTTCATTCTACAGAACTTACATTTATAGTAGCAAATAATTCAACAGGAATCTGGTCAAAATCTGATGGGATATTTTCTGTCAGGACGTAATCGTTGAAGCTATTTTTTATTGAATCTTGTAATGTCAAGTAACCCTTCATAAGAGCTTTAAAATTGTCACATGTAGCCGCATAAGGTTTGATTGCAATACCTGAAATGTAGGATAAATATAGAACATATATACCTATATGTGTGATCAAATATGTAATGAGATAATAGAGTATAAATCTTCAATAGTAAAACCTTAAATTGAAATCATTTAACAAACCAGATCTGTTTTAGTTTATGTCATGGGAATTCTATATTGTACTTACGGTTTCCCAGTGATGCTAAAATAAGAAAAAATATACATACAAATATGACATTATAATGTTTTAATATCATGTTAATATCATGTTATATAACATTATTTTTTATATGAAGTGCATACAAAGTAAAATATATTTGTTATTTGTTCTATACAGTATCAAACGTCGAAATGACGGTAAGACAGGAGGTTAATACCTGATTTTGTGGGTTCAGATTATGCAGACTATTAATCCCAATAGAAATATCAACCTCTCCTTAAGACGGGCTATGGTAATTTCAATAATGTAAAAAATTAAAGAAAAAAGAGGAGTTACTGGCTCAGTTATGTGGCAGAAGTCACCTTGGAGCTATACAATACATCAATATAAATAATATACTAGCACATATAACACATTACAAAAATATTTGATTGTAGTGCAATTACGATACCGACTTAGGACGGTCATTTAATTTGACAAAAGCCAAACAAAGGTGTGGTTAACCGGTTTACGGGCCCACCTTCCCACTCACCGTAACAGCAGAACAATCAAAGGACGTACATTCAAAAATTTATAAACAATCCTCTATGTAAAGAACAAGGGTCAACAGGTATCGCATATTGAGAGGTCATAAAAATATAAACACGTAAGGTATTGTAAAACACATAATGATATAAAAATATATGCGACATCAACATGATAAACCGTGCTCTGTCAGTCTCTGAAAGCGAGCTAAGACCCTAGATCTGTAGGAGTCCCGACTAACAGTCAGAGGGGACGAGGTTCAGGACCATGTCTCCTCTGAAAGAGGTTTGGACAAGGCCCGTCATATAGTCCCCACCGCGTGTAACGTTCAAGGAAAAGTCTGGATAAGGTTGTAGAGGGGCCAAATACAAGACCTATAGTCTTTTTGATGATCTCAATGTCATATTGTCTATTTATAAGACGTTTGACTATTTTATTACATGATAAAATAACGTTATCGGAGCCCTTTACTTTCCTTAGTTTATATCACCGTAAAAATTAGGATGGGAAATTCCATTGGATACATACATGTAGTGTTGAAAAGAAATATTTCCAAATTGAGAAAGAAGTTCTGAATAAGATCTGAAGAATTTGCCGAATGTTCTTCATAGCTTGTGATATCTGTAACCCTGAGTTAAAAGTTTAGTAGTAATTTGTAAATTTTGTTTATGAAAGTCCAAAACATCGGTGCAGCCTCTGACAAATCGAACTAATTGAGATATATAGATACCATATGATGGAAGTCGAGGGACATCGCCATCCTATTAAGGAAAATGTACAATAGGAAATCCAAAATCCTCACGTTTATCATAAATATTAGTATATATTAGGTATATATATATATATATATATATATATATATATATATATATATCTGCAAGTATTATTAAATTTGTCAATGAGGTCGAAACGTTTTGATTTTTGAATAGAAACCATAAAATTCCTCTCATAACAATAAAGAAATAAATCTGCTATCAGAGGCGCGCAGTTAGTATCCATAGGAATCCCAACTATTTGTTGATATATCTTGCCATCAAATCGCACAAAAATGTTATTCATGAGTACAAAATCTCGATGTCATTTGTTATATTTTAAAAGAATAACAGCGACCTCCAATAATGGACAAATATTCATAAAAGTACAATTATACCGGAATTTTTTTGGTATTGCATTTTGTAATACAAATGAGTTTGATGTAAAAGTTACCAGATTTCTAGTGCTATATGATAGATTAGTAAGAAATCTAGTAGTTGTTGAATATTAATCGAAAGGAATATATACCCCATCTAGAAGCAAAATGCTGCCAAGCTCTTTCATGATCACTTTCCCATCCAGGTACAGCACATTTCTGCATTTGAGAATCGAAAACCCAGCACGTTGATGCACTTCCAGCACATCCCGGACATTGTGCAGCATACGAACATTGCACAGCAGAGGGAATACCTAGAATATGTACACGAAAGCTTGTATAACTCATGTTACGTATTATATCTCTTAATTCATCTTGTGAAACAAATGTCATACTCGGATGATTGCGAAGAATTGATTTAAGTACTTACATCGGGTAGGCGTTGTTATAAACTCGGTGCTGGTTCTAAGAGGGCGTGTACTTGATATATCATCTGCAAATATATATATATATATATATTCGGGTAAATTCCTTCACTTTCCGCGGCCGTGTTGTCATGCATGCGATTAGCTAATGATTGGCTATTAAAGCTCCATTTTTGTGGAGCTCGGGTAGCTCAGTCGGTTAGAGGGTCGGATGCATGACAGCTAGGTGATTCGGTACCATAGGTCGTGGGTTCGAGTCCCAGACGGGGAACGAATATAAGTGAAATATAGGGTGCCTTGTTAACTGTAGTGTCTTTGTGCTTTATATGTTTGTCTAATTTGTCTTTATTTTCTACAGGTATTTCTTCGGAAATCCAAGGTCCATAGTACTCCCAGGTGTTTCACTGATTCTATTTGTGCTTTATATATATATATATATATATATATATATATATATATATATATATATATATATATATATATATATATATATATATATATATATATATATATATATGTAGAGTGTAACCTCCTACTTGGAACTGTATTCATATACAAATCCATTATATTGATAGGTAAATACACGCACGTCCAAAGGAATCAAAATGATACATTAAAACACTCAAAGGTCCAGCAAATGTCTAAATGCACAATTCTCAAACTCATACTTGATAAAATGTTAAAGTTGTAAAAGATTGGTAAGCAATATGCATAACCATGGGTAATTTCATATAACTTTTCTGAAAGATTCTTACATCTATTATGGTCATAGTTGCCAGAGTGATTCTGAGAAGGACATATACACCCCTTGGATTCCCATTCTATTTGATGCCTCTCTGCAAACTGCTTCAAATCTTGTGCCTGAACATTCTTCAAATTTTCAGCAGCCATTGTAAAGTTTCTGAGACAGGTAGAATTGAGTTGATCGAAGTGCTTTTTCAATTCATCGATGCAGTCGTTGGAAAAGTCTTTCATTTTAATAATTATATCCGAGACATTCATTGAATCCCAATGAACAGACTGAAAATTACATACAGGCTTGTTAGTTTTGTTTACAACGGCACTAAACGGAACATCTGTACATCCGCCTCTCCAGTAGTTTGTGTTATTTATAAGATTCCAATGACCTAAAATAACGAAGACATAACTTTGAAAATTTTAGATTTATTTAGTATCATGGTATTTCAATGTCTTCAATTTTTCAATATATATTAATGTATTCAGAAAGAATTTTACAGTTTCAATATTTTTTATTTTTTTCTCAGTATTACTTAAGAGATTATTTTTCTCGAAATTCGCGTCTGGTGAAAAAACATACATAATTAAGACTTAAAACAAATCATGAATTTTAAAAAAAATATTTCATTAAGCAATAACACCACACTAACTTTGTCAGCATTGCAATTTCAAGAATAATAAGAACGATAGCAATCAAAATATAACTTACTCCCATCCTTGTCATTGTTACCATAGTCATTGCTAGGACATATGCATCCTTTCAATTCCCATTCCATATGATGATTCTCTGCAAACTGCTTTAAATCTTGAGGCTGAACATTCTTCAAGTCTTCTGCAGCCTTGGTAAAGTTTCTTAGACAAGTGGAATTCAGTTGATCGAAGTTATTTTTCAATTCATCAATGCAGTCGTTAGAAAAATCTTTCATCTTCATAATGACTTCAGTGACGTTCATTAAATCCCAATTCACAGAGTGGAAATTACATCCAGTAGCTATGTTAGTTTTGTTTACAACAGCACTAAATGGGACATCTGTACACCCACCTCTCCAGTAGGCTGTGTTATTTTTAGGATCCCAGTAATCTAAAATATAGGTCATAAATCTGTTTTAAATATAGGTTCTTCTCTCGTATTATTGGATATATCATTAAAATAAAATACGACAGTAACTGGTGTCACAAGACTATGGCACTAAGAACAATGTACCACAGTGGAAATTCACGGACCCCTGAAATTCAGAGGTGAGACCAGATGCCCAGGAGAAATGAGCGTCTTCTGTTTGGCTAGTCACTCCCGTCGTGAATGCCCTTAAATACAGACGAAAGAAATATAATTCAGCACTGTATATATACATGAATGTGAACAAAGACTGTATAGAAAAGTACAAGCTCCACACTACAAAGGGAATAAGTGTAACGTTAATGTTAAATACGAAAGTAACTTGTGTCACAAGACTATGGCACTGACAACAATGTACCACAGTGGACAGTCACGGACTCCTAAAACTATAAAAAGGAAAATGAATGAAATAAAACCTGTATCAATATTTGGTAATTGTTTCTTCCTATCAAGGTTATGAAAAACCGTTCATCAGTAACTACTTACGTGTACGACAGTATCTGAAATGAGCAACTTAACAATCAAATTTTCTGAAAATTTTCAAAAAGCGTATTTACATCCGGTGACCTATATTTATTCGGTATCAAATATTCTTATTGTGTAAAACCGGATGGTCCATACTCATCCTGGTTGTTTAATTTCAAAGGGTATGAGCATCCCAGTGTCAAGTCTTTCTTACTGCTATGAAATATATATATCAAAATGCAATATTTTGCAATATCTTTTTAAAAGCACAACTGATTTAAAAAGTGAAGAAACCTCAAACAAACAAGCAAAAATAAATTGATAAATCTGTAACTAAAGAAAGTAAGAAAAAAAAAACAATGAAAAATAAAATGTATTTTACAGCATGGGCTCAGAAATAGTTTGCTGTCGTTATAGAGTTATGCCATTAATTATTTTCTCTACAAATGTTTGGAAACCACAGTTTTCGGCAATGGGATTTACTAAAGAGCCATTATTTGTGGAAAAAAAATTTGGTCAGATAAGAAATGCTCGGTAATTAGTTATATATGTAGGATCTTAACATATATTAGGCGACAATTTACACATCACTAATTATGACAACTATCCTTTTTCTTTCTGTGACGTTTTGATGTAGACAAAAATTGTAAATATTAGAAATTCTTCATCATGCATGATAGCAATAGATAGAAGTCTTACTCCAATTATTGCCATTGTACCCATAGTTATGACTAGGACATATACATCCTTCCGATTCCCATTCCATATGATGATTCTCTGCAAACTTCTTTAAATCTTGAGGCTGAACATTCTTCAAGTCTTCTGCGGCCTTGGTAAAGTTTCTTAGACAAGTGGAATTCAGTTGATCGAAGTTATTTTTCAATTCATCAATGCAGTCGTTAGAAAAATCTTTCATCTTCATAATGACTTCAGTGACGTTCATTAAATCCCAATTCACAGAGTGGAAATTACATCCAGTAGCTATGTTAGTTTTGTTTACAACAGCACTAAATGGGACATCTGTACACCCACCTCTCCAGTAGGCTGTGTTATTTTTAGGATCCCAGTAATCTAAAATATAGGTCATAAATCTGTTTTAAATATAGGTTCTTCTCTCGTATTATTGGATATATCGTTAAAATAAAATACGACAGTAACTGTCGTCACAAGACTATGGCACTAAGAACAATGTACCACAGTGGAAATTCACGGACCCCTGAAATTCAGAGGTGAGACCAGATGCCCAGGAGGAGTGAGCGTCTTCTGTTTGGCTAGTCACTCCCGTCGTGAATGCCCTTAAATACAGACGAAAGAAATATAATTCAGCACTGTATATATACATGAATGTGAACAAAAACTGTATAGAAAGTGCCACAGTCACACATCAGGAAAAAAAGTATAATAACACTTAAGTCAAACCCTCCCCGGGGAACTTTTTTACAAGCTCCACACTACAAAGGGAATAAGTGTAACGTTAATGTTAAATACGAAAGTAACTTGTGTCACAAGACTATGGCACTGACAACAATGTACCACAGTGGACAGTCACGGACTCCTAAAACTATAAAAAGGAAAATGAAAGAAATAAAACCTGTATCAATATTTGGTAATTGTTTCTTCCTATTAAGGTTATGAAAAACCGTTCATCAGTAACTACTTACGTGTACGACAGTATCTGAAATGAGCAACTTAACAATCAAATTTTCTGAAAATTTTCAAAAAGCGCATTTACATCCGGTGACCTATATTTATTCGGTATCAAATATTCTTATTGTAAAACCGGATGGTCCATACTCATCCTGGTTGTTTGTTAATTTCAAAGGGTATGAGCATCCCAGTGTCAAGTCTTTCTTACTGCTATGAAATATATATATCAAAATGCAATATTTTGCAATATCTTTTTAAAAGCACAACTGATTTAAAAAGTGAAGAAACCTCAAACAAACAAGCAAAAATAAATTGATAAATCTGTAACTAAAGAAAGTAAGAAAAAAAAAACAATGAAAAATAAAATGTATTTTACAGCATGGGCTCAGAAATAGTTTGCTGTCGTTATAGAGTTATGCCATTAATTATTTTCTCTACAAATGTTTGGAAACCACAGTTTTCGGCAATGGGATTTACTAAAGAGCCATTATTTGTGGAAAAAAAATGTGGTCAGATAAGAAATGCTCGGTAATTAGTTATATATGTAGGATCTTAACATATATTAGGCGACAATTTACACATCACTAATCATGACAACTATCCTTTTTCTTTCTGTGACGTTTTGATGTAGACAAAAATTGTAAATATTAGAAATTCTTCATCATGCATGATAGCAATAGATAGAAGTCTTACTCCAATTATTGCCATTGTAACCATAGTTATGACTAGGACATATACATCCTTCCGATTCCCATTCCATATGATGATTCTCTGCAAACTTCTTTAAATCTTGAGGCTGAACATTCTTCAAGTCTTCTGCGGCCTTGGTAAAGTTTCTTAGACAAGTGGAATTCAGTTGATCGAAGTTATTTTTCAATTCATCAATGCAGTCGTTAGAAAAATCTTTCATCTTCATAATGACTTCAGTGACGTTCATTGAATCCCAATTCACAGAGTGGAAATTACATCCAGTAGCTTTGTTAGTTTTCTTTACAACAGCACTAAATGGGACATCTGTACATCCACCTCTCCAGTAGTCTGTCTTATTTTCAGAATTCCAATAATCTGTAATAAACAAAGACATGGAAGTTATTGAACTATAAGAAGGTCACAGAAAATTTTGATTGAATAACCGTTGCGATACCGACTGATGACGTCAGTTTTCTTTTTACTTCATAGTACTTTTAACATCTCTTATACAGTTTTTGTTTTGTAATCGCATTCTGGCGAACATAGGTGACGTTATGTGCTTCAGTTCGTTTAATGTTCTACGAGGATCTATTTACAAGATTTCATCTCAGCCTTGAACCGGTTTATGCAAATGGGTACATGCTTATTTTAGGTACAAAACATGGAGCTTTATTTTCCCCTTAATTGGAGAAGTTTTCCAGGTAATCAGGGAAGAATAATAAGATGACTTGTATAATCATTCATGGATGATCCATTTAAATTCGACTGTAAAAATTTCAAAATAAAACTCAATCATATCACACAGAGGAGAAAGTTATGACCACTTACTTCCGTAATAATCATAGTAGTTACTATATGAGGAACAAATACATCCCTTGGATTCCCATTCTCTGTGATGTCTCTCTGCAAATTGTTGTAAATCTTGAGGCTGAACGTTCTTCAGATCTTCAGCAGCTTTCGTGAAGTTCGCAAGACAACTGGAGTTGAGTTGATCAAAGTGATTTTTTAATTCATCAATGCAGTCGTTGGAAAAGTTCTTCATCTTTTTGATGATTTCCGTGGCATTAAAAGAATCCCAATCCATAGACTGGAAATTACAGAGAGGCTTGTTGGTTTTGTTAACCACGGCACTGAAGGGAACATCTTTACATCCGCCTCCCAAGTAATTAGGGTAACCGTACGGATTCCACTGATTCCAGTAATCTGTAATAGTCAGTAATAGTCAGAGAATTCAGAATTTATTGTCTGTAGTGTTATTGACTGACAAAATATAAATAATACATTCTATACATGGTAGTTGTCAATATGAACAGGTACGAAATGGACCTTTGCTTGTGGTGACCCACTGGACAGGCCAAAATATCTGTGAAATATATATAATACATTATATCCTTGGTAGTTGTACATGTGGTCTACCTTCTTCTATTCAATAATGATAATTTTCTATGGTTGTGATTTTGTGTATATATTCATCTGTCTCTTCTGTATAATTTAAATGATTATATCTTACAAGTGAGGCAGAGTTTATTTCTTTCCTTATTTTTTCTTCTTCTTCTTTGTCTTTTTTCCATCAAAGTACCTTTTGTAAGTTAAAAATTAAAACATATGACTTCTATTTAAATAATAAAGATTGATATACTTACTTCTATAATAATTATAGTAGTTGTTATATGAAGAGCAAATACATCCCTTGGATTCCCATTCTCTGTGATGTCTCTCTGCAAATTGTTGTAAATCTTGAGGCTGAACGTTCTTCAGATCTTCAGCAGCTTTCGTGAAGTTTGCAAGACAACTGGAGTTGAGTTGATCAAAGTGATTTTTTAATTCATCAATGCAGTCGTTGGAAAAGTTCTTCATCTTTTTGATGATTTCCGTGGCATTAAAAGAATCCCAATCGACAGACTGGAAATTACAGAGAGGCTTGTTGGTTTTGTTAACCACGGCACTGAAGGGGACATCTTTACATCCGCCTCCCAAGTAATTAGGGTAACCATACGGATTCCACTGATTCCAGTAATCTGTAATAGTCAGTAATAGTCAGAGAATTCAGAATTTATTGTCTGTTGTATTACTACTGACAAAATACAAATAATACATTCTATACATGGTACTTGTCAATATGAACAGGTACGAAATGGACCTTTGCTTGTGGTGACCCACTGGACAGGCCAAAATATCTGTGAAATATATATAATACATTATATCCTTGGTAGTTGTACATGTGGTCTACCTTCTTCTATTCAATAATGATAATTTTCTATGGTTGTGATTTTGTGTATATATTCATCTGTCTCTTCTGTATAATTTAAATGATTATATCTTACAAGTGAGGCAGAGTTTATTTCTTTCCTTATTTTTTCTTCTTCTTCTTTGTCTTTTTTCCATCAAAGTACCTTTTGTAAGTTAAAAATTAAAACATATGACTTCTATTTAAATAATAAAGATTGATATACTTACTTCTATAATAATTATAGTAGTTGTTATATGAAGAGCAAATACATCCCTTGGATTCCCATTCTCTGTGATGTCTCTCTGCAAATTGTTGTAAATCTTGAGGCTGAACGTTCTTCAGATCTTCAGCAGCTTTCGTGAAGTTTGCAAGACAACTGGAGTTGAGTTGATCAAAGTGATTTTTTAATTCATCAATGCAGTCGTTGGAAAAGTTCTTCATCTTTTTGATGATTTCCGTGGCATTAAAAGAATCCCAATCGACAGACTGGAAATTACAGAGAGGCTTGTTGGTTTTGTTAACCACGGCACTGAAGGGGACATCTTTACATCCGCCTCCCAAGTAATTAGGGTAACCATACGGATTCCACTGATTCCAGTAATCTGTAATAGTCAGTAATAGTCAGAGAATTCAGAATTTATTGTCTGTTGTATTACTACTGACAAAATACAAATAATACATTCTATACATGGTACTTGTCAATATGAACAGGTACGAAATGGACCTTTGCTTGTGGTGACCCACTGGACAGGCCAAAATATCTGTGAAATATATATAATACATTATATCCTTGGTAGTTGTACATGTGGTCTACCTTCTTCTATTCAATAATGATAATTTTCTATGGTTGTGATTTTGTGTATATATTCATCTGTCTCTTCTGTATAATTTAAATGATTATATCTTACAAGTGAGGCAGAGTTTATTTCTTTCCTTATTTTTTCTTCTTCTTCTTTCTCTTTTTTCCATCAAAGTACCTTTTGTAAGTTAAAAATTAAAACATATGACTTCTATTTAAATAATAAAGATTGATATACTTACTTCTATAATAATTATAGTAGTTGTTATATGAAGAGCAAATACATCCCTTGGATTCCCATTCTCTGTGATGTCTCTCTGCAAATTGTTGTAAATCTTGAGGCTGAACGTTCTTCAGATCTTCAGCAGCTTTCGTGAAATTTGCAAGACAACTGGAGTTGAGTTGATCAAAGTGATTTTTTAATTCATCAATGCAGTCGTTGGAAAAGTTCTTCATCTTTTTGATGATTTCCGTGGCATTAAAAGAATCCCAATCGACAGACTGGAAATTACAGAGAGGCTTGTTGGTTTTGTTAACCACGGCACTGAAGGGGACATCTTTACATCCGCCTCCCAAGTAATTAGGGTAACCATACGGATTCCACTGATTCCAGTAATCTGTAATAGTCAGTAATAGTCAGAGAATTCAGAATTTATTGTCTGTTGTATTACTACTGACAAAATACAAATAATACATTCTATACATGGTACTTGTCAATATGAACAGGTACGAAATGGACCTTTGCTTGTGGTGACCCACTGGACAGGCCAAAATATCTGTGAAATATATATAATACATTATATCCTTGGTAGTTGTACATGTGGTCTACCTTCTTCTATTCAATAATGATAATTTTCTATGGTTGTGATTTTGTGTATATATTCATCTGTCTCTTCTGTATAATTTAAATTATCTTACAAGTGAGGCAGAGTTTATTTCTTTCCTTATTTTTTCTTCTTCTTCTTTGTCTTTTTTCCATCAAAGTACCTTTTGTAAGTTAAAAATTAAAACATATGACTTCTATTTAAATAATAAAGATTGATATACTTACTTCTATAATAATTATAGTAGTTGTTATATGAAGAGCAAATACATCCCTTGGATTCCCATTCTCTGTGATGTCTCTCTGCAAATTGTTGTAAATCTTGAGGCTGAACGTTCTTCAGATCTTCAGCAGCTTTCGTGAAGTTTGCAAGACAACTGGAGTTGAGTTGATCAAAGTGATTTTTTAATTCATCAATGCA
The DNA here is from genome assembly GCA_035048485.1 of Pteria penguin. Classification (NCBI taxonomy): domain Eukaryota; kingdom Metazoa; phylum Mollusca; class Bivalvia; order Pterioida; family Pteriidae; genus Pteria; species Pteria penguin. The sequence continues at coordinate 86,891,990 of CM068580.1, read as the reverse complement.
GTCGTTGGAAAAGTTCTTCATCTTTTTGATGATTTCCGTGGCATTAAAAGAATCCCAATCGACAGACTGGAAATTACAGAGAGGCTTGTTGGTTTTGTTAACCACGGCACTGAAGGGGACATCTTTACATCCGCCTCCCAAGTAATTAGGGTAACCATACGGATTCCACTGATTCCAGTAATCTGTAATAGTCAGTAATAGTCAGAGAATTCAGAATTTATTGTCTGTTGTATTACTACTGACAAAATACAAATAATACATTCTATACATGGTACTTGTCAATATGAACAGGTACGAAATGGACCTTTGCTTGTGGTGACCCACTGGACAGGCCAAAATATCTGTGAAATATATATAATACATTATATCCTTGGTAGTTGTACATGTGGTCTACCTTCTTCTATTCAATAATGATAATTTTCTATGGTTGTGATTTTGTGTATATATTCATCTGTCTCTTCTGTATAATTTAAATGATTATATCTTACAAGTGAGGCAGAGTTTATTTCTTTCCTTATTTTTTCTTCTTCTTCTTTCTCTTTTTTCCATCAAAGTACCTTTTGTAAGTTAAAAATTAAAACATATGACTTCTATTTAAATAATAAAGATTGATATACTTACTTCTATAATAATTATAGTAGTTGTTATATGAAGAGCAAATACATCCCTTGGATTCCCATTCTCTGTGATGTCTCTCTGCAAATTGTTGTAAATCTTGAGGCTGAACGTTCTTCAGATCTTCAGCAGCTTTCGTGAAATTTGCAAGACAACTGGAGTTGAGTTGATCAAAGTGATTTTTTAATTCATCAATGCAGTCGTTGGAAAAGTTCTTCATCTTTTTGATGATTTCCGTGGCATTAAAAGAATCCCAATCGACAGACTGGAAATTACAGAGAGGCTTGTTGGTTTTGTTAACCACGGCACTGAAGGGGACATCTTTACATCCGCCTCCCCAGTAATTAGGGTAACCGTACGGATTCCACTGATTCCAGTAATCTGTAATAGTCAGTAATAGTCAGAGAATTCAGAATTTATTGTCTGTTGTATTACTACTGACAAAATACAAATAATACATTCTATACATGGTACTTGTCAATATGAACAGGTACGAAATGGACCTTTGCTTGTGGTGACCCACTGGACAGGCCAAAATATCTGTGAAATATATATAATACATTATATCCTTGGTAGTTGTACATGTGGTCTACCTTCTTCTATTCAATAATGATAATTTTCTATGGTTGTGATTTTGTGTATATATTCATCTGTCTCTTCTGTATAATTTAAATTATCTTACAAGTGAGGCAGAGTTTATTTCTTTCCTTATTTTTTCTTCTTCTTCTTTGTCTTTTTTCCATCAAAGTACCTTTTGTAAGTTAAAAATTAAAACATATGACTTCTATTTAAATGATAAAGATTGATATACTTACTTCCATAATAATCATAGTAGTTGTTATATGAAGAGCAAATACATCCCTTGGATTCCCATTCTCTGTGATGTCTCTCTGCAAATTGTTGTAAATCTTGAGGCTGAACGTTCTTCAGATCTTCAGCAGCTTTCGTGAAATTTGCAAGACAACTGGAGTTGAGTTGATCAAAGTGATTTTTTAATTCATCAATGCAGTCGTTGGAAAAGTTCTTCATCTTTTTGATGATTTCCGTGGCATTAAAAGAATCCCAATCGACAGACTGGAAATTACAGAGAGGCTTGTTGGTTTTGTTAACCACGGCACTGAAGGGGACATCTTTACATCCGCCTCCCCAGTAATTAGGGTAACCATACGGATTCCACTGATTCCAGTAATCTGTAATAGTCAGTAATAGTCAGAGAACTCAGAATTTATTGTCTGTTGTATTACTACTGACAAAATACAAATAATACATTCTATACATGGTACTTGTCAATATGAACAGGTACGAAATGGACCTTTGCTTGTGGTGACCCACTGGACAGGCCAAAATATCTGTGAAATATATATAATACATTATATCCTTGGTAGTTGTACATGTGGTCTACCTTCTTCTATTCAATAATGATAATTTTCTATGGTTGTGATTTTGTGTATATATTTATCTGTCTCTTCTGTGTAATTTAAATTATCTTACAAGTGAGGCAGAGTTTATTTCTTTCCTTATTTTTTCTTCTTTTTCTTTGTCTTTTTTCCATCAAAGTACCTTTTGTAAGTTAAAAATTAAAACATATGACTTCTATTTAAATGATAAAGATTGATATACTTACTTCCATAATAATCATAGTAGTTGTTATATGAAGAGCAAATACATCCCTTGGATTCCCATTCTCTGTGATGTCTCTCTGCAAATTGTTGTAACTCTTGAGGCTGAACGTTCTTCAGATCTTCAGCAGCTTTCGTGAAATTTGCAAGACAACTGGAGTTGAGTTGATCAAAGTGATTTTTTAATTCATCAATGCAGTCGTTGGAAAAGTTCTTCATCTTTTTGATGATTTCCGTGGCATTAAAAGAATCCCAATCCATAGACTGGAAATTACAGAGAGGCTTGTTGGTTTTGTTAACCACGGCACTGAAGGGAACATCTTTACATCCGCCTCCCCAGTAATTAGGGTAACCGTACGGATTCCACTGATTCCAGTAATCTGTAATAGTCAGTAATAGTCAGAGAATTCAGAATTTATTGTCTGTCGTGTTATTGCTTGAAAAAGTGTAAATAATACATTCTATACATGGTAGTTGTCAATATGAACAGGTACGAAATGGACCTTTCATTGTTTGTGGTGACCCACCGGACAGGCCAAAATATCTGTGAAATATATATAATACATTATATCCTTGGTAGTTGTACATGTGGTCTACCTTCTTCTCTTCAATAATGATAATTTTCTATGGTTGTGATTTTGTGTATATATTTCATCCGTCTCTTCCGTATAATTTAAATGATTATATCTTACAAGTGAGGCAGAGTTTATTTCTTTTCTTATTTTTTTTTTCTTCTTCTTCTTCTTTGTTTTTTTTCCATCAAAAGTACCTTTTGTAAGTTAAAAATTAAAACATATGACTTCTATTTCAATGATAAAGATTGATATACTTACTTCTATAATAATCATAGTAGTTGTTATATGAAGAGCAAATACATCCCTTGGATTCCCATTCTCTGTGATGTCTCTCTGCAAATTGTTGTAAATCTTGAGGGTGAACGTTCTTCAGATCTTCAGCAGCTTTCGTGAAGTTTGCAAGACAACTGGAATTGAGTTGATCAAAGTGATTTTTTAATTCATCAATGCAGTCGTTGGAAAAGTTCTTCATCTTTTTGATGATTTCCGTGGCATTAAAAGAATCCCAATCCATAGACTGGAAATTACAGAGAGGCTTGTTGGTTTTGTTAACCACGGCACTGAAGGGAACATCTTTACATCCGCCTCCCAAGTAATTAGGGTAACCGTACGGATTCCACTGATTCCAGTAATCTGTAATAGTCAGTAATAGTCAGAGAATTCAGAATTTATTGTCTGTTGTATTACTACTGACAAAATACAAATAATACATTCTATACATGGTAATTGTCAATATGAACAGGTACGAAATGGACCTTTGCTTGTGGTGACCTACTGGACAGGCCAAAATATCTGTGAAATATATATAATACATTATATCCTTGGTAGTTGTACATGTGGTCTACCTTCTTCTATTCAATAATGATAATTTTCTATGGTTGTGATTTTGTGTATATATTCATGTCTCTTCTTTTTAAATTAAATTATCTTACAAGTGAGGCAGAGTTTATTTCTTTCCTTATTTTTTCTTCTTCTTCTTTGTCTTTTTTCCATCAAAGTACTTTTTGTAAGTTAAAAATTAAAACATATGACTTCTATTTAAATGATAAATTTTGATATACTTACTTCTATAATAATCATAGTAGTCGTTATATGAAGAGCAAATACATCCCTTGGATTCCCATTCTCTGTGATGTCTCTCTGCAAATTTTTGTAAATCTTGAGGCTGAACGTTCTTCAGATCTTCAGCAGCTTTCGTGAAGTTTGCAAGACAACTGGAATTGAGTTGATCAAAGTGATTTTTTAATTCATCAATGCAGTCGTTGGAAAAGTTCTTCATCTTTTTGATGATTTCCGTGGCATTAAAAGAATCCCAATCCATAGACTGGAAATTACAGAGAGGCTTGTTGGTTTTGTTAACCACGGCACTGAAGGGGACATCTTTACATCCGCCTCCCCAGTAATTAGGGTAACCATACGGATTCCACTGATTCCAGTAATCTGTAATAGTCAGAGAATTCAGAATTTATTGTCTGTCGTGTTATTGCTTGAAAAAATATAAATAATACATTCTATACATGGTAGTTGTCAATATGAACAGGTAAGAAATGGACCTTTCATTGCTTGTGGTGACCCACCGGACAGGCCAAAATATCTGTGAAATATATATAATACATTATATCCTTGGTAGTTGTACATGTGGTCTACCTTCTCTATTCAATAATGATAATTTTCTATGGTTGTGATTTTGTGTATATATTCATCCGTCTCTTCTGTATAATTTAAATGATTATATCTTACAAGTGAGGCAGAGTTTATTTCTTTCCTTATTTTTTTTTTTCTTCTTCTTCTTCTTTGTTTTCTTTTCCATCAAAAGTACCTTTTGTAAGTTAAAAATTAAAACATATGACTTCTATTTCAATGATAAAGATTGATATACTTACTTCTATAATAATCATAGTAGTTGTTATATGAAGAGCAAATACATCCCTTGGATTCCCATTCTCTGTGATGTCTCTCTGCAAATTGTTGTAAATCTTGAGGCTGAACGTTCTTCAGATCTTCAGCAGCTTTCGTGAAGTTTGCAAGACAACTGGAGTTGAGTTGATCAAAGTGATTTTTTAATTCATCAATGCAGTCGTTGGAAAAGTTCTTCATCTTTTTGATGATTTCCGTGGCATTAAAAGAATCCCAATCGACAGACTGGAAATTACAGAGAGGCTTGTTGGTTTTGTTAACCACGGCACTGAAGGGAACATCTTTGCATCCGCCTCCCCAGTAATTAGGGTAACCGTACGGATTCCACTGATTCCAGTAATCTGTAATACAGATATCATACTTTACTGTCTATACAATAGAGAAGGAAGAGTGAGTAAACTGCTGCTCAAAATTTATAATGTGTCAATATTTTTACATTTATGAAATGCAGTGTTAGGTGGATAATGTCGTGTATTACACTGCAACTGTTGCAAAACAATATGAATCATGTCACGAATTTATAACTAATTCAATCTGTAAATTATTTTTGTAAGTTGTCACTCAGCAGACAATAATAGTTTTGGTCTTTTATGATTTCAAATAGAGGAATCAAAATGGTTCTTACTTCCATAGTAAGTATTATAGTAGTTGTCCGGAGGACATATACATCCGTTTGTTTCCCATTCCATCTGATGAAATTCTGCGAATTTCTGTAAATCCTGTGGCTGAACATTCTTTAAATCTTCTGCTGCTTTTGTCATATTTGGAAGACAGGTAGAATTAAGGTTATGAAGGTTATTCTTTATTTCATCAATGCAGTCGTCAGAATAGTTTTTCATCTTAACGATGACACCGGAAACATTCAATGAATCCCAGTCCACAGACTTGAAATTGCAAGTAGGCTTGTTTGTTTTATTTACGACTGCACTGAAAGGAATATTAGAACATCCGCCATTCCAGGATCCCCAGTTTCCACTGTATGGATTCAGGTTATCTGGATTAATAAAGTTATTGAACGTTATTGATGATATTATACGTTCCATCCCATATCACCGAAAACAATTATATAAGTGAAAGGCTTTGATCTAACAGAATGTGCATAACAGCAGAGCACTATGTACAAGTCGAAAGTTGAACTATGAATTTTTAAAATTCAAACAAAAGGCTTCGTGAGTTTACTTTTGATTTCATCAATGTATTTCTATGAAATACTGATATGAAATTGCAGATTCCTCAGACTGATCGAATTACCCGAAGAAAAAAAACTATAAGTACAATGAAATAGAAAGAATCTTCATGAACTTGCTAAGTGATATCTATCGGAGTTGAATTTTGAAATGACGACTTAGAACATCTTTTCCAACAGGGTCTGTTGAAATATTGGTTCAACTACTTTCAATTGAGACACACGTTGCGAGTCACTAAATATATACATGTACAGATAAATGATACAGGAGTGTATCCAACACCGAAATGATATACATTAAATTAAAGTTCTTTGTTTTATAATCTTTAGAAAATTCTCAGGCTCATGTACTCCATATTAAGTGATTTGTTTAAAATATTACATTTATCATTTTGAAAAAAAAAATAATGCATTTACAACTTTTTAGATTTTTCTGTTTGGTAATATATCAAGTAAAGCGAAAAGGCGACTTGTTGTAGTACAAGTTTTGTATTGATATTGAATGTATTAAATGTGTGTTTAAACTTTATAAGATTTTTGTGAAATGACCTCTTTTAATTTTACTCTGTATTCTAGCATGATCTTAGCATAAAATATTCATTGATTGTCCACATGTGAATCTTGTACTCTAGATTAATGTATGCACTACATATTTTTTTTCCATGGAACAAATTGAACTTTAACAATATTAACATGCTCTGGGTATTTCGCAACTCTAATTCCAGTGGACGCCAAGAATCACTGTATGGATATTGATATGAAATCATGCACCGAGAAATTCACATTTTAACAAGGAGCCATCCGAGCTGATGGAACTCATGAGCATTTGGACTTGCGTAGAACACGCTACTGACTACGGATCCAATATCATTCTGAACACTAAAGTTGTGCTAATGATTAAACTTACTCTGACTAACATACAATGTAAAAAGTGAAATGATCAGATTCTAAACATCCAGACACAGGTAATATTTTGTAAAATAGAAAATTCTCACTGCCATCTTCACCTTTGGATGGAGGGCAAATGCATCCTGTCGATTCCCATTCCATTTGTCGCATTTCTGCAAATTGTTTCAAGTTCTGTTGTGTAATTGTCTTTAAATCGTCAGCTGCTTCTGTCATGTTCGCAAGACAGGTAGCGTTAAGTTTATTGAAGTTGTTCTTTAGCTCATCAATGCAGTCATTTGAGAAGCTCTTCATTTTTATGATGATCTCAGTCACATTCATGGAATCCCAATCAATGCTTTTGAAGTCGCATCCGGGATTGTTTGTGCTATTTACAACAGCACTGAAAGGAACAGAAGTACAATATTCTCCATTTTGTGTAGATGGAAGGAGACCGCCTGAAAAATAATTCCTGGATCATCAGCAGTAATTATGAAAAGCATAAAGCCGTCTTGGTACCCGCTTTAAGGGCCTGAATTATACCAGGACCAACTAAACCTCATAACCTATTATCCAAGTAAAGTACATTATCATAAGACATAGTGCTCAGAAACATTAATTATTTAAAGCAATCAAGATGGCCGCCATAACATTTTAGAATATCATATGTGTCAATCTGCACTTAATTTAGAATCAACAACGTGTCATTCTACTGGCTAACCAGTTATGTGACTTTATAAAGAGCGTTTATTCATTGAGAACCAATTACACACCACTCATCATTGTCATATACCACAATCTTTTACGTTCAGATGGAGAAGAAATAATAAATACGTCAAGATAGTTGACATGACTTGATAATACGTTTAAGTCTAAGAGTTTGAAAATAAAATGCCTTTTGTTTGTTATATGACGCCGGGTTCATTTCAGGGATTTTATTTGGTACTAACATTAGTATATTATTACATTACAAGTAGTCATATATTCTGGGTACCTTCTTTTACATTTACATTTTACATCTACCTGTGACTAAATGTATCCCATTTTCCTCAATACAAATTCAAGTGTGGGTCATTCTTTAATGAAATCCACATTTACATCTCCGTGTGGATATATAGGGCCCATTTCTCATAGACATGACCTCAAGTGTAGGACATTCTTTAGTGATATCTGTATAGGAAAACCAGCGGTTATTGCTGTGGTAAACCAGAGATGAAAGTGTACACTAGTGAAATGATACATTGTGCCTTTTATCCATTGCGGTAGACGTTTTCGATAACTACTTTAGATTCCTGATGAAGGCATGTCCTCATTGATTTACAATACGATGTAGTCTTATATCGGATTCTTATGTATCTACATCAAATTAAGTGAATCACTCCTGCATAGCTCTGTCCTTAGATAGATTCTTTGGTTCACTTTTCGGTCATTTTGGTTTTAACACTGCTCTTCAAATATTTATATATTTTGAGAATTCCAATCATTTGGCCACGAGCATCACTGAAGAGACATAAGTTGTCGAAATGCACATATGGTGCCCTAAATTGAAAAGTATGTATGTTCTATATTTATTATAACCACTAGACCGGTGTCACTGCTGGTGGACTGATAGTTACCGAGGGCATCATAATGTAAAGATGATGGATAAATCCAAAGCACAAGTCAAAAAATCATAAAACCGGAGGACATACAAAAACAGTGAAAATGAAAAGCAAATGGAAAATAACAAAATATGTCTACTTGAAGAGCATATGTGAACCCCTGTGATGGAGTGAGATCAGGTGCCCGGGGAGAGTGAGCATCTCCTGCTTGCTAGCAACACCCGTCACATATACCCCGTAGAAAGAGTCAGATCGTGTAAATTCCATATGTATTTATATATGGAGAAGTCGAAGTAGGTAACCTTTTAGTATAGAAGGTGTCAAATCTGTGTAAAATGATCGGAATCGGTCTCAATCCAGAATATCATTTAAAAGTCTGGATAACGAGATATCATATGGAGTAATAAGAGTCTCGTAACGACCATAGAATTTCCTCAGTGACGTTGCTAGTCTAGCACATATATAACCCTGGTTGAGCAGCTTAACTGAAAGTCGTCTAGCCCTCAGAACAAAGTCACTGTAATTTGAACATGCTCTGGAATAACGTATTAACTGAGATATGAATACGCCGTATGCGGGCGATGATGGAATGTTGCTACTTATGAAAGGAAAGTTTGTGATAGCGAAATTGAAATCGTCACGTTTGTCATAGAGTGAGGTGTTCAATTGACCATTAATGTCGAAAGACAACATAATATCTAAATACGAAGTAGAATTACTACTTTCTGTGGTTTTTTTGACCTCAAGTTCACTTGGATAGATGATGCTAAGGTAATCCGCGAATGAAGGATTATTAATTGAAAGCAAGTCATCTATATATCTGTAAGTAAAATTGAAGCCAAGAGCCAATTGTTTTTTTTTTTCCTTGCGAAAGCAAAGACTGAATGAATTCAGCTTCGTATGAGTAAGGGAATATGTCAGCCAGAAGTCTAGTTTTCAGTGCTTTTGTACTGACATTAAATATATACTTCAATTTTTCAGTTATCAAATTAAGTAAATCACTCTAAAACTAAGGAGTATCTCCCTCATGCATAGCTCTGTCCTTAGATAGATTCTTTGGTTCACTTTTCGGTCATTTTGGTTTTAACACTGCTCTTCAAATATTTATATATTTTGAGAATTCCAATCATTTGGCCACGAGCATCACTGAAGAGACATAAGTTGTCGAAATGTGCACAAGGTGCCCTACATTAAAAAGTATATATGTTCTATATTTCTTGTACCAAAATGTATTTCAGACTGAAGAAGTCTGATTTGTACAGGAATGTCTTTCATACTGAGGGAGTCTGAGTTGTACCGGTATGTTTTTCAGACTGAAGGAGTCTGAGTTGTACTGGAATATATATTTCATACTGAGGGAGTCTGAGTTGTATCGGAATGTCTTTTAGACTGAGGGAGTCTGAAATATACCGGAATGTCTTTTGGACTGAGGTAGTCTAAGTTGTACCGGTATGTCTTTCAGACTAAGGGAATCTGAGTTGTACCGGAATGTCTTTCAGACTAAGGGAATCTGAGTTGTACCGGAATGTCTTTCAGACTAAGATATTCTGAGTTGTACCAGAAAGTCTTTTAGACTGAAAAGTCCGAGTTGTACCGGAATGTCATTTGGACTGAGGGAGTCTGAGTTGTACCGGAATGCCTTTCATACTGAGGGAGTTTGAGTTGTACCGGAATGTCTTTCAGACTGAGGGAGTCTAACTTGTACCGGAATGTCTTTCAGACTGAGGGAGGTAGAGTTTTACTGGAATATCTTTCAGACTGAGGGAGTTTGAGTTGTACAAACTACACATTCATTATATCAAAATTTTTAATATTTCCATGTATTCCTAAAATAAATGAATGATCAATATCGGTAAAATGAACATATATGTATGTACTATAACTGCTTTGATTGATAAGACTCGTTGCATAAAACTAGACTGATAAAATGAAATGATGGTTTACAAAGTAAATTAATCACGTTGAAGCAAACATTACAAAGCATTTAAAGACGTCTTCAAACCAGAATCAACTAATAAAACGTTTTACCTGATCCTTTTTGTCCATTGACAGCAAGTAGAACTCCTAAAATGAAAAGTAAATAGCCAACATGATTCACCTGAGGTATGAAAATATGTAACAAGAAACAATTATCTTGACGAACTTTCGGTAAAATGAAAACTTGTATAAATGTTGCTTCGCATATAATATATTGCCATTCCTCCACATAAGCAAGTACTTATACATGTTTTTCTTTCTTGCCCTGCTTCCGCTATTTATCTTTTTTTTTTCTGTTTCCAAATTCATAATAAGAGAAAGTATAAAGCATCTTATTCGATCGTATGACAAAACTACTCACAGACAACAAAAGCAAAAAATAAAGACGTAGAAAGGCATAAAAATGAAGACGTAGAAAGGCATAAAACATAAAGACGTAGATAGGCATAAAAAATAAAGACGAAGAAAGGCATAAAACATAAAGACGTAGATAGGCATAAAACATAAAGACTTAGAAAGGCAAAAAAATAAAGACGTAGAAAGGCATAAAAATAAACACGTAGAAAGGCATAAAAATAAACACGTAGAAAGGCATAAAAAATAAACACGTAGAAAGGCTTAAAAATCAATTGAAATGTAGTCGAGGCACCGATTTCGGATTGTCAATTAAAATAACGCTAGTTACAATATTAGTGTGGTCAAAACTGGTATTTTATATCACATCATTAATCAATTTTAATGAAATACAAACTGAATAGAAATCAGTTATCCACCGGAATACCATATCTTTAAACGAGTATATAAATTGATTTACGATCATGAAAATAGAAATATCTCGTTATTCCTGTTAATGGTGTTACCAGTAGCATTCTATGTACATATTCCAATATATGGTGTTACCAGTGGCATTACATGTATATACCCCGATGAATGAGTTACCCGTGGCATTAAATGTACATACTTCAATATATGGTGTTACCAGTGGCATTCAATGTACATATTCCAATATATGGTGTTATCCGTGGCATTACATATACATACTCCAATATATGGTGTTACCTGTGGCATTAAATGTACATACTCCAAAATATGGTGTTATCAGTTACATGTATATACCCTGATGAATGAGTAACCCGTCGCATTACATGTATATACTGCAATATATGGTGTTACCAGTGCATTCCATGTACCTACTCCGATGAATGAGTTTCCCGTAGTATTAAACGTACATATTCCGAGGAATGAGTTACCAGTGGCATTACTTGTACATACATGTACCCCAGTATATAGTGCTACCAGCGGCATTGAATGAACGAGATACCGGTAGCATTACATGTACATACTCCAATATATGATGTTACCAGTGGCATTAAATGTACATACTCCAATGTATGGTGTTACCAGTGGTATTAAATGTACATACTCCAATGTATGGTGTTACCAGTGGCATTAAATGTACATACTCCAATAAATGGTGTTACCAGTGGCATTAAATATGCATACTTCAATGTATGATGTTACCAGTGGCATTAAATGTACATACTCCAATGTATGGTGTTACCAGTGGTATTAAATGTACATACTCCAATGTATGGTGTTATCAGTGGCATTAAATGTACATACTCCAATGTATGGTGTTACCAGTGGCATTAAATGTACATACTCCAATGTATGGTGTTACCAGTGGCATTAAATGTGCATACTTCAATGTATGATGTTACCAGTGGCATTAAATGTGCATACTCCAATGTATGGTGTTACCAGTGGTATTAAATGTACATACTCCAATGTATGGTGTTACCAGTGGCATTAAATGTACATACTCCAATGTATGGTGTTACCAGTGGCATTAAATGTACATACTCCAATATATGGTGTTACCAGTGGCATTAAATGTACATATTCCGATAAATGAGTTATCGGTGGCATTGCATGTATATGGATCATGGATTATTGATAAACTTTATGGATCATTAATTATTGATAAACTTTATGGATCATGGATTATTGATAAACTTTATGGATCATGGATTATTGATAAACTTTATGGATCATGGATTATTGATAAACTTTATGGATCATGGATTATTGATAAACTTAAATATATTATTGAAAATAGTTCTGGATCAAAGGATATGTATGAAATCATTAAACACAATTATGTTACACCCAAATCACAAAAAAAAACCCCAAAAATGGGAAAACATCTTTAATGATATTGACCAATCAGATTGGATAAGTATTTATCAGAAATCGTCTGATTTAACTAAAGATACAAAACTCCTTTGGTTTCAATATAGAATAAATCATTTCATTTTAACAAAAAATTTGTCTGCTTACAAAATAGGAATTCATGAAAGTCCTCCATGTACTTTTTGTAATAAAAAACAAGAAACAATTACTCATCTTTTATGGGAATGTGAACACATTCATTCATCCATTCATTCATTCATTCTTTATTTCCTCTTTGTCAGAGATTAGTATATATGATGACATATACATACATATTTACATATTTACAAACAGTTTACATCAAACAAAGAATACATTGTATATACAATTGAAAAGAAAGGAAAGGGACAACACATAGTAACAGACATATTTTATTTAGTCAAGAAAAATGTGATTCTTGGAATAGGTAAATTATCAAAAATAGATGATTTAATGTTATTATATATAAAATATCATATTTATACAATGAAATGTAATAAGACTTTCCCTACATTAATCTCTGTTAAAATTATTGCTTAAGAAATATATTTTGTTCATCATTGTATTGCTGTCAAACAACAACATCTTGAGGTATTTGATATCAATTTTGAAAATTGGAAACTTGCATTGGAAATATAGATATACACGAAGAGACTATTAGATTTATTCTCTCTCTCTCTCTCTCTCTCTGCCTCTCTCTAACTCTCTCTCTAATAATCTGTACTTCTCTAGTAGCAGATAAGAATCCAAATTCAAACTTTAAGACCTGATGTTCTTCATAGACAGTGTAGTATTGAATTTATTATATAATTAGGATATATGTGTCATGTGTATTATCATTGTATATCGTTTATGTGTAATAAATGTTTACTGTGTATATGTTAATAGATGAATTTGGAATAAAAAAAATAAGATCTCTTGTACAGTGTGATCTACCACACCAATATCACCTATAATCGTGGATGACAATTTGAAGTACCTTACCGAAATCACCTGTAATTGTCGATGACAGTATGAAGTACCTCATCAAGATCACCTGTAATTGTGGATGACTGTGTGAGGTTCCACAACAGCATCACCTGTAAATGTGGATGTTAGTGTGAAGTATCACACCAGGATCACCTTGATTGTGGACGACATTGGAAAATACCACACCAGGATCACCTGTAATTGTGGATGACAGTGTGAAGTACCACACCAGGAGCACCTGTGATGGTGGATGTCAGTGTGAAGTACCACACCAGGATTACCTGTAATTGTGGATGACAGTGTGAAGTACCACACCAGAACCACCTGTAATTGTAGATGGCAGTGTGAAATCCACACCAAGATGAATTGTAAATGTGGATGACTGTGTGAAATACTAGACCAGGATCACCTGCAATTGTGGATAACAGTGTGAAGCATCACATCAGGATCACCTGTAATAGTGGATGACAGTGTAAGGTACCACACCAGGATCACCTGTAATAGTGGATGACAGTGTAATGTACCACACCAGGATCACCTGTAATTGTGGATTAGTGTGAGATACCACACCAGGAACACCTGTAATTGTGGATGAGAGTGTGAAGTACCAAACCAGGATCACCTGTAATAGTGGATGACAGTGTAAGGTACCACACCAGGATCACCTGTAATTGTGGATCACAGTGTGAAGTACAACACCAGGATCACCTGTAATTGTGGATTAGTGTGAAGTACCACACCAGGATCACCTGTGATTGTGGATTACAGTGTATAATACCATTCCAGGATCACCTGTAATTGTAGATGGCATTATAACTGTACACATCTGTTGTACATCACAATGTACATGGACCACCTGTAAAGTAGCGCACCTGTACTTGAAGATGGCAGTGAATGGTGCATCAATCCACACCTTTAATGGGGGATGTTAGTATATAATGCCACATGGGGAACATCTATAATACTGATAAGCAGTGATAGTCCGGGATCACCTATGAATATGGATGGCAGTGTACAGTGTAACACAGAGATCATACATTGTGGTGATTAACAGTACATAATGCCACACAATGATCACCTAACATGATTGATGGTAGTGTATAGTGCCACGTGGGGATCTTCAACAGGGTGATTAGCAGTGTATAATACCATACCTGGATCACCTGTTATGGTGAATGGTAGTGTATAATGCTGCGTGGGGATCATCTATAGGATGATTAGCAATGCCACACCTTGATCATCTATAATTATGGATGGAAACCTACAGTGCCACATGGGGATCAATTACATGGGCGTAGGAACCGGGGGGGGGGGGGTCAAGCGCTCCCCCCACCAACTTTTTAACGTGATTTTCCATGGCGATGCATGATTTAATATACATATTACAGATTTAGTCCTAGCCTACATATTCGTCAAAAATATTCTCTATAACACACAAGCTCCGAATTTCTATTAGCAAGTTCTTTATTGCATATCAAACGGTAGATGAACTCATTCAGTACCAAGACAAATATTTCATGATTTTTGCCCCCCCCCCCACTTTTGATTTGCTTCCTACGCCACTGTTTTAATGCTATATCGAGATCAACTGTAATGGTTGATGGTAGTGTACAATACCACCAAATAAATATAACTAAAATAACTTTAAACAAAACAATCCAACCCCCTTTCTCCCCCGAAAAAGAAAAAAAAACGCCAAGGATAAGAAAAAGAATCCTATCCTATAGAGAGGACAATAAAACCCGAGGTCCTGTGTCACCATAGGCGTGGGTCTGTAGCACAGGCTTAAAGTTATATGCAATGCGTCCGGCATGCCGTCGCGATATATGGGGAATAATAATCGTGGAATGACGTAAACCAATAATCAATCAATCAATCAATCATCTACATTTTCGCCAATGAATATTCTGTCTTGAAAAGTGACACATCTTACTTTCTCAATGTATTAAAATAAAATTTCCGAAAATATTTCCTGAAATATCACTTAACAGAAAACCCACAAAATCAGAATATTTAAAAATTATAACAATGCTGTAAGATATTGTATACACATAATACACAGCAAAATATCCAAATTTAGAAATGTAATTAGTGTACATTAAGTTTGTTTATTGTGATTATGATAAATACGAAAAGAAATAAGTCACAATTAACAAGAAAAATAATCAGTAAAGAAAAAGATCAACAACGAAAGCAAAAAGAGGGAGAGATACAGAATAAAGGTATTCCCCGTAATATATCTACACTCACCTGTTAGTAACACTGTGTATAACATACTGTCCAGCAGTATATCCCAAGGCTAAACTTTCCTTTTTTTCTTATGGAATATTTTTCTCTCATATAAGTAAAAAATAGGTTTGCAATCACACTTTTTCACTGCGTCCAGCGCAGTATTAAGGTGAAGTTAAGTGGAAGTGAACAAGCAGTGCAATAACTGATATACCCGTTTAAACTCCATCGTTTCAATCGTGCATATACATCTATAGAGAGAAGCCACTGAAGCGTATTGTGTCATAAATTAATCGATTAATTTATCAAAATAAATTACGGCACAACTTGTAAAAGTTCCAGCTTTTGACGTATACAACGTCACAAGGCGGATCCAACATTCTCAATAAATAGGGAAGAAGGAGGGGAAGGGGTCGCACAGAAAAGAAAAATATAGTCCTGTTTCAGAGGAATTTTTGTTCATAAATACTGGAAACAAGTCTTTTTTCAAAACATTCAGTTTTTTCTTCTCTCTTTCTCTCTCCCTCTCAAGTGGCCACAGCACTTATTTACCTGGCACAAATAGAGCGCCGCCATCTATAAAAGGTCCCATCCACAGATAAATGAATATTACATTATTACAGATTGTATATGTATAACGGTCTTTTTATAACCCTTCTGTTATTTTGATTAAGACTGCCGCCAATTTTTGTAACCTTTCTATTGTCTTGGTTAAGAATGCTGCCAATGTGCCGCCAATTTTTGTAACCTTTCTGTTGTCTTGGTTAAGAATGCTGCCAATGTGCCGCCAATCTTTGTAACCTTTCTGTTGTCTTGGTTAAGAATGCTGCCAATGGGCCGCCAATCTTTGTAACCTTTCTGTTGTCTTGGTTAAGAATGCTGCCAATGGGCCGCCAATCTTTGTAACCTTTCTGTTGTCTTGGTTAAGAATGCTGCCAATGTGCCGCCAATCTTTGTAACCTTTCTATTGTCTTGGTTAAGAATGCTGCCAATGGGCCGCCAATCTTTGTAACCTTTCTGTTGTCTTGGTTAAGAATGCTGCCAATGGGCCGCCAATCTTTGTAACCTTTCTGTTGTCTTGGTTAAGAATGCTGCCAATGTGCCGCCAATCTTTGTAACCTTTCTATTGTCTTGGTTAAGAATGCTGCCAATGGGCCGCCAATCTTTGTAACCTTTCTATTGTCTTGGTTAAGAATGCTGCCAATGGGCCGCCAATCTTTGTAACCTTTCTATTGTCTTGGTTAAGAATGCTGCCAATGGGCCGCCAATCTTTGTAACCTTTCTGTTGTCTTGGTTAAGAATGCTGCCAATGGGCCGCCAATCTTTGTAACCTTTCTATTGTCTTGGTTAAGAATGCTGCCAATGGGCCGCCAATCTTTGTAACCTTTCTATTGTCTTGGTTAAGAATGCTGCCAATGGGCCGCCAATCTTTGTAACCTTTCTATTGTCTTGGTTAAGAATGCTGCCAATGGGCCGCCAATCTTTGTAACCTTTCTGTTGTCTTGGTTAAGAATGCTGCCAATGGGCCGCCAATCTTTGTAACCTTTCTATTGTCTTGGTTAAGAATGCTGCCAATGGGCCGCCAATCTTTGTAACCTTTCTGTTGTCTTGGTTAAGATGCCACCTGATAATTCATTGTCGGTAATGGTATTTCCGGTACACTAAAGTCTATTGTGACGCGGATAAATGAATCATTATTTCTTCTCTTGTACACCTGTCTATATATACCAATTATAAAGGTAGTTCGTGGAAATGAAAAACGAGGGGCATAAAACTTGTGCAGTGACTGTTCATTAACTTTTCTTATTTGTATGGTCAGATGATCGTGAGGTGATGGTAATTTGCATGGTCAACTGATCATATCTATGGTCAGATCACCATGTGGTGATAATTGTTTAGGTCAGTTGACAATGTTGATGGTTATTTATATGGTCAGTTGACAATGTTGATGGTTATTTACATGATCAGTTAATCATATGGTGATGGTTATTTGTGTGATCAGTTGACCATATTGATGGTTATTTGTATGGTCAGAAAACCATGTGGTGATGATTATTTATATGGTCAGTTGACAATGCTGATGATTATTTATATGGTCAGTTAATCATATGGTGATGGTTATTTAGTCAATTGACCATGTTGATGGTTATTGGTATTGTCAGAAAACCATATGGAGATGATTATTTATATGGTCAGTTGACAAATTTAAAGGTTATTTATATGGTCAGTTAATCATATGGTGATGATTATTTGGTCAGTTGATCATGTTGATTGTTATTTGTATGATCATTTGATCATATGGTGTGGGTTATTTGTATGGTCAGATGACCATGTGGTGTTGAGTATTTGTATAGCCAGTTGATCATATGGTGATGGCTATTTGTGTAGTCAGTTGACCATGCCGATGGTTATTTGTATGGTCAGTTGACCATGTTGATGGTAATTTGTATGGTCAGTTGACCATGGTGATTGTTATTTGTGTGGTCAGTTGACCATGTTGGTGGTTATTTAACCAGCAGTCATCTTTATACACCTCACAGAATTCTAATCAAGGTCAGACCTATAACCTTAATGAAATAGCCTATACTCGAACTTTGATTTTAACATAGTGTAGTTGTATTTTTATCGCTGAACGATACATAGATTCTCTCTCTATGTAACATCTATAATTAGCTGAAATATATTGAGCAAGTATCGTGATACATACATGTAATAAATATTGGCCCCACATGGCGAGCTTTATATATGTATACATATACAGGGTTTTAATACTTTATAATCTAATATTAAACTGAACATACATGTATATCTGGACCTTAGTGCACCTAATATTCATTTTCTTTTCTTTTCTTTTCTTTTTTTTTTTTTTTTTGTATCTCTCCTATCTAAAAGGTTTTAGTTATGCCCCTGGTATTCTATCTCTCCTATCTAGGAGATTTTGGTTATGCCCCTGGTATTATATCTCTCCTATCTAGGAGATTTTGGTTATGCCCCTGGTATTATATCTCTCCTATCTAACGGGTTTTGTTTATGCCCCTGGTATTGTATCTCTCCTATCTAACAGGTTTTGGTTATGCCCCTGGTATTATATCTCTCCTATCTAACAGGTTTTGGTTATGCCCCCGGTATTATATCTCTCCTATCTAACATGTTTTGGTTATGTGCCCCTGGTTTTATATCTCTCCTATCTAACAGGTTTTGGTTATGCCCCTGGTATTATATCTCTCCTATCTAACAGGTTTTGGTTATGCCCCTGGTATTATATCTCTCCTATCTAACAGGTTTTGGTTATGCCCCTGGTATTATATCTCTCCTATTTAACAGGTTTTGGTTATACCCCTGGTATTATATCTCTCCTATCCAACAGGTTTTGGTTTTGACCCTGGTGTTATTTCTCTCCTATCCAACAGCTTTTGGTTATGCCCCGGTATGATATCTCTCCTATCTAACAGGTTTTGGTTATGACCCTGGTATTATATCTCTCCTATCTAACAGGTTTTGGTTATGTGCCCCCGGTATTATATTTCTCCTGTCTAACAGGTTTTGGTTCTGCCCCCGGTATTATATCTCTCCTATCTAACAGGTTTTGGTTATGTGCCCCTGGTATTATATCTCTCTCCTATCTAACAGGTTTTGGTTATGCCCCTGGTATTATATCTCTCCTATCTAACAGGTTTTGGTTATGCCCCTGGTATTATATCTCTCCTATCTAACAGGTTTTGGTTATGCCCCTGGTATTATATCTCTCCTATCTAACAAGTTTTGGTTATGCCCTTGGTATTATATTTCTCCTATCTAACAGGTTTTGGTTATACAACTGGTATTATATCTCTCCTATCTAACAGGATTTAGTTATGCCCCTGGTATTATATCTCTCCTATTTAACAGGTTTTGGTTAAGCCCCTAGTATTATATCTCTCCTATCTAACAGGTTTTGGTTATGTGACCCCGGTATTATATCTCTCCTATCTAACAGGTTTTGGTTATACCCCTGGTATCATATCTCTCCTATCTAACAGGTTTTGGTTATGTGCCCCCGGTATTATATCTCTCCTATCTAACAGGTTTTGGTTATGTGCCCCCGGTATTATATTTCTCCTATCTAACAGGTTTTGGTTATGCCCCTGGTATTATATCTCTCCTATCTAACAGGTTTTGGTTATGTGACCCCGGTATTATACCTCTCCTATCTAACAGGTTTTTGTTATGCCCCTGGTATTTTATCTCTCCTATTCAACAGGTTTTGGTTATGTGCCCCCGGTATTATATCTCTCCTATTTAACAGGTTTTGGTTATGTGCCCCCGGTATTATATTTCTCCTATCTAACAGGTTTGGGTTATGCCCCGGTATTATATCTCTCCTATCCAACAGGTTTTGGTTATCTCTCCTATCTAACAGGTTTGGTTATGACCCTGGTATTATATATCTCCTATCTAACAGGTTTTGGTTATGTGCCCCCGGTATTATATCTCTCCTATCTAACAGGTTTTGGTTATGCCCCTGGTATTATATCTCTCCTATCTAACAGGTTTTAGTTATGCCCCTAGTATTATATCTCTCCTATCTAACAGGTTTTCGTTATGCCTCTGGTATTATATCTCTACTATCTAACAGGTTTTGGTTATGTCCCTGGTATTATATTTCTTTTATCTAACAGGTTTTGGTTATGTGACCCCGGTATTATATCTCTCCTATCTAACAGGTTTTGGTTATGACCCTGGTATTATATCTCTCCTATCTAACAGGTTTTGGTTATGCCCCTGGTATTATATCTCTCATATCTAACAGGTTTTGGTTATGTGCCCCCGGTATTATATCTCTCATATTTAACAGGTTTTCGTTATGTGCCCCCGGTATTATACCTCTCCTATCTAACAGGTTTTGGTTATGCCCCTGGTATTATATCTCTCCTATCTAACGGGTTTTGGTTATGCTCCTGGTATTATATCTCTCCTATCTAACAGGTTTTGGTTATGTGCCCCCGGTATTATATTTCTCCTATCTAACAGGTTTTGGTTATGCCCCTGGTATTATATCTCTCCTATCTAACAGGTTTTGGTTATGTGACCCCGGTATTATACCTCTCCTATCCAACAGGTTTTGATTATGCCCCGGTATGATATCTCTCCTATTGAACAGGTTTTGGTTATGACCCTGGTATTATATCTCCCCTATCCAACAGGTTTTGGTTATGCCCCCGGTATTATATCTCTCCTATCTAACAGGTTTTGGTTATGCCCCTGGTATTATATCTCTCCTATCTAACAGGTTTTGGTTATACCCCTGGTATTATATCTCTTCTATCTAGCAGGTTTTGGTTATGCTCCGGTATTATATTTCTCCTATCTAACAGGTTTTGGTTATGTGACCCCGGTATTATATCGCTCCTATCTAACAGGTTTTAGTTATGCCCCTGGTATTTTATCTCTCCTATTTAACAGGTTTTGGTTATGTGCCCCCGATATTATATCTCTCCTATTTAACAGGTTTTGGTTATGTGCCCCCGGTATTATATTTCTCCTATCTAACAGGTTTTGGTTATGCCTCTGGTATTATATCTCTCCTATCTAACAGGTTTTGGTTATGCCCCTGGTATTATATCTCTCCTATCCAACAGGTTTTGGTTATGCCCCGATATGATATCTCTCCTATCTAACAGGTTTGGTTATGACCCTGGTATTACATCTCTCCTATCTAACAGGTTTTGGTTATGTGCCCCCGGTATTATATCTCTCCTATCTAACAGGTTTTGGTTATGTGCCCCTGGTATTATATCTCTCCTATCTAACAGGTTTTGGTTATGACCCTGGTATTATATCTCTCCTATCTAACAGGTTTTGGTTATGCCCCTAGTATTATATCTCTCCTATCTAACAGGTTTTGGTTATGCCTCTGGTATTATATCTCTCCTATCTAACAGGTTTTCGTTATACCCCTGGTATTATATCTCTCCTATCTAACAGGTTTTGGTTATGTCCCTGGTATTATATTTCTTTTATCTAACAGGTTTTGGTTATGTGACCCCGGTATTATATCTCTCCTATCTAACAGGTTTTGGTTATGCCCCTGGTATTATATCTCTCCTATCTAACAGGTTTTGGTTATGCCCCAGGTATTATATCTCTCATATCTAACAGGTTTTGGTTATGTGCCCCCGGTATTATATCTCTCCTATTTAACAGGTTTTGGTTATGTGCCCCCGGTATTATATCTCTCCTATCTAACAGGTTTTCGTTATACCCCTGAATTTATATCTCTCCTATCTAACGGGTTTCTGGTTATGCTCCTGGTATTATATCTCTCCTATCTAACAGGTTTTGGTTATGCCCCTGGTATTATATCTCTCCTATCTAACAGGTTTTCGTTATGCCCCTGGTATTATATTTCTCTTATCTAACAGGTTTTGGTTATGTGACCCCGGTATTATATCTCTCCTATCTAACAGGTTTTGGTTATGTGTCCCCGGTATTATATCTCTCCTATCTAACAGGTTTTGGTTATGCCCCTGGTATTATATCTCTCCTATCTAACAGGTTTTCGTTATGCCCCTGGTATTATATTTCTCTTATCTAACAGGTTTTGGTTATGTGCCCCCGGTATTATATCTCTCCTATCTAACAGGTTTTGGTTATGCCCCTGATATTATATCTCTCCTATCTAACGGGTTTTGGTTATGCTCCTGGTATTATATCTCTCCTATCTAACAGGTTTTGGTTATACCCCTGGTATTATATCTCTCCTATATAACAGGTTTTGGTTATGGCCCTGGTATTATATTTCTCTTATCTAACAGGTTTTGGTTATGTGCCCCCGGTATTATATTTCTCCTATCTAACAGGTTTTGGTTATGCCCCTGGTATTATATCTCTCCTATCTAACAGGTTTTGGTTATGCCCCGGTATTATATCTCTCCTATCCAACAGGTTTTGGTTATGCCCCGGTATGATATCTCTCCTATCTAACAGGTTTGGTTATGACCCTGGTATTATATCTCTCCTATCTAACAGGTTTTGGTTATGTGCCCCCGGTATTATATCTCTCCTATCTAACAGGTTTTGGTTATGCCCCTGGTATTATATCTCTCCTATCTAACAGGTTTTCGTTATGCCCCTGGTATTATATCTCTTCTATCTAACAGGTTTTGGTTATGCCTCTGGTATTATATCTCTCCTATCTAACAGGTTTTGGTTATGTCCCTGGTATTATATTTCTTTTATCTAACAGGTTTTGGTTATGTGACCCCGGTATTATATCTCTCCTATCTAACAGGTTTTGGTTATGACCCTGGTATTATATCTCTCCTATCTAACAGGTTTTGGTTATGTGCCCCCGGTATTATATCTCTCCTATCTAACAGGTTTTGGTTATGCCCCTGGTATTATATCTCTCCTATCTAACAGGTTTTGGTTATGCCCCTGGTATTATATCTCTCCTATCTAACAGGTTTTGGTTATGCCTCTGGTATTATATCTCTCCTATCTAACAGGATTTGGTTATGTCCCTGGTATTATATTTCTTTTATCTAACAGGTTTTGGTTATGTGACCCCGGTATTATATCTCTCCTATCTAACAGGTTTTGGTTATGACCCTGGTATTATATCTCTCCTATCTAACAGGTTTTGGTTATGCCCCTGGTATTATATCTCTCATATCTAACAGGTTTTGGTTATGTGCCCCCGGTATTATATCTCTCCTATCTAACAGGTTTTGGTTATGCCCCTGGTATTATATCTCTCCTATCTAACGGGTTTTGGTTATGCTCCTGGTATTATATCTCTCCTATCTAACAGGTTTTGGTTATGTGCCCCCGGTATTATATTTCTCCTATCTAACAGATTTTGGTTATGCCCCTGGTATTATATCTCTCCTATCTAACAGGTTTTGGTTATGTGACCCCGGTATTATACCTCTCCTATCCAACAGGTTTTGATTATGCCCCGGTATGATATCTCTCCTATCGAACAGGTTTTGGTTATGACCCTGGTATGATATCTCTCCTATCTAACAGGTTTTGGTTATGACCCTGGTATTATATCTCTCCTATCCAACAGGTTTTGGTTATGCCCCTGGTATTATATCTCTCCTATCTAACAGGTTTTGGTTATGCCCCTGGTATTATATCTCTCCTATCTAACAGGTTTTGGTTATGCCTCTGGTATTATATCTCTCCTATCTAACAGGTTTTGGTTATACCCCTGGTATTATATCTCTTCTATCTAACAGGTTTTGGTTATGTCCCTGGTATTGTATTTCTTTTATCTAACAGGTTTTGGTTATGTGACCCCGGTATTATATCTCTCCTATCTAACATGTTTTGGTTATGCCCCTGATATTATATCTCTCCTATCTAACAGGTTTTGGTTATGCCCCTGGTATTATATCTCTCATATCTAACAGGTTTTGGTTATGTGCCCCCGGTATTATATCTCTCCTATTTAACAGGTTTTGGTTATGTGCCCCCGGTATTATATCTCTCCTATCTAACAGGTTTTAGTTATACCCCTGAATTTATATCTCTCCTATCTAACGGGTTTCTGGTTATGCTCCTGGTATTATATCTCTCCTATCTAACAGGTTTTGGTTATGCCCCTGGTATTATATCTCTCCTATCTAACAGGTTTTCGTTATGCCCCTGGTATTATATTTCTCTTATCTAACAGGTTTTGGTTATGTGCCCCCGGTATTATATCTCTCCTATCTAACAGGTTTTGGTTATGTGTCCCCGGTATTATATCTCTCCTATCTAACAGGTTTTCGTTATGCCCCTGGTATTATATTTCTCTTATCTAACAGGTTTTGGTTATGTGCCCCCGGTATTATATCTCTCCTATCTAACAGGTTTTGGTTATGCCCCTGATATTATATCTCTCCTATCTAACGGGTTTTGGTTATGCTCCTGGTATTATATCTCTCCTATCTAACAGGTTTTGGTTATACCCCTGGTATTATATCTCTCCTATCTAACAGGTTTTGGTTATGGCCCTGGTATTATATTTCTCTTATCTAACAGGTTTTGGTTATGTGACCCCGGTATTATATCTCTCCTATCTAACAGGTTTTGGTTATGCCCCCGGTATTATATCTCTCCTATCTAACAGGTTTTGGTTATGCCCCTGATATTATATCTCTGCTATCTAACAGGTTTTGGTTATGCCCCTAGTATTATATCTCTCCTATCTAACAGGTTTTGGTTATGCCCCTAGTATTATATCTCTCCTATGTAACAGGTTTTGGTTATGCCCCTGGTATTATATCTCTCTTACCTAACAGGTTTTGGTTATGCCCCTGGTATTATATCTCTCCTATGTAACAGGTTTGGTTTATGCCCCTGGTATATCAGAACAGCGTAGCTTTAGTCAATGATGATCATGGCGAAAATGTTTTGAAAGGTAATTGTTGTTATGTAAGCTTTGGGATCGGGCTATGTGCCTAGACAAAGGATAGAGAACATAACTGAATAATAGATTTTCTCTCAACTCATAGCTATAAAAGAATATTAACAGTGACTGCTTACTGATCTAGACATTACTGGTACTATGGTACCATGTAAACGTACCTGGACAATGCGCTTAGAGCACTCTGTTTGCACGCTCCTCTTAATTCGGAAAAAAAATTTGTAAGTTTAGGTTTTAATCGAACAAAAAGCTTTAAGCTCAAGGGCTTTTTATTCTAGCACTATACAATAGATCTAGTGTAGTTTTCCCATTATGTTATATTGAGAAATACTTTAATTTATTGTTTTTTATTGACGCTCACTGCCCGTACCAACGCGATGCTTTTTCTGACGATGTTATAATTCTTATTGATCAGGGTATGTTAGATAAAACATTTTTCAGAATTTGAAAACTATCATGATCTTCGCAGAAAATAAAAATAAATAAATCGATTAGATACATGGAAAGACAGATACATGGAAAGACAGATACATGGAAAGACAGAGCAAAGTTAATTACAAAAAGTATGGTAGATGGACATGAAATCGAGAAGACAGAACAAAGAGATGACGTATACATTGTTTCCTTTGTATCGTTAGTCTACGCATGTGACACATATAAATGAATAAGATATAGGATGAAAAGACACAATACAAGTAGATTTATATGTCTTAAATTATTCCTATCACTTCTTTATAGTATAATTACATGTATTATCCAGGCCATTGCTATAATGTAAATCTGCTGATGGAAAGAGAACTTTATGATAGTTATACTCTTGTTGCTCAATCCTTTAAATATAATGTATGCTTGTTCTAAATATGTTTAAATTATCAAAATAAAATACTGTTTACAGCAATATAAGTTTCAATATTTAACTATTAAAATCAAATTATTCCAGAGATATATGTCTCTTATAACTCCAATGTTTGTGACTACCATTTGAATGAATGAATGAATGAATAAATGGGTTGTCACTTGTGATCAGTAATATATCACAAAGAAAAATGTGACATTTCACTTTTATTGTAATACCCTTATTTCAATATTCTTTATGATAAACTTATTTCTGTGCAGGTACTATAAATCCATTATTTCCGTCTTTTAATTCAGAACTATTTTGTGTTAAGCAACAATTACGTCTTTGTATATCTAATTGACGCGGTGACTCAAAAAGAGAAAACAGAAGATATCTGACAAAGCTGTATGACACTAATCACCAAGAACATGCACACAAAAAATGATAATAGTAGAATATAAACAGAAAAAACGACATTACAAAAGCATTCGATTGGGCTGCGGTTGCAAATACCGACTTAGGGCGGTCGAAGTAACAAATGTCACTCATTTGGTATGGTTAACCGGTTTACGGGCGCCCACCTTCCCACTCACCACAAAAGCAGCACAATCAAAGGACATCCATTTAAAAATTTATAAATAATCCTCTATATAGAGAACAAGGATCAACAGGTTTCTCAAGAAGAGAGGTCAAAACTATTATTACACACGAAAAGTTTATAGAATAATGTTGCTATCAAAAATATTCAATTCTTTATTAACTTTAAGCCATCCGGCTTATCAGTACATGAATTTAGCATCAGATACATAAATATATGAACATTTAAACAAAGGAGAATACAAATACGCTTTCTTATGCAAACGGTGAAAATATAGTTGCCTTTACACACCATATATTGTTTATATTTTTACACAAATATAAACGTATTAATACCATGGTTGAAGGTATTGGAGAGAATAACAACAACAACAAACAACAACAATGAATTATATGTTCAGCTGAGGTCAAAGTAAAGAATTTCTTAAGATGTTCGCTTTAAAAATGTTTTTGCCCAGATTACATAGATTATGCGATGAAAGAATTTGTACTAATTTAAAAGCAGACGGGCGTTTCCAAAAATAAGGCTTTACATACTGTCTACGTAGGTCAATATACTCGGGACATTGTGGAATAAAATGAAATTCATCTTCAATGGAATTTAGACATGCAAAACACTTATTATTGTTTATATTCCTGTTATATCTACTGGTCTCTATAGTACGAAAGCCGATAAGCCTCACTTACTAAGAAAAATTTCATATCTTTCCTCGTTATTTCGAGATAATTAACTCGCTATTTCGAGATAATTAACTCGTTATTTTGAAATCTTTTCTCGTTATTACGAGATAATTAACTCGTTATTTCGAGATCTTTTCTCGTTATTACGAGATAATTAACTCGGTATTTCGAGATCTTTTCTCGTAATTTCGAAATAATTGTCTCGTTATTTCGAGATAATTATCTCGTTATTTCGAGATCTTTTCTCGTTATTTCGAGATAATTAACTCGTTATTTAAGATAATTAACTCGTTATTTCGAGATAATTATCTCGTTGTTTCGAGATAATTTACTCGTTATTTCGAGATAATTATCTCGTTATTTCGAGAATATCAGGTTCAATATGAATATTAATTTTATCAGAATTTACCCTCAGTGCCTCTTTACACTCATGGACTTCATCAGGATTTCACCTGCTTGGAAGCATTACAGTAGGTACCGCAGTGTCCAAATAACTACATTTCAATTCAACATGGAGAGGTGCATGATTTGAAAATTGATTAAAATTTGATACAATATTTTTTTAACTTAATCAAACATATCCTCAGTAGTGAGAAGATAATCAATAACACTCATCCCATTACTACCATTGTAGGTAAAATCTTTATCAAAGTGGTCAGGGTGACGGCCATTAACTGTACGAAGGCCAGTCCCTTTGCATAGATTGATCAACCGTGTCACGTACAAGTTACTACCTTCATCAGGGTTTACACGGAAGGGGGGCATGACCTTGTCATTACCATAATCAAACAGTGGTTCGATTTGCAGTGGCGGATTTAGGGGGGGGGGGCGCCCCCCCCCCCTTTGGTCACATATTTACTAGTAAAAATCCAGATTTTGCACCATAAATGGCTGAGAAGTTTGACTAATACCCATTTGGGGAAATTCTGGATCCGCTACTGATTTGGTTGCGTAACGAAGAATGCATTGAATCGTTATCGATATGGTCACATAAACATTTCGTGCGACTATTTAGAAATATTACCCCGTGATTTAAATTCAGCTACCTGAGTTTCTAATTCTAAAAACAGATCAACATCATATTTCTGGAAAAAAGTAGAATTACGTGGAGGGAAGTAAACACAACTAAATACATATCCGTATCACTAGAACTAATACGCTTGTCAATACGTAACCAAATTATAGAATCAGTGAAAGAATTTTCGACAGACACTGAAGAGCAAATATTTTCTTTGATTAGAATCACCATCCCCCCGCCTTGTTTCGCTTTGGTCAGTTTCCTCGGGAAGACAAAAGCTTTAAAACCAGATATTTCAAGGCTGAAATCGCTCGGAATCCTGCACTCAGATAAAAGCACTATATTTCTGAATGACACATCATTAATATTCGTATGAACCCCCCCCCCCCCCCATTCATATTCCACGCTATAATTTTAAGTTCCGCATCCTCCGCGCCTCCCTAACTTTTGTTGACACTGGCTACCTGCTGCCAGAGACATATATACACAAGTATATATGTCTCTGCTGCTGCATACCGGTATACCGCCGACCATTGATGAAAAGCTTGTCACGCACCAGAGCCACGCACTTCCCCTCCTCCCTGGCTTGCCTCATGATGGGAATATATATTTATGTATCTGATGCTAAATTCATGTATTTGTAATATCAGTGGCGGATCCAGGATTTCTGAAAAGGGGGGGGGGGCACTTTTCAGCCATTTTTGGTGCAAAATCTGGACTTTTACTACATGTAGTAAATATGTGGCCAAAGGGGGGGGGGCACCCCGGCCCCCCCTCTAAATCCGCCACTGTATATATTGTATACTGATAAGCCGGATGGCTTAAAGTTAATAAAGAATAGAATAGAATAGAATATGTAAGGCGACATCAACATAAGTAAACCGTGAAAAAGTAAGAAACGTTTAGTCAATACAACACCTTAATTATCTATTACGCAATTATCACTTATCATAATCTCTTATACAAACACCCCTTGTACACTTGTTATTGTTACTATTTGTTATAAAAATCTTGATCATCCATTGTACAATTTAGTTTTGGAGTCAGCGTCAGACTGACAATATTCAACCCGCCAAAATAAACCTGGAAAATCTGTATTTCACGTTTTTTCCAACTTATTCAAGAACGTCATACAGGAACCAGGGCACCGCAGTCTCACTACAAATCGCCATCCTCGTTCCTAGTTTCGTGACAATCTTCGTCACGATAAGTTCCCGAACTACGAATTCGTATGACCAAAATCAATTTGGTTATAAATATCTCAGTTCAGCAGGCATTTCAGTTTAAACTTTTATTTCCAATGAATGTACATGTTACAATATGCAAGATATAATACAACATAAGAGATTTGAAAACAAGTAGCTTAGCACTTATATTAATTCATCTCTCTTAATATAATGAACGCAGTAGATAAATGACTACGAAGACATACATAAGTTAGAGATTAAATAATTACAGTCGATGACAAATTTTATATACAAACAATAATATGTATGTACAAGAAAATAATAATATATACTAGTATAAAGTAAAGTTAAGTAGGCATTTTCACAATGAATCATACGTAACTTCGTTTATGTACGTACAAAATAAATCCTTAAGTCATTTTCACTCAAATTCGTAGGTAAAATTAACCATACGGAAAATCCTTAACTTCAAGGACACGTAAAAGCTGTCGGAACTCTTTCCTTAAGTTTGTAAAAATCTCTTAGGTATGACGTAAGGAATCCGTACGTAAAAAAAAAAAACTTACGGAAAATGTTATGATTCTTTGTGAAAATAAGGACTTAAAAAACCATGTTTATAAGTCCTTGTTAAAAATGTCTGCGGGTGTTATCGACAAAAGTGAAAGCGGCATGCCATATACTGTCGTTTATTCAAACATTACGCAATAAGCTCATTGTTCTAAAGCAAAATTATTAACTGACATTGGATGGGAGACATCAGAGAAAAGACGATACAAGCATCGTCTGACATATTTTTATAAAATGATATATTTGTGTAATTTGGTGCTACAACGAGTCCATCAGGTCAGCAACAGAAATTTGCGTAATAACCTTGATTTTTCGATACCCAGATCAAATTCTTCTTTCTATAGTAGCTCATTTATTCCCCAAACTGCAAGGGATTGGAATAATCTATATTCAAATATCAAATTCTTTGTTATCTTTAAAATATATGTTAAACTCTGATATTGTACATCCTCCTAATTACTTTAATTTCGGCAAAAGGAAGCTACAAATTTTGCACACTCGTTTATGTTTAAATTGTAGCTCCCTCAATGCCGACCTATATGCAAACCATATATCTGGCGTAGATGTGTGTTTGATCACAATGATTTTCTCCTTGTCCAAACCTCTTTCAGAGGAGACATGGTCCTGAACCTCGTCCCCTCTGACTGTTAGTCGGGACTCCTACAGATCTAGGGTCTTAGCTCGCTTTCAGACTGGCAGAGCACGGTTTATCATGTTGATGTCGCATATATTTTTATACCATTATGTGTTTTACAATACCTTACGTGTTTATATTTTCATGACCTCTCAATATGCGATACCTGTTGACCCTTGTTCTTTACATGCAGGATTTATAAATTTTTAAATGTACGTCTTTTGATTGTTCTGCTGTTACGGTGAGTGGGAAGGTGGGCCGGTAAACCGGTTAACCACACCATTTGTTTGGCTTTTGTCAAATTAAATGACCGTCCTAAGTCGGTATCGTAATTGCACTACAATCAAATATTTTTGTAATGTGTTAAATGTTCTATTATATTATTTATACCCATGTATTGTATAGCTCCATGGTGACTACTGCCACATAACTGAGCCGGTAACTCCCCTTTTTTCTTTCATACTATTTTTTTTTTCTGCAATACATTATTGCATATACATGTACTTTGTGCTACAATTGGCTTATCATTCATATAATTTTCCACCTGCTTTTAATGTTTATATTATTACTATTCTCATATTTTGAACCTGGTTTGAATATACATGCACTTTTTCGGCCACGATGTAATGTAAAATTAATTTAGTTTTAAAAGGAGATGGCTTTATATAAGATTATATCTTGTTGCTAAATCCTTATTTGAATGTATTGTACATTACTCATTTGCTGTAAATATTTACAAATAAATACTGTCTAAACCAATAAGCTCATATTGCGACTGTTTAACCCACTCATACGTAATGAAAGTATTGATACACGTATACCTGTGTGTTAACGGGGGCAAATTAAATAACATTACGCGGGGGAAGTAATGCATGGTGAATTGATGTTCGTTCTTTGGACAAGTTCAAAGTTACTTTAATGTTGTGTCTTTGTAGAGTTGTATTCAGTTTTCATAAACTGCAGGTCATTTCGCAAAAGATCTTACAAACTTCTTATGGCTTTGTCAAAACTTTCAACCCCAGATTTTGCAGATATGAATAATCTAAATTTGGACATAGTTAAGTAGATGATGACACTTCTCATCCCCAGATACAATAGTACATCTGCATACTGAAATTCAAAATCATATTTATCTGGGTAAAAGTTCAGAAAAATCCTCGTTTGTGAAACGGTCTGCTGGTTTATGTCATGGTCATTCTAAGTCACATACCTATATAATTTTACATATGAAATGTTTTGTTGAATATTAATTATAAGTATTAAAAGTTGTAATAAATTTGCAAAGGTAAACGCCATTTCGATTAAAAGTCGAATCGAGAAATCTTTTAAGGATAAGAGGAAGAGCTAGGTGTTGATACTGATATTTGCAGAAACATAGACTAAGTTTTGAAAGTAGTCGAAGTTTCTAATATTCATTATCTAAAAACTCTGTCATACGTTGATACAGCATTCATTACTGAATAAAAATATTAGTATGGGTGACCAATTTTTTGTAATGAAAAAGTTTCTTTTTCCTTTTTTGTTGTTCAGATTTAAATTCAAAACAGAAATTCATAATAGAATATAAAAACAAACACATTTACACATTTATTAACTTCTGGTTATATTCATAGATCAGATCATTCAATTAAACGTCAATGAACACTAATATTGATTTAACCACTACGCTCATACAACTTTTTTTTATTATCTATATATCTATAGATAACTGGGGGGTGTTTTATTTATTTTTGTTTTTGGTTTTTTTTTTTTTTTAAGGCAGACACGATGGCGACACCAATTAGTAAAGGGCAGATAACTATTGAGTAACTTCCTGCTGGAAAGGTCTACATAAATAGTTGTTAATGTCAGGAAATTTTTATGTATACGACACGCAATATTCTGCCTTGAGCAAAGTCCAAATAGATTTCTTACCTTTTAAAATTAGTTAATGTATTCACAAAGAAATTGTCGGCAGATTTCTGACTAAGTTACAAAGCTACCAGCAATTTGCATAAATATTGCATTATATAACGATGACCACCCACATTTTTGGCCGAACATATTTTTTTTTTCATAGGTTGCTATATGATTTACTGAATTGTTTACATTAAATTATGTTTAACATGCAATTGATTTGCAATCTTATAAGTTGTAATGCAGCAGTATGTACAAATTTGTTCTTTTCGTTCTAAACTGTAATACTTTAAGTTATTTCCATCATGCAAAGATATAAAAAGTGTTCGGGCTCCGGAAAACATCTACTCATGCAAACATAGACAATTTCCCTTTCCTCTTAATGTCTCGATTTTAAATTACAGGCCCTGAACACCATGTTTGGGAGGTGGAATTGAAATTAGTATTAACTGTCAGTATCGGTGGGTTTTAAGGGGGGATTGCAACCCACCTTTGGTCAGAAAATATAATCAGAAAAAGATTATCTCCCCTTTCCAGATTGAATAGAGGAAAATAGTAGTCATGGCAGGCCGCGACCCCTCTTTCAAAAATTTCTAGATCCACCTACGGTCAGTGTCTAGCTCAATGCGATTCAAGCAAAACTCCTTGGCACAAAAAGTGGCTTAAACATAGATGGCAATGTCCATAGGCTTCCACCATATGGATAGAAGAGTCCCGAAGACCATCCCCTCTGACTGTTGGTCGCTTTTCCTACAGACCAAGGACCTTGTTTAAATTTCAGACGGGCAGAACACGGTTGGCTTATGTTGATGTTATTTATAATATCAAATTTTATAACGCTATTCTCTGGTGTATTTTATGACCTCTCAGGTGTAACCTGTCAATTCTTGTTCTCTATATGGAGGATTGTTTCTTAAGTCCTAAATATATGTTCCTTGATTGTTATTCTTTTGTTATGAGCTGTAGGTTGGGCCAGTGAAGCACACAAACTGATTGACGATTGTTACATTGACATACGTCCTAAGTCGGCACTGATACTGTAGTACAATTCGAATATTTTGTGATGTCTTTTTATGTGCTTATTCCTGTTGGCTCTTTATGTTCATGGCAACTTTTGTCGCACAGCCGAGTTATTTTCTTCCTCTTTTTTAGCTGTGTTGGAAAATAATTCACTTCAGATTTGAGCAATAAACATCTTAAATATACTCAAAGTGAACTCAACATTCAAACAAGATTCCGTAAAATCATTGTTTTGCTGACTATATTTTTCTCTACCTACTTCAATCGAATCATTATTTTAAAAAAAACAAATAAACAATCCCCTTTAAAAAAGCAAACAAATAAAAAACCGAAATAAAACAAAACAAAAAAAAAAAAGAAAAAAAAAGCAAAACCAGAAAAAAAACTCCCAGAAACAAAACAGAATCCGCGTACATATTGGACGACACATATAATGTAGATATCATTAAACACATTACATGTAAATATTATAAGACATTATTAGGGAAAATACGCATCAAATGCACAAAACTAATTCTGGTAACTTACTAGAAGATTATGACAGAATCAAGTATGAAGCATCATTGAGCGGTGTCATTTGTATAGACTGAGAAGCTTCAGTAAAGAACACCATGCTGTGTACTATAATGTATATTCAAAATCTTAGTGTATGTCAGTAGGTGTAGCCTGAAGAGTTTAATATGATAATTCACATGGGAGAGTTATATGTATTGAGAAAGAGAGAGAAAAAAAGAAAATAAATATTGAAAGTATGCAAGTAAATGAAGATCTCAATTGCATGACGCCATACTTTTATAAATCTTTGAATAAATGAAAAATCGGATGTCTCTATATTACCATTTTCTTTGTTACGTTTTCATTTCGCACACTATTCGTTATACTGAATAGGTTCTTTATGTAACGTGAAATAGGGCATAGAACTAACATCTCGTACTGCGGATATGACACCTTACCACATACTGTATCTGTGTATACATACATGTGTATAAATACCACATACTGTATCTGTGTATACATACATGTGTATAAATATTATATTATCAACTTATATCTTAACTTGTACTCTACTTAATCTATAGATGTTAACCAAACTGTTTTGTATACAAAAGTATGAGTAAGTAATAACCATATTTAATAGAGACCACTCTGTACAATATAGAAAGAACAATATGTTGCTTACGTTTAGTTGTTGAATCTGGGCGCTAGAACACTACCCCCATTCAACAGATGTAATACGATATTCCTTATAAACAATCGTCTTATTATTGCGTGTGGAATCTTAAGTAATCTATGTTATATTTTCTGTCTTTAAAACTGGTACGATTTCCAAGTTCCCCAAGTATTAAAGAACTGTGCTCTCAACATGACGTCGGTTGACGCCGTCATTGTATTCCGAAAATTGTTTTTATTTCTCGACAAAAACAAGGATTTGCTATGTAATTAGAGCACTCAATGTTCTAAACGGTAAATGTTCCACCATTTCATCAGACGTGCCCCCATTCCTGCACTTGCCCCAGTCTACAGTCTATTTTATTTTGCAAGACTATATATTTTACAGACTTATAATATTTACCGTTTCTATCCTTATATTTCTGGAAACGTAGGAACCTAGAAAGGTTCTAAAATCTTCAGACTTGCATGTATAGATAAAGCAATTCAAAATGCAAGTTTAAGAAAACTTTAATGAATTTCACGTAAAAGGACTGATAAATAATGCAAGAATGGGAAGGGGGTTTAGACTTTTTATCAGCACTGAGTTTAAACATCAATCAGAAGTCTTGGATTGTTCTTACCTAGAATTTCAACAAAACACTACCCGATTTCCAATTTATCAGACTGAGAAGAAAAAAAAATTCTATTATGATACACATGTATGTGACTAAAGAACTTGGTTTAGTTGATTATTCATGATAACAGAATAGAGGATTGTGCAAAAATGACAAGTAAAAACTTTGAAGGCGAGGAAAGCATTAATGTCCTCTCTTCTCTTTTTATACAGGCGCGTAAGTATTAAAGGGGTACATTTTTATATCTTCATGAATATGTCATTTGATAACTTTTGATTTTTCTGATCAAAAGTGATAAATGACAAATATATAAACACTTCAATTGATCTGATTCTTCGATAGTCAAGGAAGAAGACCACACCCCATTTTAGGGTTTCATGCTTATGTTCCCATTCACCTCTTATCCAACCCAAGTTTATATCCTTGTTATGCAGAAACCTTTCACGATGGTAAGTGGGTTTATTTACTTGGTAGCCTGTCCTTTATAAAATGCATGTTTTGTTTAATTCATATTTTGTTTTGATTTTGAAGAAAAGGGGAGGGGAGCGGCCAGGGAGACTTTGCAAAAAATGAAAGAAAATAAAAAACAAATGCCGGACCGAAGGGACGGAATCGGCAATAACATCAAACCCCCAAAATGCCCAAATATTTTTTTTCGGATTCCAGGGGGAGTCCAAACCCCCGGTAGCCCCCTCTGTATCCGCGCATGTGTGTCATGATCTTGAACAAAGTTAAATTCTCCAATATGGTGCTCTGTAAAATAAAAGTCTCCGATCTGCAGAGGGTATATGCTCCGCTTTGCGATGCTCTTGTTTTACTACGTGACATGGTATGGTTATGGGGTGCACTAAATGTCCGAATAGCTAATGTGGTTTTCACTGGCATTTTTGTCGAAATAATTTGTTTTTATGGTGTGGTAATTGATTCAAATTCCATTGTCCAACATAAGACAGACTGTAAGGCAAACGCTTTCCCTTCTTGATATGCGCAAGTCAATACAGACATAAACCTTCAGGAGGAGTATGAAATGGCTACATATATTTTTCAAACGAGATGAGGGATTTCAACATTTTTCTTGAACCATTTCCCATGCAAAACACTAAAATCTATTGGGAGGCGTCATTGTTTTCTCTCTCAGAGTACATGAAAAGGTAAATATGATGTACTTAGATAAATGTTTTATCTATATTGTCCCACGGGGCTTCTGAGGTACGGTCATCTGACACATATCTGAAAACACGCAGACAACAAGTTAATTAGGATTTTCGGAGTACCGGGCCTTCGGAGTAATGGACCTTCGGAGTATCGGACCTTCGGAGAAGCGGACCCTCGGAATATCGGGCCTTCGGGTAAGTGGACTGTCCCCGTATGTGATATTTACTATACATAAAGAACACGAAGTATGTTTCTATAACTTTTGATTATTATTGGAAGGAAATTATTTGTTTGAAATTTTTATGTATTTGAAATTTTTGTATTTCATTTTGAAATTAGAGTATCTTAAATTTTCTTTAATTTATGAAATTTTACCTTGATTTCTATTTAGATTTACTGAAGTTTTCGAATTTCTCAGTTTTTACGTCCTTAGTAGACTTTTTTTTTAACTTTAGGTCTTTTTGTTAATTTTTAGTGAATGTAATAAAAGCACTTTTCCTCAATTTTTAGCAAACTCTTCTCTGGCACTGAGTCATACAATCTCTTTAGAAGTATATACTTTACTATCCAGCTATTTATTGATTTTTAATGTTAAATGTAGTATTGTAATGAAGTTCACTCGCTGACACTGTTTAATCGATCACTTGGTGTCTAACATTTCCTTCTCTCATGATCGGATAGATCTTTGAAATTTAAATATTCCTTAGTCAGTTTCTGATTGGTTAAACTTTGAAATTTCGGGGAAAGTACCTCTATAAAGCCAATCTTACGCAAGGAAGACTGAATAAGGGGAAATCTCACCGTAAAGAAAGGGACTTCCGTTTTTACTGCCTCGCCCGACGGGACACCATTGTGCCACTGGTGGGATTCAAACACGTAATATCTGAGTTACGAGCACTGTACTCAATTAACAGGGCTACGCTAGACCCCTGGAGTTTGGTGATTCTGGTAATACTTTATAGTGGTATTCAAATGTCGTCTGTTTGGCTATAAAACATGGGAAGGTATAGCGAGAATAAATAAACAAATAACACTTTATCATATATATACTTTATACATCTACAACAACAAATTTTAATTCATGCACCATAAATTCAAACTGATCAAGCGATGTTTGCTGCGATCCGGTAGGTATTGCAAAACATCGGGTGTCATGCGTGGTGGTAACCCAGCAGTATCCAAAATAAATATTCGACGATCAATGCCCTTGTATGCTGCAGTGTCCATAATAATAGTTTACGATCAATGTGCTTCTACAGTGCATACAAAGACTGATGACGTCATAATAGCATTACAAAATACATGCACCATTGTTTACTGTCAACTTTTCAAAAGAGGTGCGCCACAGGAATATAAATAATTTTGTATATATCAGGCAATAGAGCGTTAGCTTGTAATGATATGATAACATTTCACATCATTCAAAGAATCTATTTCTGACATTGTGAACTTTCTTTACGAAATATTTTAATTCCTATGGAAATCAATACCTCGGATCTCAATTTTCACGTGTTATCAAAAATGCTGAAATCTCCAGAGGCTCCATTTACCGCTATTCATTGTAGCTTGTGTTTAAATTTTCTGTATATGAATGTTGCATTCTGCATCTGTTTCTTACTGTAACCAGTCTAGTTCTCTTTATGTCCCTCTCATTGTTATGGAAGCTAAAGCTTATCTGCTTCTGTATCAGTTCAGATAACTTATTTCCAATAGGTGTACCAAAGCGTAAATGATGCATATTTGTTTGTAAAATAATTTGATTGTGTTTACATCGCACCAACATTATTCCAGCGATGACAACATCTGCCCGATATATACTGTTAAAAATCAACGGTCGTAACGAATCGACGTCTACTCGCTATTAATTTTCTCATTTGATAAACTGGAGACAGACGATTGGCCGATGGGGCTCGAACCCAGGGTCCTTGGTTCCGAGTACAGTATGTTACAAACTCCGCCAAGCCGGTGAGACTTGGTGTATGCATCACATGCATATTCCATTTGATCAGGTACGTACTTAAGGTGTACAAATCCCTGATTTGACGCAGAGCATACTATGCGCGGATCCAGAGAGGTGGACTGGGAATCTGGACCCACCCGAGATTCGGCGGAAATTACTTTTCTTGTTATTTTTCGATGTAAAATAGTTATTTTACACACATAACATGGATGAACCCCGTCTTGGAAAATTTATTGGGCTGCCTCTCCACAAAATTTCTGGATCCGTGCCTGCATATAGTAGAAACAGTTAAAGTGGTTTGACCAAAATCTTAATTAGAGTGATAAGTAACTGTGTATCAATCTTGCATAATACAAAAAGGTAAACCCACGTCTCTACATCGTCAAATCCCCTCCCCGAAACACGCTATCCCTCTCCAAATCGCGTTATTTGTAAACAAATGCTGATCGCTAGAGTTATGAATGTTGCTAGAAAAATAGACATAAGCTTTGTATCTCTAAATCTATGCTTTGATCGCAGATGTTTGGTGGGGGTGGGGGTCATGCAACTTAAAGGTACCTGATAATTCTGGAGATGATGCCATGTTATCCCATCCTAATTATTGTAAAATGACTTTCAGTCACGAGAACTTATATCACGAAAATAAAGCGCAGAATACAAAGCCTATGAAGTGCTAAAATCCGATCACAAGAAAGTCTTTATATATAAAGGCAACAAATGTATTTAGAATAATGGATTCGAGAAATATATTCATACTGTACTCTTAAAAGATTACCTTAATAAAACATTAGCAATCACCTTTTCCCCAAGGCGATTTTTAATGATAGTTGTTTTATATATACTTGGATATCATTTTTACTTATATCGAAAGCACGATACATAGAGACGGTCACCACAAAGAGACGGTCTCCACATAGACAAGGACACTACATAGAGACCAACACTACATAGAGATGGTCACCACATAGAGACGGTCACCACATAGAGATGTACACCACATAGCTCTCTGGACGGTCACCATATAGAGATCAACACCACATAGAGACGATCACCACATAGAGAAGGTCACCACATAGAGACGATCACTACATAGAGACCGATACCACATAGAGACCGACACCACATAGTGCCGGTCACCACATACAGACCGACACCACATAATGACGGTCACCACACAGAGATTGTCACTACATTGAGACGGATACCACATAGAGACCGACACCACGCAGAGACCGTCACCACATAGAGACGTTCACCACATAGAGATGTACAACACAAAGAGACGGTTAACACAGAGTTTATTCGCACGATTATCCACAATCTTCATAAATCTGTAACTTATACATTGTCTCTATGTTGCTAAGCGGATGAGAGTGAAACCCCTTCCCCCTCCCGACAGACCACCAGCCCATTGAAAGCTATTATAGTGACATTTCATTCTCTGTTTGGAATAACTTATTTTATCAAACATTCTAAGTTACGGAAAATGATAACTTTGAACTTGTTAGCTTATATTGCCATTATTGTGTTTCTATTACTATCTAATGTGAATTCAATACATTGAAGAATGTTCTGTATGAGCACCATAATGTAAAGAAAGACAAGTATAGACACGAGTATAAAAGGAGCATGTCATCAGCTCCCTGTACTACCATGTATGGCAACCAGATACGAGTGATTTCATAATCAGTGAGTCCTTGAAGTGAAAAATCCATCGGCTACAAACATTAACCTCTTTATGAAAAAAAAAAACACCCAAAAACGAAACTCTTTCACAGAGTAGACATAAAAGAACGATGTCGTGTCGATAACTATAATTAAAAAGCTCAATCTTACAGACCAAGTATTTACACATTGTTGGTGTCTTTTACGTGCTTATGCAACAACCAAACGCACGATTCTTTTGTTACGTTGGTTACATGGTAACATATACAGACGTGTTTATTGGTATACAAACCTTTAAAAGAAACAATGAATTTAAATAAATAAAACAAAACCTCGAAAACTGTATACATTCTGTAAAAATAAAATAGTTCTGAATGACAAACGTGTCATGCATATGCACACAGGGTGTTACAGCTCTTTAGAAATACTTAATCATTTGAAAATGATCGTATAAAATGAGGCATAGTATAGTATAGTTTATTCATCGTAAGCAAAACAGCTTATTGATCATAATACAATAGACTTATATACATATACATATACATACAGTAAAACCTGTCTTAGTGGCCACCTCTATTAAGAGGTCATCTGTCTATAAAGGTCACATTCTAAATTCCCAATATCTATGTTTTCCTAGATAATAGACCTCTATATAAAGGTCACCTGTCTGTAAAGGCCACTTTTGACTCTTCCCTTAGCTGACCTCAATAGACAGGTTTGACTGTATATATAATACATACATACACGCATACATTCATCATTATACATAAGGTCAGACTAATAGCTAGTAAAAGTTGTTAAGTATTAATGATGGCGATGACAGTCATTACATGAATATGAAAATAAAAATATGATACATGATTAGATGTTTTTTTAGATTAAAAGCATGTTTGGCAAATTTTCCCAGGTCTTTTGTGTTGTTTCTACTTAAAAGTTGAAATAATTTGAAGACAGGGTTTGCGGTAATTAAAGGCTTCAAAAACTTAACTCTAAGATTGTTGTAATAGGAACATTTCAAGACAAAGTGAAATTTATCTTCAACAAATTCCTCTAAAGTTGTCATCATTATAAATTACTTTCTTGTATTTCATACCCAAATGAGGCAAGTCGTTTTCTGATTTACGTTATTTTTCGTGTCCCAATGGCGTGTCAGTTGCCAATTCTCAACCTTTGGAATCAAATAAACCATTACATAGTTTGAGTGGTATTTTCATCAGTTCAATAAAGTCCATTTGAACGAAATGGTTTAATATAGATTGAAAATGCAATAATTAAACTGAACAAAGATGGGAGTCTCTGGGGAGGCCATGCTAACGTTGGCAGACAATACGCGGGACTTTTAATCACTCGCTCGGTTTAGGACAAATGTACGTCAAGATATCACATATTTCTTTGTATTTAGTTGAAAGACAGTGATGTGAATAGGGAACACCTTTCAAAAAGTAACTGAGCCATATAGTATTTTGACAAGATCACCATTTT
Source organism: Pteria penguin (assembly GCA_035048485.1). NCBI lineage: Eukaryota > Metazoa > Mollusca > Bivalvia > Pterioida > Pteriidae > Pteria > Pteria penguin. The sequence continues at coordinate 86,850,322 of CM068580.1, read as the reverse complement.
GATTTCGTTAAGATAAGATTGATGAAATATGGGCTATTTATGGGATAGTTCTGTAATAGCCCGAGAAAAAAAAAGATCTCTATTCCTGACAAAACTTACTTAAGGTCACAGGTATTTGAAGCTCTGTATGTCCACAACAAATATCATTTATGCCCCTGCAGGGGTATTCACTAAAGAAAAAAGAAAGGTATACAACGATTTTGGAAGCAAAATTACCACCGATTCAGACACTCGTTTCGGCCTTTGAAATTGGGAATTTGCACAATTTCAGCTCATTGCCACATAGTTCGACATCGGAATTAATACCTTACACAATGCATTTGTCAATCCATGCCCATTGTCCCGTATTTCAAGAGCGATTTATCCGCGTCCCTTTACCGAACTTGTTGAAGACTCCATGTACGAATTTGACCTTCACCTTCGGAAGGTTCCACTATGAATAACGTGTAAAACTCAAATTAGATAGTCAATTGGCATTTTTTTTCTGAAACTATATTAGTATGAATAAAACAAAATTTTCTGTGTATTTTATGTTTTATATTTTGCTTGCAGTCATTATTTACAGTGGAAAGTATAAACTAGTACAGTAACTCTACTTTCATATTCCCGTTATGACGCGCAGCTCTTCCGAAGGTGAAGGTCAAATTCGAACATGGAGTCTTCAACAAGTTCGGTAAAGGGACGCGGATAAATCGCTCTTGAAATACGGGGTAATGGGTATGCATTGACAAATGCATTGTGTAAGGTATTAGTTCCGATGTCAAACTATGTGGCAATGAGCTGAAATTGTGCAAATTCCCGATTTCAATGGCCGAAACAAGTGTCTGAATCGGTGGTACTTTTGCTTCCAAAATCGTTGTACATACCTTTCTTTTTTCTTTGGTGTATACCGCTGTATGGGGCATAATAGAGGTTTGTTGTGGACTTACAAAGCTTCAAATACCTGTGCTTAAGGTGGACTTACAGCCGAAAAAAAAACCCAGTTTTCACTGGCCCGGAATACACGCGGGAATACATGTACGTACATACTGTGATAAGAGTTCGTAAAGTATTCTAAAATCAATGAGTAATCTCCCTTCTACAAAGCTCTATCCGTAGAGGGATTCTTAGGCTTTTCACTTTTAGATCAATTATGCAATAGCTTGTTCTTCAATATTTATACAATTTTGAAGCATTGAACATCAGTGAAAAGACTTATAAAGAGACATAGGTTGTCAAACATCAGTGAACAGACATGTGTTGTCGAACTTAAGTGAAGAGACATATGTTGTCGAATGGGCATACGGTGCACTACATTGATACACGTATATGTGTTCTTACATTTAGTATTTTTAATATAATTTCATATCATGAGTGGATCAAGCAATTTCCGAAAGTTCGATTTTACTGTTTTGTGAACAAATTTTACCTCAGAGAGAGTAGAGGCAGTTAGATTTCACCTTTAAAATGATCCTAAACAGACCCTTTGTGGTTAAATTGTCCGACTAAATGCGGGGGCGGGGTTAGAACCCTCACTCTGGATACGTTTATGTAAATGTACTATGTAATGTGTCAGACGTGAAGAGGTTTAGCGAAGCCCATGTCGTCTTCAGGGCATTATCATAATTACTTAAGTGTGGGGAGTCACACAATTATCTCATTTCCATACAGAATGGCATTTTAAATCTGCAATTCATGATAAATATGTTACTATCCAAAGGAGATTAACAGTGACGGATCCAGAATTTCCGACAAGGGGGAGGGACACTTGTAAAAGTCAAATATTAGCCAAAATACTCAATCATTTTGGTGCCAAATCTGGAGTTTTACTATCTTATTTGAGTGTTTTAACAGTATCATCTATATATGCCTTTTATATTTGTGACCAAAAATAATGGCGGGGGGGGGGGGGACGGCCCCACTGTTTATGTAGAAATGGTGAAAGTTTTTATTCCCTCGTTCGTTTTACAACATGTATATATCTCATAAATTCTGACCTATGATTTATAATTTCATTTGAGATGATAAACCTGACAAAAAAAGGGAAATTATAATGCAATTTATGACAGTGGTGGATTACAAATAATAGTTATACGAAATTATATTATGGCAATATAAGTAACATGGATAGCAATTATTTACCGAAATACAAATTATGTGCATCTTTTTGAAAGTAAGATTAGCAGTGGAGAATCCAGGATTTCCGAAAAAGGGGGAGGGGGGGGGCACATGTGCATTAGCCAAACTAATTCACCAATTTTTGGTGCAAAATCTGGATTTTTACTAGTAAATGCGTAAATACTAAATCCGCCACTGATTAATACACTACACAATTTAATAAACAGGAGAGACGCGTATTTAGACATGTTAATAGGTAGATACATTCATAGGATGAAATATGTTAAAATCAAATCACTTGATGATGTGCTAAATATTTCTATGTGGAATAATTGCGATTTATGTATAGCAAAGATACCTATTGTCTTTAGAAATTGGCTTAATTCAAACAATATTCTCAACGATAAATTCGAAATATTAGGCCCGAGAGATTAATTTGAGGACTAATTTCATTGAATACAACAATGACAAACATGTTGTCAAAATATATTGCAAAAAGATGAACCATCATTGATAATTATATATGTATTTTAGAAATTTTGTCGTTACCTCTCACAAGGAAGGTTTTAAACATTCTTGCTTTGTTAAAACTCCATACCAAGTGGAATAAATTTCTGTCACTTGAGGAAACACCACGTAGATATATATTATAGTATGCGATGTAAAATCTGTACCTCAGAGAAACTGCAGTGGTTTCAATACAGAATATACCATAGAATATTAGATACAAATAAATACTTGGAAGAATGAGGTCTTACTGATAACAAGAATGCTACTTTTATAGACATGAAAACAGCTACATTTGGTAAATATTATTTGGTAAATATCATATTATAGTAAAACTTCTAAAAACCTAGTTTTATTAATTGCAAGAGTTTACATTTCTTAATGTAAAATACAGGAAAAGGCAATGAACATTAATGATTTAGGAGTGGAATTAAAGAATATTATAACAAGTGAAATGCAGCATTAAAATGATAAACCTCTATCATTAACTGAAGAGAAGAGTAAGAGGGTAAATATCCCCTAATACTCCTCACTTTTTATGTAAAATTTATAAATATAATAATATAACTGAAAAGAATTCAATACACAGTTAAAAGTGATATACTTCTTTCTATTCCTCATCAGTGTGTAGCAATACTTAATTACATAATCAGCTGAGTTTGGGGGGGGGGGGGGGGGGTTGTCATGATGCCTTTGTTAATACATGTACAGTGGGTCGGACAGATATATATTTTTTTGCTTGTCCATGTTATTCCCTATCCAAATTATTAAAAAGTATAATTCCAATTATGAAGTGTAGATACTGTATATGTTTTGTACTATGTGATGTGCAATGGAGAGAAAAAAAAAAGAAATAATACTCATCTACGACTACATCCTCTAATATTATTAGAACGTGACTTTTACTTAGTTCCTCTGCTATATACCCCACTGTACAAGGCAGTATCGCAGAGGAACCAAGTACAAGTTCCGTTTTAATAAATTTGCGAAATCCTGGTATTAAAAAGTAGAGAAATGTAAGAAAAAAAATTTTAAATATTACATCTTACGATTTTTTAAAAAGTTTTTCTTCGTTGAAAACATCGACTCACCACTTTACTGAATTAAATTCCACAGAGGAGAGAAAGAGGGGGAATGCGAGAAAAAATATTTGAACTAATTTTCTAAATATAAAAAAAAAATTTGTCGACAAACACTATGGGATCTAGCCCCTCTTTCTTTGATTGATTTAATTATGTTCTATTGACGTCATGACTCCATTGTTCTGTACCTATTATGTAAAGGTAACATGGGTAATAGTATAATATAATTTATTAATCAAAAGCATAACAGCTTATAGATCAGTTATATACAATGAAATACGGTAATATTGTTACAAGGTCAATCACATGATCATATAAGAAAAATGGAATACATAGAAGAACTGTTACTACTACTACTACTACTACTACTACTACTACTACTAATAATAATAATAATAATAATAATAATAATAATAATAATATGAAGAAGAAGACTGATTGATTGATTGAATATTGTTTAACGTCACTCCATGATTATTTCACGTATATGATGACGGCATCTGCCCGATGCATTGCATACTTTTAAGACCTTTACATCGGACCCACCTGAAGCAGTGACACGCCTACCGTGACACGGGACCTCGATTTTTACTGTCTCAATCGAAAAACAACACCGGTGCGCCATGGGCGGGAGTCAAGCCCGGGACCTCCCGATCATGAGCCGAGCACCTTATCCACTAGGCCACACCGGCTTAAAGGAGGAGAAGGAGGAGGCTATTGTCATCAGTTTACAAAGATTTTCTGACAAAAATCTTGTTTGAGAAATTTCCCCCGATTACATAAATTTTTAGTATTGTTTGTACTTAATAACAAAATTAATTTAATGACAGAGGGTTTTTTTTTTTTATAAAAATAAGGATTGGAGTATTTCAATCTCAAACTAAGGGTGCAAAGGATCCCAGCTGGATACCGTTATAATTTTGAAATGTTAGGCTTAAACAAGGTCAGTGTCGAAATGTAGGTCATCGACTTTTATGTCATCTGGATTCACAATCAACGAGCACCTAAATTAAAAATTAAGTAGACCCTCTTAAATCTCTAAGCATATCTAGTTACTGCACACCTTTAATCTCCTCTCAGTATGATCAGTACATTATGTTTTATTGAATATGTCACAGAGCGCAATGTTTACACACTTTTAATATTACTATTCGGGTTTATTGATTATGAATTGTATGGCTATGATTATGAATTCTACAATTATGTTTCTCTTTTCATTCCAAATCACGATTTCGTATCTTGCAAAATACCTTAAAATAGGACACCATGATATGTTTAAACTCGTAGTACAGATACATGTATTTTAAATCTATAATGGAGAGATCCCTTAAACATATCCAATTCACACAACCCATCACTTGTAACAAGTAAATAGTTTTATAAACGTATCAGTTGCGGATTTAGAGGGGTAACAATGGTTCACATACGTTTTGGCTTTATCACTATAAAATGTATTTAATCTTTTCCTTTTATAATCTATATCGAATTATCTTGCTACCGAAGTTTCTCATCAACAATCAGAGGCGTATCCAGAACTTGAAATGCGTGGACAGGCAGGGGGTCTGAGATTACCTTATAAGAATCCAGAACATGCAGCTCCTACCTTTTCACAAAATTTAAGGTGAAAATAACGTTGAATAAAAAGTATTTGTATAAAACTTTTTTTTCAATCCCGTAATTCTATCATATTCAGTGCATACATGTACATACTAGTAATGTGCGATCAAGTTTGTATTTTGCGACTGGTCCTTCATGCTATAGTATTCTGGATCGGTTACAGTTAGTCTATAGGAGATCAATGATGGCTGTTTCTTTCACAAAAAATGTATTCTAACCGATGCAGTCTATTTCAGATTGAATTCACAGACTGAAAGTTATATGAACACCGGCAATATGTTGTTGTACATCAATAGTGTTGTCAATAGTCTATATGCATGACCTAATCGCAAGGGCGTAGGAGAAAGGGGGGGGGGGGGCAGCGGGGGCATGTGCCCTCCTTTGAAAAGTGGGGGGAGCACAACCATGTTTGTGGCCCCCCACTTTTAGAGTAATATTTAAAGTTTAAATTAACTTAAATAAGACATTTTAAGCGAAGTAAATCTATTTTCTTTTATATTTTAATGTCTGATTTCTAATCCGTAACTACAAAATTACGGATAAGGTTTTCTGTTTTACTGGCGGTTGATGTATCCTGATTATGCAACATGTAGCAACAATAGAAAGTTTCGCGAACAAAATATCTTTCAGCTTATGCATTAGTGTGATGTATTCCATTGTAAGTATTTATTATGTTTTGAATGATATTATACAAGTCCGAGATTATGCAATAGAGTCGCATTATTATAGTTTGCTCTTATCTGAAGACTGAAAGATATAAGCAGGTGTAGCCCAGTGGATGAGTTATTCGGCTTGTGACCAAGAGGTCCGGGTTCGACACCCGTCGGGGGCATACCGGTGCTCTGTCTTTCGGATGAGACTCTGACTGATAACGTGTCTGACATTCAAATTGCAAGACAATTCGTCAGCAAGAACGAGCACCGTCAAGCTTTCTTTGGAAAGTATTTAAAGTGTGAACATTGTAACATGATGAGCGGCCACAGACCTTTAATGTGCATACTACCTAGTTAATTTGTGCATAAAAGTGTGAAATAAAAAATAACCACACTGTAACATGTTTTGTTGCCGATTAGTAGCCGTAGTAGCCACTAAAGCACTAAAAGTAAATAATTCGTCTTTTAATTTAATCATTCAGAGCAAGGATGTATAGTTTAAGACTATACTTCCCTGTTCAGAGAGAGAAATTGGAATAAATTCAAACTGAAGTTTCTTATGCCCCGGATCGAAAGATATGGGGCATATTGTTTTTGTTCTGTCTGGTGGTTGTTGAACTTTTGAACCGTAAAAGATAGACTTCATATTTGGCATGCTTACTCCACTAACCAAGCCCTTTCAATTGACACCGGACAAGGTCAATGACTTTGAGACCTTCACTGTGACCTTTATGCTAAAAATAGCTTTTTCGGACTTTGTTGCCGCTGGGGTTGTGCCCCCCCCCCCCCACCCACTTTTCACTGCCGAGCTACGCCACTGCCTAATCGGGAATGTTGTATATCATTAGTGTTGATATAATCTATAAACTGAAAATACAAATAAAGAAAGTTAATCAGATTTCATGCTCAATAGCTATAGCAACATTGAATCAGTCTACCTGTTTCCACTGCTTAGGGCATGACCGTTTGATTCTGAAAGGGGGGGGGGGGGGGGCTGGCAAATTTGGTCAAGTCAGATTATTTATTTTCAGATCTTTGAAGAATAGAATATTTATTTCCTTAATATCCTGGGACAGATTATTTATTTTCTTGACTTTTTTGTCGCCAAGAAATACTTGTTAGAACTGCATTGTAATACACGTATATGCCATTAGCACAGTCATCCTTCTATAATATATTTTGTTAACAAAACACATTCTAATATAAGGTAAACTCAACAAAAACTTTGATTGCATAGGTTTGTATACTACTAGCTTCCATAGTGAAGTGTATATTCTCTCTAAGTCTCTAGTATCTAGGGGGAGAATTTCCATTTATCACTATAGAAAAACGTGTAAGGAAGTGTTGCTATTTTGGCCTCCTGTCCGAATGATAATATTTTATTCGTTTTTGACTTACTTATGACACTAGAACAAGAATCTGAAGAGAAAATCTCTCAGAAAGCTGATGGTAGAGCCCTTGTTCCCTGTCTGCCCCTCAAAATGGACATGTAAATATATTTTTAAACAAGAGGCCCAAGTGGGCCTATATCGCTCACCTCAGTACCTAGATGTTCAGTTATGCAGGAAGGAAGAAGACTCATTTATTTTTGCATTACTGTGACTTAGTCAACACAAATGTTGAAAATATGTCAAATTTTATTTCAGACCAGAATAAAAAACAACATCACTTTTTTGCACATCCATTGAGATGATTTTGATATTAAGCGTTTGCTTTGTCTCTGCAATATGTAATTCAGGGCAACAAGTTAGTCATTTTCTTTAGGTGGGGCTTTTGTCGACTGTTTTCAAGTCTGGGTCATGAACAACAATTTTTTCAATTGTTATCAATTAAATGAAAAACATGACACTTTTCTGCACTGAAATTACAAAAAAATGTTTAAAAAACGTCAGAAATTTGATTTTGGAACAAAATCAAAAATAAAAACACTTCTATGCATTCAGTTTGTCTCTGTATACAACAGGTCTGAAGAGGAAGTTTGTCAAAGGAGGGTACCCTCTGTGACCTACTTTTGCCTGTGGTGGCACCACCTTTTGATGGATTGGGATAAAAACAACACTTTTGGGGGACTATGAGTACTTTATTCCTATCAAGTTTCATAGATATCTGTTCAGCGGTTCTTGAAAAGAAGTTGAAAATTTGAAAAGTTTACGACGGACGGATGGACAGACGGATGGCGCGCCATGACTATAGCTCACTTGAGCCTTTGGCTCAGTTGAGCTAACAAGCAGCAATTCTATTAAGTTTTTGTTGAATATATTGAATAGCACTATTTGTCCAGTGCTATAAATCCTGCTGAAATATGAGTTTTACAGTTAAACTACTGCATATTATAATATAGGAAGCAATCTGGCGAGCGAAGCAAGCCGGTAAAAAATCAACATGTTTTCTATAGAACATTCATGTATACATGTATTTGTATGATGATGATCTGGTATATGTACATGCTAGTAGCCAGAATATTTATTTTCATTTCAGTCAAAGTCAGATTTTTTATTTCCAGCATTATCAGGGTCAGAATATTTATTTCCAAAAAGTGCCAGCCCCCTCCCCCTCAGAATCAAATGGTCGTCCCCTTATGGGCCAGTGGGTTCCAATGCCTTATGAAGTCAAGTATCACGTCTTGATTACAAGACCATTCTAAATCCGTACGTAGTTAAATATAATTTTGTTGGAATATCTTGCACTGCAGATCCCTGTCAAACATTTTAAACAGAAAAAAATACTTTCGATTTATCATTGGCTACTGCAATCACCCTTTGGTTTGTTACCTTTTTACCTGCAATCACCAGTTGGTTTGGGGTTTTTTTTTTTCGACCTTCTTTTTATTATTAGCTATTGCAATCACCCGTTGATTTGTTATTTTTTTACCTGCAATTACCCGTTGGCTAGCCATATCTTTACCCCCTGTTTATTATTGGCTACTGCAATCACCCATTGTTTTAAAACTTTTACCTTCTCTTTATTATTGGCTGTTGCAATCTCCTGTTGATTTGTTGTCTTTTTACCTGCAATCACCCGTTGGTTTGATACTTTATAAAGTTTTATTTTACGATGAATTGTACTTTTAAAGTCTATTATTATTAAATGCGCATGTAACAAAGTCAAATGCCAGTTACCAAAGTAAAAAGAGTATCCCACAATCAGCTTCCGATGATGCAATTTTGATTGATGGATGATGGAATTTTTTTAGTATTTTAAACTTATAAGTTTTGTTAAAACTTATGAAATAGGTATATACTCTATGTCATTGAAATCTTATTGCATTTCAATAAACAAATAAAAGTCCTTTACAAGATTATTGATATAAAACTGCTAAGGTTTTGAGACTGACTTAGCATTGCATTTTAGCAGTTTGCATGTAGCACAGTGGATTACCGTTCTTTGTTTTGATAACCTCCTATAATATGATACATCAGAATGAATCCTATTAATGGGATAAATAATCTCCTGTTTACTATAAAACCTGTTGAATGAACTAGATTACACTACGTTTGTTATATTGTTATTCTATTGTTTCACTTGCCTAGCGCTTGGCTGCATCATCTTCTCTCGAGCAATGGACACTCTGAAACATTATAGAGTCTTTGCCCTCTGCAATATACACCCTGAAACATTCCGGAATCTTTGCCTCAGCAATATACATGTTGAAGCATTCTGGAATATTTGCCCTCTGTAGTGAACACGCTGAAACATTCTGGAATCTTTGTCCTGTGCAATAGACACGCTGAAGGATTCTGGAATCTTTGTCTTGTGTAATAGACACGCTGAAACATTCTGGAATCTTTGTCTTGTGTAATAGACAAGCTGAAGGATTCTTGAATCTTTTCCCTCTGCAATATACACCCTAAAATATTCTGGAATCTTTGCCTTCTGCAGTATACACTCTGAAGGATTCTTGAGTCTTTGCCCTCTGCAATATACATGTTGAAGCATTCCGGAATCTTTGCCCTCTGTAGTGAACACGCTGAAGGATTCTGGAATCTTTTCCCTCTGTAATAGACACGCTGAAACATTCTGGAATCTTTGTCTTTTGTAATAGACACGCTGAAACATTCTGGAAGCTTTGTCTTGTGTAATATACACGCTGAAGGTTCCTGGAATCTTTACCCTTTGCAATATACACACTGAAACATTCTGGAATCTCTGTACTGTGTAATAGACACGCTGAAGAATTCTGGAATCTTTGTCCTGTGCAATAGACACGCTGAAGCATTCTGGAATCTTTGTCTTGTGTAATAGATACGCTGAAGCATTCTGAAATCTTTATTCTGTATAATAGACATTTTGAGAAACTCTGAGAAAACTCCAAACAGACAGCAGAAATCAAAAACCTGTCGTCAGTTCAGGGTGATCCCAATGAACTAACCTGCTCCATCTGCGTTCTACTATGGCTTGTTACATGTATGGAATGGTATAGTATAGTATGGTATGTAATACTATTCTGAACAAAAATATGTTATTCGATACTATAATATACAGTATTTAACTATAATATACATCCTATATTATACTATACGACATTTTACTTTATTATACTATTCTAGTCTCTACTATACTATCTTATACGACGCGATGCTATGCTATGCTGCGTTACACTACGCCACACCACACTACACTTTACTATTCCTTACTATATTATACTATACTATACTATGCTATACTATACTAAACTATACTATACTATACCAGTTGACTTGGCTGATTATTTACGAAATTTGTTTAGAAATGGAATGCTGTTGGTTCAAATTCCATCGGTGTTCTGTCGATGAGACCAACTCCGATGATAATAAGGCAGTCGATGGTAATAAGGTAGCCAATGGTAATAAGGCAGTCGATGGTAATAAGGTAGCTGATGGTAATAAAGTAGCCAATGATTATAAGGCAGTCGATGGTAATAAAGTAGCCGATAGTAATAAGGCAGTCGTTGGTACTTAGGTAGCTGATGGTAATAAAGTAGCCAGTAGTAATAAGGCAGTCGATAGTAATAAGGTAGCCAATGATAATAAGGCAGTCGATGGTAATAAGGTAGCCAATGGTAATAAGGCAGTCGATGGTAATAAGGTAGCTGATGGTAATAAAGTAGCCAGTAGTAATAAGGCAGTCGTTGGTAATTAGGTAGCTGATGGTAATAAGGCAGTCGATAGTAATAAGGTAACCGATGGTAATAAAGTAGTCGATTGTAATCAGGCAGTCGATGGTAATAAGGCAGTCGATAGGAATAAGGTAGTCGATGATGATAAGGTAGCCAATAGTAATAAGGTAGTCGATAGAAATAAGGTAGCCAATGGTAATAAGACAGTCGATAGTAATAAGGTAGCCAAAATAGTAATAAGGTAGTCGATGGTAATAATATATATATATATATATATATATATATATATATATATATATATATATATATATATATTGAGCGGTACTTTCCCAAGCGATATTAAACATGTTTGTAGTAGAGAGTAACGATATAGGATATTGAATTTCTCAGCATCCCTTTCTCCTTATGCTCCTGCCCTCACATTCTAGGTCACAATGACATAGTTCTGTTGATCACCTTTGAGTCATGAATTATAATGTAAAACCGATCAATAACAACTGAAACTCGATAACTGGTGAACTGAACAATTAAAAAGCAATTTCTTTTCAACAGTTAAAATGTAAATCGATAAAATTGCTTTAAACTGTCAGCAAAACACTACGAAATATTTATGATACTGGGACATCCAATAATGAAAACGAACAATTCATGTCTAAAGAGGTCATTTATAAATGACTATCCATTACAAATAGAAACATAAACAAGAGAAACGTAGGAGCAAAAAGTGGGACACGTGCAATTATCGACTTCCTCCGAGCGTGGCTAGAATCAACAATACGATGGTCAGGAAAACAGAACCATACCGGACCTCAGCTGAAACCAAAATAAAAATCACTAGAATGGTGTGTAAAGTGTAAAATATAGAATTAATAAGAACACCCTGAAGTAAATAGGTACACTATCATAATATCTATAAATCTGATGGCCTCCATGAGTAATCTTTTCTGTATCATCCCCACCCGCATCTTCTCTACATAACCTCCGTTCCTAGATGTATCAACCGCCACTCTTATCTCATCTACAACACCTACATGTATCAACCGCCACTCCTATCTCATCTACAACACCTACATGTATCAACCGCCACTCTTATCTCATCTACAACACCTACATGTATCAACCGCCACTCCTATCTCATCTACAACACCTACATGTATCAACCGCCACTCCTATCTCATCTACAACACCTACATGTATCAACCGCCACTCTTATCTCATCTACAACACCTACATGTATCAACCGCCACTCTTATCTCATCTACAACACCTACATGTATCAACCGCCACTCCTATCTCATCTACAACACCTACATGTATCAACCGCCACTCTTATCTCATCTACAACACCTACATGTATCAACCGCCACTCCTATCTCATCTACAACACCTACATGTATCAACCGCCACTCCTATCTCATCTACAACACCCACATTCGTATCTTAAATACCTCATATCCGTATCTACTCCGTATAACCCCATGGGTATCTAATCTGTATAACTCCATGGGTATCTTATCTGTATAACTCCATGGGTATCTTATCTGTATAACTCCATTGGTTTCTAATCTGTATAATCCCATGGGTATTTAATCTGTATAATGCCATGGGTATCTAATCATTATAGCCCCATTGGTATTTAATCTGTATAACCCCATTGGTATCTAATCTGTATAACTCCATTGGTATCTAATCTGTATAACTCCATTGGTATCTAATCTGTAGAAACCATCGGTATCTAATCTGTGTAACCCTATGGGTATCTAATCTGTATAACCCTATTGGTATCTAATCTGTATAACCCTATTGGTATCTAATCTGTATAATGCCATGGGTTTTTAATCTGTATAACCCTATTGGTATCTAATCTGTATAACCCCATTGGTATCTAATCTGTATAGCCCCATTGGTTTCTAATCTGTATAACCCTATTGGTATCTAATCTGTATAACCCCATTGGTATCTAATCTGTATAACCCCATTGGTATCTAATCTGTATAACCCCATGGGTTTCTAATCTGTATAACCCTATTGGTATCTAATCTGTATAACCCCATTGGTATCTAATCTGTATAACTCCATTGGTATCTAATCTGTAGAAACCAATGGTATCTAATCTGTGTAACCCTATGGGTATCTAATCTGTATAACCCCATTGGTATCTAATCTGTATAACCCCATTGGTATCTAATCTGTATAACCCCATTGTTATCTAATCTGTATAACCCCATGGGTTTCTAATCTGTATAACCCCATTGGTATCTAATCTGTATAACCCCATTGGTATCTAATCTGTATAATCCCATGGGTATCTAATCTGTATAACCCCATTGGTATCTAATCTGTATAACCCCATTGGTATCTAATCTGTATAACCCCATTGGTATCTAATCTGTATAACCCCATGGGTATCTAATCTGTATAACCCCATTGGTATCTAATCTGTATAACCCCATGGGTTTCTAATCTGTATAACCCCATGGGTATCTAATCTGTATAACCCCATTGGTATTTAATCTGTATAACTCCATTGGTATCTAATCTGTATAACCCCATGGGTTTCTAATTTGTATAACCCTATGGGTATCTAATCTGTATAACCCCATTGGTATCTAATCTGTATGACTCCATTGGTATCCAATCTGCATAACCCCATTGGTATCTAATCTGTATAACTCCATTGGTGTCTAATCTGTATTAATCCATTGGTATCTAATCTGTATAAACCCATGGGTATCTAATCTGTATAACACATGGGTATCTAATTTGTATAACCCAATTGGTGTCTAATCTGTATGGTCCCATGGGCATCTAATCTGTTTAACCCACTTGGTATCTAATTAGTATAACCCCATTGGTATCTAATCTGTAAAACCCCATTGGTATCTAATCTGCATAACCCCATTGGTATCTAATCTGTATAACTCCATTGGTATCTAATCTGCATAACCCCACTGGTATCTAATCTGTATAACCTCATGGGTATCTAATCTGTATAACCCCATGAGTATTTAGTTAGTGTAACCCCAAGGATATCTAGTTTGTATAACCCCATGAGTATCTAATTTGTATAATCCTATGGGTATTTAATCAGTATAACCCCATGGGTATGTAATCTGTATAACCCCCATTCACATATTATCTGTATAAACCTCCCACTCACCCTCCCCCCTTTTATTTTATTGGTATACCCCTTTTCTTATCCGATCTGTATCCTACTTTTATTCAGTAAGACACAACTTTCAAGTCAAGAAAATTCCAACATATCTCATGGTATGTTAAGCTTTTGAAGAACGTAAATATTAGATAAGTTTGATGAAACTTAAGAGATGGGCTGTCCTTGACGAGACATAAGAAATCTCTCTCTCTCTCTCTCTCTCTCTCTCTCAATTAAAGAATATTCATATATAATGAAAATACTGTAGATAAGGAATTGTAGATACTTTATTTGTAAAATTACCTCCACTTGATGCGAATGAAACACCTGCAGCAGTAGATAGTGCATCTAGCTGGCTAGTAGAGAGGGCGCTTCGCTGGCTATCCGTGGTTGCCTGCCCTTGTGCAGTGTCGAATGTCTGTATCTGATTCACTGTAAATCCCTGAAAACAATACAGAATTATGAAATTATAATTCAAGGAACATGTCAACACTATACCAAAATATATGACATATTTTCTCATTATGTATGTATTTCTTGTTAAACAAGTGTTATGATAAACAAATGTCATGAAAATCAAGAGTTATGATAAGCCAGATATACTAGATATAGATAAGTCACTAATGTATTATGATATGCCGACTGGATTTAAAAACTATGACGTTTTGCCTTATATTTTCAAACCTTGCATAAACATTATTTTAAACTTTTTTAAGGTCGAGCAGATGATACAATGATACTTGGGTGTATAACGACTCATACTGGCACGCTGTCCACACAAACAAGTAGTGCCTGATGATTGGAAATGAATTTTAATTGATACTTAAAATGGTAACTCTAGATATAAATCGTAGGTAAAGTTGACAGTTATAAAGTCTAAGATGGATAACTCTTTACATTAATATGTAAACTTTCTGCTTGACGAGTTTGAATTCAGAACGGTTATCGTATATCGTGGTACTTTTCAATATGAGAAACGGTAAGATATCTAGCATCATTCGAAGGCAGAATCAGACAAAAGAAAAACGATAATACTATAGGGTCCAAACATTCAAAGTGTAACAAAATATCTAGAGGTACACAAAAGTGTTCTATCACATGCCTGTATACTTCATACTATAGACTGTCATTTAAATTGTGTAATTCAGTGGCATGGTCAGGTGATTTACGGATCCTGTCTTTCTATTTACTGTGAAGGAAATGCTATCAAAATACACATATCTATGATATCTAGTAATATATGTATTAGAAGGACAGAGGCGAGAGATCACTGAACGTAAGTCACATACCGCAAACACTGAAGGCGGGATATAAGTAATGGTATTAGCATCAATGCTATCAATCTGTGTCTCAGACAGAGTCGCTATCTCGGTGTTGAGAAGTCCTCCTGTAGAACAATAAAAACATAAAGCAGAAAATATACTAAGGTAAAGAAATGAAATATACAACGATCTTCATTTATGTTTGACCTAAACTTATCTTGTATATGCATTTATGTATTCTGATCATAGGCATTTCTGTTACATGATGAATTTCCACTCACCATTAACTGAATAAATATGTGCACACACATATAATGATCAAGAATGAAATACACGATCAAATTTTACAATACGCTTTTTTATTGATATTTAGTATATATGAATTGTTTACACTTCTGTTGTTAGAGGGGAGAAAATTTACCTATAACGATTCCAACATTTGATATCGTAGATACATCCCATGTTGTAACGTCACTTCCGTAAGTTACCTTAGCCAATTTGGCGTACTCGTAAAGCTGTAGATCACTGCAGCTAGTGATCTCGCCAATAGCATCGGCTGCTGAGCTGTAAGTATCAATGACGACCATTACATATAATAATATTCTGTAAGCTAAATTTATGTAACACAGTACCACTCCAAAGAATTATATACTCATCGTATGAATCCAGTGTTACACGTATATTTGAAATATTTAATATGTTTAAACATTATTATAGTTAATAGAAAATATATCGGTATATCTACAAACCTTTGTTTCGAGAAAATGTAAAATGAATATTTCATACACATTGACATGTTAGTGAACAATTAGCATGAACGTTGAAGGCAAAGAAAGTATCCCTTACTCATATTCTGCTGATGGTATCTGAGAAATATGACCCGTGGATGCACCACATACCACATGACCTAGTGATCTCAACTCGCTGGAAGTAATCGTTGAAGCCTGATTGGATTTCTCCAATGTCAACCATCTTGAGAAAACTTGCATTATCTGAAACCAGACAGAATAGTGAACAGTTTTGAAAAGCGATTATTACGTTAGAATACCATACACTACAATGATCCCATAAATTTGTAGTTATTTTTCAATGGAAAGATTCTGGGGGAGGGAGGATCTGCTATCTAGCGTATCCAAAATCTTATATAGACTTCGTATTAGAGTGCTGCAGTTTTACTTATAAGACAGTATGTTCTTTTTTGACAGGGCATGTCTCAGCCTTTTCAAAGAACCCTGAATTTTATCCCATCCGACTGTAAGCAGGAACTATTGTTGACCGGAAATCTTGATTTGCCTTCAGACGGTATCTAAGTTATATCGCATTATGTTGTTCATGTTTAAATATTTTGTATGAATTTGAATTGTCCATTGCTCCGTCATCTTTACATGTAGAGACGTCCATAGATATATGAATAGTTGTCGTCTTGATCGTACTGTTTTAGCGGTCCTACACGAAACCTGAGCGTGTTGATTTTTAACACGCCACCTCTTCTAGTTCGAACTCGTAACAATTTGACAGAGATTTTACATATCATCTAATTAATATATGTAGTAATGGAACAAAGAAAGTTCGGTATTATCAATTAAAATACCTTTGCTTCATCCCAACCATCAAAGGTACCGAGTTTTGAAGTGGCATCTAAATCCAGCGCCAGATTACTAATCTCCGATGTGGTAAGGGACTGGGCGATAGATCCCGCAGAGTACACGTTACTAGCGTTCCAGTTGGAAGGATCTCCCCACACCTAGGGTAAGGATAGAAGTAAATTAATAAGAAGAGAATAGAAATAATTCTCTGGATTTATTAATGTTCTCTTAAGTTCTAAATTTGATTAACGCCAAAATTACTCTATAAATAGATTTTCGTTTCGGAGATGATTTTTAATACTCTGTTTCGTATTCATATATTTTCAAACGGTGGCACAGAACAGTGAAAAGTCGATGTTTTTCTTACTGTTGCCCTCTTAGCGACGACGAGCAGAGCATCCTTTTGATCACTAGAATAATCTGTAGGTGTTCCCAGCAAATCTGCACAGTCGATGAAGTCTTGATCTCCAATGTTGCTTATTTGGGTAGTGGTCAATGCTGACAGACCAGCAGATCCCAGAGATTGCAGATCAGTGCAAGTCAAAGAAGCTGGATAAATAATAAATCATATACAAGTACTAGAAAATACCAATTGCAGTTTTCGTTGATTTAATTATTTAGTATCTTTTGTGATACGATATTAACTGACGTCATTGTGACACTCAAAATAGCGTAGCACGGCGGAAATTCATGAATGCAGGGGAAGTGTTAGTGCTAGGGAAGAACCATCGTCTCCTGAAGGCTATTAACACATTAAATTCAAAACTGTAAAGCTTTAATACAAAAAGAATGTGAATGTCGGTAAAACTAGTACTGAAAACATAAGGAATAGGATCATGATTCCTAAATGACTGAGTGTAAGTCATTTCAGAAGTTGGTGATGCTAAACATTTCTGATCGTCAAATTTGTCACAAAGAGAGTTCTATATAGAATCATCAGCACCAATTGACAGAAGTATGACAGTAATAAAAATATGAATCTAACTGATCAATATCGAAGAAGTACCAAACCGTTAATCATTCTCTAAGTCCAAAGACAAAATCGTGTAAGTTGCAAAAAGGAACTGTTGTGAACCCCGAAATACTGAAAAATTCAGATGTGAGACCAGGTACCCGGGGAGAGTAAGCGTCTCCTGTCTGCATAAATGACCCGTCACTGCAGTTCTCAAGAAACATATCAAATTTAAGAGTTTTGGTTTCCTAATTGTACATGCGAAAGTACAAAACTGGTATACAAAGTCATATTTGGTGTTCACTGAACAGTTCATTTAGTCGCATTCCAGAATATTATCAATCATTGTAGAAAGAGGCACATCATATTTTCGAACAAGATAACCATGACGACCGTAGAACTTCCTAAGTGACGGTTTCAGACGTTCTTTAACATATCCCTGCATGAGCAACTTAGTGGCCAGGCATTTTGCCCTTGGAATAAAACCGTCGTATAGAGAACAGGCTCTTGCGTGCCTTATAAGTTGAGATATAAAAACTCCATAGGCTGGTGAGTACGGGATGATGTAATGTTATGGTAGAACTGTAGATTAAAACAGAAGCTGGGGCGATAGATTCCACAGGAGACCAATAGTAAGTGTAGTAAAAACACAACTGAATACACTTTCACTCAAATGTAAAATAAAGAATAATGAACTATTTTAAATACAGAAAGTTGCATTTCATATTTTGACCTACCTGCTGATCGCTTTCGTCTTCCAGAATTTCCAGATGCAGCTGCAGTGTTTATGTTTTCTTTAGCTTTGATTATCCTCTTGAAAACTCTCTTTTTGTTCGCTTTGTCGTTGTTCTTCTCACTATCAGTAAGGTCCATTTTGAATCCTTTCTTCTCTCTTTTCTTTTGAGATTTGTCTTTTTCATCAAAAGCTTCTGCAATTTTATCTGCTGTGTCACTCACTGTGTCCTGAAGAGAAATGAAGTTACATTGATTACCGACTTCCTTACCTTGACATCAATTTTCCCATTAACACAAAAGCCATATTTTTGGGGGTTTTTAAGAACAAATGATCAGAGTCTTCTTACTGTTTTCCGCTAAGACATTTACACTCATATGATGACTTCCTGGTAAATTGCTTTACAATTATGTACTATGCTACATACCAACCCAAAGCAGTTAGATATCTTCCACATGAAAACATATATACCGTGACCCAGGGTCACGGTCTTTTCTGTTTTACCATATATACCGTGACACAGGATCACAGTGTTTTCTGCTTTACCATATATACCGTGACACAGGGGCACGGTGTTTTCTGTTTTATCATATATACCGTGATCCAGGATCATGGTGTTTTCTGTTTTACCATACATAACATGACCCAGGGTCACGGTGGTTTCTGTTTTACCATATATACCGTGACCCAGGATCACGGTGTTTTCTGTTTTACCATATATACCGTGACCCAGGATCACGGTGTTTTTTGTTTTACCATATATACCGTGACACAGGAACACGGTGTTTTCTGATTTACCATATATACCGTGACACAGGGTCACGGTCTTTTCTGTTTTACCATATATACCGTGTCCCAGGATCACGGTGTTTTCTGTTTTACCATATATACCGTGACACAGGATCACGGTGTTTTCTATTTTACCATATTTATCGTGACCCAGGGTCACGGTGTTTTCTGTTTTACTATTTATACCGTGACACAGGGGCACTGTGTTTTCTTTCACATCAGAAGGACAGACTAGGATGGAGAAGATGATAAATCAATATGTATATATGTACGCAGTAGATACCTGGTCTAATTGATTCAGCTGGGTATCACTTAATTCACTCATTAAATTGCCTAGAACCAATGCTCCCGATGCCTTGATGGTTGATAATGCAGAACTGTAGAGGAAATATTTCATTACTCATTAATGCAGAACTGTAGTGTATTTGTATTTTATTATTCAATTATCAAACTTATATATTACATATCACCTGAACAAAACAATTATATTTATATACATATGTGATTCAAGAATACAAAGACAATCATACGATAAACGATTCACAGAGTTGAAGGCAAGTTTAGCAATATATTAGTAAAATTTATCATATAATTTATATTAATTAATACAAATAAAGATCTCTAACATAACTTTACAGGTTATTTACATTTTCCTTTTCAATATTCATTCTACAGGACATTTTGTATTTGTTAACTTTGAAAGCAACAAAAAGGTCAAATTATTAAGAAAATTTGTCTTTTCATTTTCTTCCAAATGAAAACTTGTGGAGTGAATTTAATAATCTATGAAATGCAGAACTAAACAGGAAATAAAATGAGTTTTAGATACCCACTTATTATTTTCTGGATATGAGTTACTACCACTGAAATTCAGTAAAATTTAATATCATTTCCTAAAGATAAAAGGATTATTTCTTTTCAATAAATTTCACGCATATTTCCAAAAAATCGTTCTATTTCTTTTTCTTTTTTCTTCTTTTTTGCCCTTGATCTCTATTTGATCTTTGCACTGTGCAACTCAAAGAAAAGTTTCCCAGGGAGGGTTTCATTTTTACTTTACTTTTTCCTAATGTTATGTTGCAATGACAGTTTCTACACAGTGTTTGTTCACATTTATTTACATATAAGGTACTGAGTTACATATGTTTCTTCTTTATATAAGGGTATTTATGGCAGGTGTCCGTGAATGCCCACTTTGGTACGTTGTTATTAGTGTCATAGTCACTTGACACCAGTTATTTTTGTATATCGCATTATAAACAAATAAATACATTGTGCAATATTTTTAACCAACTACTTAGAAACTTTGGGGGTAATAAACATATTGTTCCTATATTATAAATGAATGGTTATATATGTGATTTGGAATTGTTGTCAAAACTTATAATTCTCACTTGTATATTTTAGAGACCGCATTCGTTGCCAGCTTCTTTCTTACGGTTGGTGGAACACTGCCACATTTTTGTGCGTCTGGTACCTTATTTTCAAGGGCGTCTGCATCTAATCTATCTGCTGCTGATGCAATGATACCTCCAAGGATGTTTCCAGCCTTATCAAGGTCATCAGAAGTGATAGTACCACTAGTTTTGCCCTTTTATGAAAAAAAGACATTTGATTTAATGGTGTTAATACTCAAGATGCCACTTCACCAAGTATCAACTTTATTGAGAGGATCAACTCTGATGAAATATGATGCTTACAATGCATTCCAGGAAGAATTCGAATTTCTCTTGTAATTCTTTCACTGTTAAGATCTCGGGGTCCAACTCAGATAGACGATCAACTATAGCATCACAGTTTGACGTTCCGAATTTCTTCAGCTCTGCCTTGCTATTAAAATAAATAACCATGGATATAAACTGTGTTTTTCGTACCATAAAACAAGATGACAGTAGTTTCTAGAACTGAAATCTTTAATTATTTAAAAAGTGTTAATCTGAATGAAAAAAAAAATAAGAATAGAAGTAGTAATTAAGGTGGGTATCATCAAACATTATTTTATGTCCGAGTTGCTGATCTATAAGAAATGAAAAGGTGAATAGTTAACAATTAATATACACATTCAAAGTATATATTATCTATGTAATATGGGACTAAACACTGCCGTGTGAAAACCCCTTCTAATTGTTTTCGTTAAAATGTTAACCACTCTGCTTTAATCTAATATTTATTACGAGAAGGTATTACCTATAAAGTCCCAATACATTAGGTGCCATTTGAGAGATTGTAGAACTATCCGTCTGAGACGAGACAGTGGCTGAATCGGATGAGTCAAACTTTGTATACGATTTTATCTGCTTTTGGATAGTCTTGACCTAAAACATGGAATGATATCTGTTATTCATTGAAAGTTTCCTTTCTGTGCAATCATTAGTATCTTAGCTGCATGATTGCAGGAAATACAGTTATATTGGAGGAATACAAATGATACCATTCATGCTTATTTAAATACTTAAAACTTACTTAATATTGAATTATCGAATATTTAACCGGCGTCATATATATAACGAATGAAATAGAATGTACCAAATTGTGAATGTTTCAAAATTCATGTTCATTTTATCAAAACAGGAATAAATAAAAGAAGGATCATTCAGCATGGAGTAACGAGCAACCCCTGCAGATCGATCAGGATCATGAAGCACAGAGGAGTGAGCAACTCCTGCAGATCGATCATAATCATGAAGCACAGAGTAGCGAGCAACCCCTGCAGATAGATCATAATCATGAAGCACAGAGAAGTGAGCAACCCCTGCAGATAGATCATAATCATGAAGCACAGAGAAGTGAGCAACCCCTGCAGATCGATCAGAATCATGAAGCACAGAGGAGTGAGCAACCCCTGCAGATCGATCAGAATCATGAAGCACAGAGGAGTGAGCAACCCCCGCAGATCGATCAGGATCATAAAGCACAGAGGAGTGAGCAACCCCTGCAGATCGATCATAATCATGAAGCACAAAGGAGTGAGCAACCCCTGCAGATCGATCATAATCATGAAGCACAGAGTAGTGAGCAACCCCTGCAGATCGATCAGAATCATGAAGCACAGAGTAGTGAGCAACCCCTGCAGATCGATCAGAATCATGAAGCACAGACTAGTGAGCAACCCCTGCAAATCGATCAGGATCATAAAGCACAGAGGAGTGAGCAACCCCTGCAGATCGATCATAATAATGAAGCACAAAGGAGTAAGCAACCCCTGCAGATCGATCATAATCATGAAGCACAGAGTAGTGAACAACCCCTGCAGATCGATCAGAATCATGAAACATAGAGGAGTGAGCAACCCCTGCATATCGATCAGAATCATGAAGCACAGAGGTGTGAGCAACCCCTGCAGATCGATCATAATCATGAAGCACAGAGGAGTGAGCAACCCCTGCAGATCGATCATAACCATGAAGCACAGAGGAGTAAGCAACCCCCGCAGATCGATCAGGATCATGAAGCACAGAGGAGCAACCCTTGTAGGTAGATCAAAAGAGAAGACATAAGACATCTGACCAAGCTGTACGATGCAAATCACCTTTATCAGGCTGCAGAGTGGCCCAATACAAGACCTATGGTCTTTGCCATGATCAAGATCATTAAGTACGGAAGAGTGAGCAGACAATGCAGATAATTAATCACGGAGGAATGAGCAGTCGGTGCGGACTGATCAGAATAGTTAAGCACGGAGGATAAAACATCCCAAGCACATCAGTCACATTCGTAGTGAGATGGTAATTTTCAGTGAGTATACCACTGCTATACATGTGTATTTTACATTACATGTATGAACCATTTAACTTCTTTTGATATCAAACTAATACTTTTAGATCTTAGAACAATGAAAACTGGCAAGATAGGTGATAACGACAGTTTAATACATACTTGTTCTCTACTCATGTCTGGGGCAGCTCCCAAGGTATTCATTTTGTCGACGTAAGTAGAATCCTGGGAGATCGATTTGATGTCATTTACAGTAAATCCATTCAGATAGGGTTTCATGTTCGACAAACGCTTCAGAGTGAAATTATCGCTGCTTACGTCACCGAGAGTGTCTTTGACTTTCTTCATTAAAAATTTGGACTGTAAAGAAACGGCTACTGTTTACAGAAGTTATATATAAGTTATTTTGTGTCAATTTGTGTCAAATCATAAATTTTCGAAGAGAATAAAGCCATATCATATCCTCGAAGGAAAATATAACCATCACAATAATTGAAAGTTGAATTGTAGTACTTAATTGAATTGATTTTTTTTATAATCTTGTTATGATTGACTAACACTTACCTGTTTTCTGTTGACCTGTATCGTGCTCTCTGTATTGTCTCCTGTTAAGTCAGGAAAGTCAGAAATGGATGCTGATAGAATCATAGATGTGGGCAGATTGCGTGCTAAACTGGTCTTCATGAGCTTAGAAATACCACCAGCCTGCTTGGCTACCTACGGAATTAAAATGTAAAGTCATTGAATTAGTACACATCGCCGTATGTAGGACATTGCTGTCATGTTATGTATCTGTAGCATTTGTGACATCATTACATTAAAACACATCGAGTTTTGTAACATCATTACATCAGTGCATGGTTCCCATGATACACACACATTGATATATATATATATATATATATATATATATATATATATATATATATAAGTAAAAAGTCCAACATCTCCAGAATAAATAATTACATTCATTGTATATCACAAGTACTTTCATGTTTACATTTTACAATCTTCAGGTGAACTGAATGTACAACTAGTATGACGTATCTAAGTAACTTTAGTTCAGTGACGTCATAGCATTGATGACGTTATAGGGAGTTAATAGCATTGGTTTCGATTGAATTTTTTTATCACATTACACAATCGAAAATGAATATTTAGAGTTAAGTTTCGATTTCAATTTTTATATGAAATATTTTTCCTTTAATTCCCGTTTAATATTACAATCAACATTTAATTTATAGAACGGGAAAATTTTAAAAAGACCCCCAGCACAGTCGTCTAAATGTTTGCTGAGGGGAATTTTCCGATACTGTGGTTGCCTTATGTGTTGTCGGTGGATTCTTACGCGTTCTGTTAACGTGTTCCCCGTTTGTCCAATGTATATTTCTTGACAGCCACTGCATTTGATACAATAAATCAAATTTCCAGTTTTGCAGGTCAGGTCTGCATTGGCGAAAAGTTTCCTTCCACCGGGGATTTCCATTTCTGCACCTTCGTGTAGGTACGAGCACGTTCCACATCGACTGTCCAGGCATTTAGTAACTTTATGTTTTCTGTTTCCATCTTTTACCTCAAATCGAGCCCTGGTTAACAATCGTTTGAGATTTTGAGGTTGACGTTTACTTTGAATAATTGATCCCGTGTTGATCAGTTCCCGCATTTTCGCGTCCTGTCTCAAAATTGGCAAGTTAGTTTGGGCTACTTGAAAAATATTTTGGTTACGGGGATTGTGCGTAATTACAAATGGCACTTTGTCATTTGTTTCATCTTGTTGCTGAGAAGTTGATCGTAATTGATTAACCGGGATGTTTTTTGCCATTTCTATCCCTCTGTCTATTAATTGTGTGGGATAGTTTTGATTTATTAAGAATGTTTTAAGTTCATCTAAGCGTGTTTGTCGCGTTTGTACATCCTCAATAACTGTGCAGATTTTCCTTGCTAAACAATATGGAATATTTCTCTTTGTGTGTGATGGATGACACGAGTGGAAGTTTAGATATTGATGCGTATCCGTTTCCTTGTAAAATATATCTGTTTTTATTATCGTTCCGGTTTTGATTACAAGGATATCTAAAAACGGCAATTTTTCGTAATTTTCATCTTTCGTGAATTTTATGGCAGGATGGAGGTTGTTAATCGTTTCTGTAAAGATTTCTAGGTCCTCATCAGATCTATTCCAAATGAGAAAACAATCGTCTAGATATCTTTTCCAAGGTGATTCCAATTCTCTAGCGAATTCAATTCCAAAATGATTTTCTACCTTCTGATAAAGTTTCTGTTCCAAATAACCCATCACTAGAGTGGCATATGTTGGGGCAAACTTTGTACCCATTGCTGTCCCACGAATTTGTAAATAGTTTTTATTGTTGAAATAGAACGAATTGTTCTCTAGTATAAGTTTTGCTGACTCGATTAAAAAGTCAGTGGGGAATCTGTCTGATACCGCGCTTCGATGTTTTTCAACCCAGTATCTAATTGCCTTTATTCCTAAATCATGGGGAATATTAGTATAGAGGCTTGTGACATCAAAGCTTAGCAAACGAGCAGTTTCTGGGACTTCCGTAGGTAGATGTGACAAAAAGTCTATATCATCCCTTACATAACTAGGTATATAGTTACATAGTGGTTTTAAGATTATATCCAGGAGGTTACTGAGACGGTGTGTGGGGCATACTGGTCCAGCGATTATGGGTCTCAGTTTAAGATCTGATGGATTCCTTACTTTAATATAAAAATCATTTTGATGCCTTACTGCCGTTTGAATTTCCGTTGACTTATGGATCTTTGGTAAACCATAAAAATTGCTCGTTTTTCTTTCAAAGTTAGTTAAATAATCATGTTCTTTGTCTGTAATTGCTGATGTATATTTCGAAAGTAGGGTGTTTAATCTTCTCATTACTAAATGGTCGATGTTTTGTTGAATTTCAGAATAAAATGTTCGGTCATTTAATTGTTCTTCGACGAGACTTTTATAATATTCTGAATCCATTATTACAATGGCACCCCCTTTATCAGCTTGTTTGATGATTATACTTCGGTCATTTCTAAGTTTTTGTAATGCTATTTTTTCGCCGTTTGAGAGATTGTGGTTCACTGTATTAGGTGTAAGAGGATAGTTAACTAAGGAATCTATGTAATTATCCAGGGCTTGATTTCTCCCACTTTTCGGAGTGAAATTTGATTTATTTCTTACTAAAGATTCATCATCGTCATCCTCTTTATCGGCGAAAAATTCCATAAGTCGTAATCTTCGACTAAATTTTAAAATATCTTCTTTGAGTTCAATGTGATCCGAAGTGGGAGTCGGAGTAAATTTCAATCCTCTTTTCAAAAGTTTAAGTTCATTCTTATCTAACTCCCTACTCGATAAGTTAATAATCTTCGGATCAACTTTTATGTTTCCTTTGGGTTTGTCTCCTCCTGGTCTATTTCCCCTTCCGGAGGTTTTTGGCCCGACACTAAAAAATGAAGGCACAAATCAACGCCCTGATCTAAATAAAAAGGAACGACCACCGCAAAATTACCACCAAAAAAATAATAATTGGAATCGGAACACGGGGCGCCAAAACCAGACATTCCGACCTAGAAAGGATAAGAACTATGGTCGAAAGAACAATAACAAAAGGATTCATTTTTTAGTGTCGGGCCAAAAACCTCCGGAAGGGGAAATAGACCAGGAGGAGACAAACCCAAAGGAAACATAAAAGTTGATCCGAAGATTATTAACTTATCGAGTAGGGAGTTAGATAAGAATGAACTTAAACTTTTGAAAAGAGGATTGAAATTTACTCCGACTCCCACTTCGGATCACATTGAACTCAAAGAAGATATTTTAAAATTTAGTCGAAGATTACGACTTTTGGAATGGATGACGATGATGAATCTTTAGTAAGAAATAAATCAAATTTCACTCCGAAAAGTGGGAGAAATCAAGCCCTGGATAATTACATAGATTCCTTAGTTAACTATCCTCTTACACCTAATACAGTGAACCACAATCTCTCAAACGGCGAAAAAATAGCATTACAAAAACTTAGAAATGACCGAAGTATAATCATCAAACAAGCTGATAAAGGGGGTGCCATTGTAATAATGGATTCAGAATATTATAAAAGTCTCGTCGAAGAACAATTAAATGACCGAACATTTTATTCTGAAATTCAACAAAACATCGACCATTTAGTAATGAGAAGATTAAACACCCTACTTTCGAAATATACATCAGCAATTACAGACAAAGAACATGATTATTTAACTAACTTTGAAAGAAAAACGAGCAATTTTTATGGTTTACCAAAGATCCATAAGTCAACGGAAATTCAAACGGCAGTAAGGCATCAAAATGATTTTTATATTAAAGTAAGGAATCCATCAGATCTTAAACTGAGACCCATAATCGCTGGACCAGTATGCCCCACACACCGTCTCAGTAACCTCCTGGATATAATCTTAAAACCACTATGTAACTATATACCTAGTTATGTAAGGGATGATATAGACTTTTTGTCACATCTACCTACGGAAGTCCCAGAAACTGCTCGTTTGCTAAGCTTTGATGTCACAAGCCTCTATACTAATATTCCCCATGATTTAGGAATAAAGGCAATTAGATACTGGGTTGAAAAACATCGAAGCGCGGTATCAGACAGATTCCCCACTGACTTTTTAATCGAGTCAGCAAAACTTATACTAGAGAACAATTCGTTCTATTTCAACAATAAAAACTATTTACAAATTCGTGGGACAGCAATGGGTACAAAGTTTGCCCCAACATATGCCACTCTAGTGATGGGTTATTTGGAACAGAAACTTTATCAGAAGGTAGAAAATCATTTTGGAATTGAATTCGCTAGAGAATTGGAATCATCTTGGAAAAGATATCTAGACGATTGTTTTCTCATTTGGAATAGATCTGATGAGGACCTAGAAATCTTCACAGAAACGATTAACAACCTCCATCCTGCCATAAAATTCACGAAAGATGAAAATTACGAAAAATTGCCGTTTTTAGATATCCTTGTAATGAAAACCGGAACGATAATAAAAACAGATATATTTTACAAGGAAACGGATACGCATCAATATCTAAACTTCCACTCGTGTCATCCATCACACACAAAGAGAAATATTCCATATTGTTTAGCAAGGAAAATCTGCACAGTTATTGAGGATGTACAAACGCGACAAACACGCTTAGATGAACTTAAAACATTCTTAATAAATCAAAACTATCCCACACAATTAATAGACAGAGGGATAGAAATGGCAAAAAACATCCCGGTTAATCAATTACGATCAACTTCTCAGCAACAAGATGAAACAAATGACAAAGTGCCATTTGTAATTACGCACAATCCCCGTAACCAAAATATTTTTCAAGTAGCCCAAACTAACTTGCCAATTTTGAGACAGGACGCGAAAATGCGGGAACTGATCAACACGGGATCAATTTTTCAAAGTAAACGTCAACCTCAAAATCTCAAACGATTGTTAACCAGGGCTCGATTTGAGGTAAAAGATGGAAACAGAAAACATAAAGTTACTAAATGCCTGGACAGTCGATGTGGAACGTGCTCGTACCTACACGAAGGTGCAGAAATGGAAATCCCCGGTGGAAGGAAACTTTTCGCCAATGCAGACATGACCTGCAAAACTGGAAATTTGATTTATTGTATCAAATGCAGTGGCTGTCAAGAAATATACATTGGACAAACGGGGAACACGTTAACAGAACGCGTAAGAATCCACCGACAACACATAAGGCAACCACAGTATCGGAAAATTCCCCTCAGCAAACATTTAGACGACTGAGCTGGGGGTCTTTTTAAAATTTTCCCGTTCTATAAATTAAATGTTGATTGTAATATTAAACGGGAATTAAAGGAAAAATATTTCATACAAAAATTTAAATCGAAACTTAACTCTAAATATTCATTTTCGATTGTGTAATGTGATAAAAAAATTCAATCGAAACGTATGTTATTAACTCCCTATTACGTCATCAATGCTATGACGTCACTGAACTAAAGTTACTTAGATACGTCATACTAGTTGTACATTCAGTTCACCTGAAGATTGTAAAATGTAAACATGAAAGTACTTGTGATATACAATGAATGTAATTATTTATTCTGGAGATGTTGGACTTTTTACTTATAGATATATGATTCTATACGCAAGAACATTTATATCGATCTTTATATATATATATATGTATATATATATATATATATATATATATATATATATATATATATATATATATATATATATATATATATATATATTCTGAGGAAGGGACAGATCGCCTCGAAATTTTGACCATATAGCTGTATTTTAGTGTCGTTAATCGCTTTCTTGTGCATATATATATATATATATATATATATATATATATATATATATATATATATATATATATATATATATATATATATATATATATATATATATATATATATATACACTATATATATATATATATATATATATATATATATATATATATATATATATATATATATATATATATATATATATATATATATATATATATATATATATATATATATATCATATATCTGACATTAGTTGGTAAGAAGCAAAGTTCAAAGCATATACACAAAGGATAGTCTCCTACTTTTTTAAATAGAAATTCCTGCATCACAATCTCTATAAATATTAGTCACTGTGAATCATTGTTAAACAAACCTTGTCTACGAGTTTGGCCTTGAGCGACTTTTTGTCATCCGAATCATCACCAGATAAGGCCGAGTCAAAATCTTTGAGGACATCTTCAGAGAATGAATTATCGGGGATTTTATCCAGATCAGCAGTGTCTAATGATCCCAGGGCACCGCCAAGCTTCTTAAGGTCAGCCTCACTAAAGTCACCCTAGTGTAGATAGCAGTGTAAGACATTTTGATAATGAGGTTTTATACTACATGTAAATGCTCTAGTAAATGTTCAAGAAATCCTTACTGAACTACTGTCTGTAATTAAGGAGCCAAGAAACAATCTACTTGTATGCATACCTCTTTTTACAGAGGCATGTGGAAAATATTTGGTGTTCTAGAATCGAAGCAGACTTCGTAATACTTATATCCTTTATAAGGATAGACACCAGTTTTATTAATGTATTTTACAGTGACATTAGACAAATTATATTCAATATACAATGTAATGCTATGGAGTATTAAGTGATAACGTTATCACCGTATTCACATATAGATTTCAGGATTCCGGGTATTCAATACCCATCAACAGGTACGGTTGACAGTCCAATTCAAGTATATGCAAAAACTATAACTATGAAAATTCCTTTATCCTTCCTTGGCAGATGAACTACATCATATCTAAACAGAAAAATAAGATGGAATTTTGATTTCTTATTTATATTAGTAAAGTTTGTTTTAGTTTAGAATCCACGTAGTAATGGGTTGTTATTTTATATCTATGATATTAAGATACACTTCTTACATTTGGTTTGTTAAGGGCAGTCTTTGCGTTCTGTATCACTTTCTTTCCCTGGAAAGAGATTAAATTCATATTATGACGATGGAATACTACTATGATTAACAATGATTTCTTTGCATATTTCAACAACTTCAATGCAAGGTTTTAAGTTCTGTGGACAACAGAGGGCTCCTACATAAGAATGTATGTTGGAGACTTATGTTAAAAGTGATGTTATTCATTCCGATTTTCTAAATTCTGACCATTTAACGTGGATATTTACTGAAAGATAGTAACCGGTCTCACAGTTAATGTAAAGGGCTCATATTATATACCCTTACTGAACGATATGTAACGTTTTAATAGAAGTTATGGAAACCAGGAAAAAACAAAAAAACTCCTTCTCCCTGGCTTAAATACTTCAGGAATATTTCCCTACTTCTGAAGGGTGCTCAAATATTACTATATCTTCGTGCAAAACGCCCTTATAGTCTAATCATCACCCACTGCCCTCTTTTACTTAGTTGACAGTCTCGACATATGTCTAATATAAACGAAGCAAAACACGCTACCTACAGTTGGAGATTCGTATGTGGAACCCATGTTATCGAAGAATGTATTCAGACATTGTGGTAGTTGAGGCGTAGTAAGTAAGTATACGACTTTATCTTGTTATAGATATATGTTTATACAGTAAGAAATCATTAACTAGGCAATGTTGTATAACATCTAACGTCTGGGAAGTTATCATAGCACACCAATGACGTACCAGTTTCTTGCTAGTTATAGTCATATTCTTCATATTGCCTGCATTAATGGCATTACGGATCTCGTTGTCGGAAATCTTATCAAAGGAACTGGAGGGCATGAAAGGCATAAGACATCCCATGCAGTCAAAGGTAGTGGAATCATATGTAGACGGATCACTGAACGCTGGCAAGGTCCTCACAACATCGGCAAACTTCCGCAACTACAATGTAAAATGTAAATTTCGCTGTCACAGTGATATTTCCAATGTATCATGGCGGGTATCGATGGACCTCTGGAAACAAAAGGTGAGGCTAGGTACACGGGAGGAGGAAATATTTGGTTAGCCAAAACTCCAATAGATGATTATCCTATACATATGACACAAGATATCTCAATATGTATGGATAAACTGAATGTGGACTTGCATTGTGAAGAGAGAGTCATAAATCAGATCAAGAGTATTTTAACACTGAGGTCAAACCATGTGCGGACGGATTATAGATACATGAAGTAGATTCCATAAACATACAAAAACTGACATATATTTGCCTAAGTATTAATCTGGCATTATATGCCATAATCATACTCACGTCGCGTTTATCCAAGTTGTCTTTCTTTGAGCATACTTCACAGGCAGCAGCTTCCAGCTCAGATTCATTCATTCTCTTTAATGTCTTCTTGTCATTAACTAATGCACCTATTGAACTGATATCATAGCAATACTAAATAAGTCAAGGTATCTGTTTGGTTGTTTGTTTATTTGCTAATTTATTGGTTGTTTGAATGTTGGTTTATATCACACCAAGATTATTGCACTTGTAAATATGCGTATATATGTTTTTGATATTTGTTATATAAATAAAGGTTTATACATGTTGCAATGCACAGACATTTAGACCATTAAAACCGACCCAACCAAAGCATTCTCACACAAAAGATTGAGAAATTCCACCGGAAGTGAGGTGCTTGATCAATCGATCTGGAACATCGATATAGCACGCTCTATTTATTTTCGTATAAACAAAGCGAGATAACTCTTATTAATTGTTACGTGACGTAATATTACTTTACATATTTACATACGAAATGAAAAGTTTTTATTTTAAAACTCATATTTTTGTGTTTGTTTACTCATGTTGCCTGGTTCCATATTCTGTTACATATTATTACTGTTATTAAAATAACTTTCTGATGTAGGACTATTTTTAACGAAGAATTGAAGTGAGGACAAAGATGTGTTAAACTTCTGGAATGAAGAGGCACTTGAGGCACTTGAAACGGGGGGGTGGGGGGTGTTAAAATATGTTTGGTAAGAAAAAGAATCAAGAATCACCTCTCGTCCCAGAGCGAAAGATGTCACTCTCCGGGGACATGCCCCGACATCTTCGGCTAACGGCTCGGTTGGGATTATGCCGAAGAATGTCACCCATGACTGATATCTTTCAATCTGGGACCCGATGAGATTTATGTGCAACGATATGAGACGGGATGAGATTGGGATGTCGAAGTATGTCGCCCGAAACTGATATCTTGCGATCTGGGACGAGATGCGATTCTTGATTATTTTTCTCGCTAATTAACCTTTAAATTAATGTTCATATTATCTTGTTTTTAACATAAAACGTAAAAAAAAAATGAAAGAGCTGCATGCGTCACAAGTAAAATAGTGTGACGTCACAAGTAAGCGGTCGCCCTGTGCTAGATCGATGTGCTTGATCGAGTGATCTAGCATCCCATTTCCGGTGGTATTCATCAATCTCATATGCGAGAAAATGTGACACAGGACCTCGGATTTTAGTGTCTTAACCGAAAGAGAGGAATATCGACGAGTCATAAGCATGATTCGAACCTGAAATCTCGAACTAAGACCTGATTAAGCTACACCGACTGAAAATCAATGTAAGGTAAATGTTTTCAATGGTAAGTTCACATAAATACATATTATAATGTCAGTATGTTTCACGAGAGAAATGGTAGGTTGATCCAGTAATATCACATTGGGCTTCAAATCTGATGACCCGGGTTCAATACCAGATCTCAGCACAATGTATACCGGCTCTCGGTACAGTGTGTACCGGCCCTCGGTACAGTGTGTACCGGCCCTCGGTACAATGTATACCGTCCGAGACATCGTCTTATGGTATACGTTACTACGTAAACAAAAGGATCCCTCACTTCTTCGATGGGACGCTTGCATAGGAGAAAAAATTAAACAACAATCATGGAACATGTTGTTCTTCTTATTATTATTATTGTTATTATTGGTGAATGAATGAATATAAATCTCACATGAAATGGGACCCCAAAGACCGGTTATGTTTTTGTTTAAATTCAGTCTCATGTTCTCATTTTACTTTGCAACTATTAATCTAGTAAGAATACGGTTCATTTCCATGAACAAAAAATAAAAACAAAAACAAACTAACAAAACAAAAAATAAGAAACGGAGAAACTGGCATTTTATTTCAATATGATGATTGCTTACTTGACTATTTCATCTTTTGTAAAGTCGCTTGGATTCATAGTTTTCAATGCATCTTCGATATACTTCATGCCTTTGGAACGGCTAACTGTGTTCAAGTCTGTAGATTTCAAGGTCTAAAAATTCATTGGATAAATAATACTTCAATGTCCAGGAAGTTAAAAGAGAAAACTGAAGACATCTGACAAAGCTGTATGACAAAAATCACCAAGGACATGCACACAAAAGATGATAATAGTAGAATATTCACTGAAAAACGACATTACAAAAATATTCGATTGTGCTGCGGTTACGATACCTACTTAAGACAGTCAATTGAAGTAACAAACCTCACTCCATTGGTGTGGTTAACCGGTTTACGGACGCAAGATCAACTGATATAGATGATAGTTGCATGTACAATCAAGTATGTCTACTTGGATTCATTACATATAGTCTATATATATATATCATTATTAACATACTGAACCATTTGGCTTGTTGGAGAGCGGCGTTATTATGGTAGAGTATAATTTATACATTCTCTGTATTGTAGAACATTATGGATGCAAACTTTCATAATCCTTTCACACACAATTGAATAATCCAGATATAGGAAATTGAATCCACGTCTATTTGCTACAGCTAACTCTAGAATCGTACCTTAATCTTTACAGCGCACCTGCAACAGCTAACCCTAGAATCGTAACTTAACCTTTACAACGCACCTGTAACAGCTAACCCTAGAATCGTACCTTAATCTTTACAACGCACCTGCAACAGCTAACCCTAGAATCGTAACTTAACCTTTACAATTCACCTGCAACAGCTAATTCTAGAGTCGTAGCTTAACAACAACTGCGATAAATCTGCAACAACTCGCCCTAAAATCGTTACTCAAACTTTACAACGCATATAGAATTGTAACTCAAATTTTAAAAACAAACACATAAAACGCCTGTTGAATAATTATAATTATCACCCAGAATGTATTTTATTGACGACTAGAATAAATATAGAACATATATACCTTAGAATTTAGTGCACCATATGCGCATTTCGACAACTTATGTCTAGAATTTATAGAATAAGATCTCGATACCTTGCAATATGGTTATTACCAAAGCACTGAGTACCTGAAAATCAAATCTTTCTTCAAAGAGTTCTATAATGTAACTCTTACTTACGTCTTTGGCATCGAGTATTCCGTTTAGAACAGATGGGTCGGATTTACATTTTGATATGATTTTCATTAGATCGTCTTTATCCCTTTTAGTCATAGTCCCTCCAGTCTTTTTTTCTCTCATTTTTGTACTAGTGGCATTCACAAAAGCATCCCGTTCTCTTTTCTTCATTTGACTACATGAATCCCCAACTTTATCCATACTAGTAAAAAGAAAACCATACTTTTGTTATCCCTTCATCATATTGATTAAGATGACAAAACAAGTGTATGGGTACATGTTATATAACGGTGAGCAATTTCATTCATTATTCATTAATATCAAAGGCGAATGAAGATTATAAAGACCAACATCTTTCGTTATCAAACCATACAAAGTAGGTAGTACATATCAATGTAGCAAAACAAAATTCCGTTTGGAAAAAGGTTATAAAGGTAATAGAGATTAACTAACAAACAAAAGGCAAATTATTCTGAAGCTGGATGACAAGATCTACTGTGGATATACAAAGCATACGGGAACATATAACGGATGAGACATCAAAATAAGAACAGTTAATTGTAGTGGATATGTGGTTACGGAAGAGATTTAGGGAGCTCACTTATAGTGACTGTAATCACCCTATTGGGTGGAAAACTAGAAATGAGACAAGGTATATAGAAATGATATTGTTACCAATGCTAACATGTGAATTGATATTGTTACCAATGCTAAGATGTAAGTGATATTCTTACCAATGCTAGAAGTGAATTGATATTATTACCAATGCCAAGATGTGAATTTATATTTTTACCAATGCTAAGATGTGAATTATCATTGTTATCAATGCTAAGATATGAATTGATATTGTTATCAATGCTAAGATGTAAGTTGAAATTGTTACCAATGCTAAGATGTGAATTGATATTGTTACCAATGCTAAGATGTAAGTGATATTGTTACCAATGCTAAGATGTGAGTGAAATTGTTACCAATGCTAAGATGTAAGTGATATTGTTACCAATGCTAAGATGTAAGTGATATTGTTACCAATGCTAAGATGTAAGTGATATTGTTACTAATGCTAGGATGTAAGTGATATTGTTACCAATGCTAAGATGTAAGTGATATTATTACCAATGCTAAGATGTAAGTGATATTGTTACCAATGCTAGATATGAATTGATATTGTTACCAATGCTAAGATGTAAGTGATATTGTTACCAATGCTAAGATGTGAATTCATATTGTTACTAATGCTAAGATGTAAGTGATATTGTTACAAATGCTAAGATGTAAGTGATATTGTTACCAATGCTAAGATGTAAGTGATATTGTTACCAATGCTAAGATGTAAGTCATATTGTTACTAATGCTAGGATGTAAGTGATATTGTTACAAATGCTAAGATGTAAGTGATATTGTTACAAATGCTAAGATGTAAGTGATATTGTTACCAATGCTAAGATGTAAGTGATATTATTACCAATGATAAGATGTAAGTGATATTGTTACCAATGCTAGGATGTAAGTGATATTGTTACCAATGCTAAGATGTAAGTGATATTATTACTAATGCTAAGATGTAAGTGATATTGTTACCAATGCTAGATATGAATTGATATTGTTACCAATGCTAAGATGTAAGTGATATTGTTACCAATGCTAAGATGTAAGTGATATTGTTACAAATGCTAAGATGTAAGTGATATTGTTACCAATGCTAAGATGTAAGTGATATTGTTACCAATGCTAAGATGTAAGTGATATTATTACCAATGCTAAGATGTAAGTGATTTTATTACCAATGCTAAGATGTAAGTGATATTGTTACCAATGCTAGATATGAATTGATATTGTTACCAATGCTAAGATGTAAGTGATATTGTTACAAATGCTAAGATGTAAGTGATATTGTTACCAATGCTAGGATGTAAGTGATATTGTTACCAATGCTAAGATGTAAGTGATATTATTACCAATGCGAAGATGTAGGTGATATTGTTACCAACGCTAGATATCAATTGATATTGTTACCAATGCTAAGATGTAAGTGATATTGTTACAAATGCTAAGATGTAAGTGATATTGTTACCAATGCTAAGATGTAAGTGATATTGTTACCAATGCTAGGATGTAAGTGATATTGTTACCAATGCTAAGATGTAAGTGATATTGTTACCAATGCTAAGATGTAAGTGATATTGTTACTAATGCTAGGATGTAAGTGAAATTGTTACAAATGCTAGGATGTAAGTGATATTGTTACCAATGCTAGGATGTAAGTGATATTGTTACCAATGCTAAGATGTAAGTGATATCGTTACCAATGCTAAGATGTAAGTGATATTGTCACCAATGCTAAGATGTAAGTGATATTGTTACCAATGCTAAGATGTAAGTGATATTATTACCAATGCTAAGATGTAAGTGATATTGTTACCAATGCTAGATATGAATTGATATTGTTACCAATGCTAAGATGTAAGTGATATTGTTACAAATGCTAAGATGTAAGTGATATTGTTACCAATGCTAAGATGTAAGTGATATTATTACCAATGATAAGATGTAAGTTATATTGTTACCAATGCTAGGATGTAAGTGATATTGTTACCAATGCTAAGATGTAAGTGATATTATTACTAATGCTAAGATGTAAGTGATATTGTTACCAATGCTCGATATGAATTGATATTGTTACCAATGCTAAGATGTAAGTGATATTGTTACCAATGCTAAGATGTAAGTGATATTGTTACAAATGCTAAGATGTAAGTGATATTGTTACCAATGCTAAGATGTAAGTGATATTGTTACCAATGCTAAGATGTAAGTGATATTATTACCAATGCTAAGATGTAAGTGATTTTATTACCAATGCTAAGATGTAAGTGATATTGTTACCAATGCTAGATATGAATTGATATTGTTACCAATGCTAAGATGTAAGTGATATTGTTACAAATGCTAAGATGTAAGTGATATTGTTACCAATGCTAGGATGTAAGTGATATTGTTACCAATGCTAAGATGTAAGTGATATTATTACCAATGCGAAGATGTAGGTGATATTGTTACCAACGCTAGATATCAATTGATATTGTTACCAATGCTAAGATGTAAGTGATATTGTTACAAATGCTAAGATGTAAGTGATATTGTTACCAATCCTAAGATGTAAGTGATATTGTTACCAATGCTAGGATGTAAGTGATATTGTTACCAATGCTAAGATGTAAGTGATATTGTTACCAATGCTAAGATGTAAGTGATATTGTTACTAATGCTAGGATGTAAGTGAAATTGTTACAAATGCTAGGATGTAAGTGATATTGTTACCAATGCTAGGATGTAAGTGATATTGTTACCAATGCTAAGATGTAAGTGATATCGTTACCAATGCTAAGATGTAAGTGATATTGTCACCAATGCTAAGATGTAAGTGATATTGTTACCAATGCTAAGATGTAAGTGATATTATTACCAATGCTAAGATGTAAGTGATATTGTTACCAATGCTAGATATGAATTGATATTGTTACCAATGCTAAGATGTAAGTGATATTGTTACAAATGCTAAGATGTAAGTGATATTGTTACCAATGCTAAGATGTAAGTGATATTGTTACAAATGCTAAGATGTAAGTGATATTGTTACCAATGGTAGGATGTAAGTGATATTGTTACCAATGCTAAGATGTAAGTGATATTATTACCAATGCTAAGATGTAGGTGATATTGTTACCAACGCTAGATATCAATTGATATTGTTACCAATGCTAAGATGTAAGTGATATTGTTACAAATGCTAAGATGTAAGTGATATTGTTACCAATGCTAAGATGTAAGTGATATTGTTACCAATGCTAGGATGTAAGTGATATTGTTACCAATGCTAAGATGTAAGTGATATTGTTACCAATGCTAAGATGTAAGTGATATTGTTACTAATGCTAGGATGTAAGTGAAATTGTTACAAATGCTAGGATGTAAGTGATATTGTTACCAATGCTAGGATGTAAGTGATATTGTTACCAATGCTAAGATGTAAGTGATATCGTTACCAATGCTAAGATGTAAGTGATATTGTCACCAATGCTAAGATGTAAGTGATATTGTTACCAATGCCAAGATGTAAGTGATATTATTACCAATGCTAAGATGTAAGTGATATTGTTACCAATGCTAGATATGAATTGATATTGTTACCAATGCTAAGATGTAAGTGATATTGTTACAAATGCTAAGATGTAAGTGATATTGTTACCAATGCTAAGATGTAAGTGATATTGTTACCAATGCTAAGATGTAAGTGATATTGTTACCAATGCTAAGATATAAGTGATATTGTTACTAATGCTAAGATGTGAATTCATATTGTTACCAATGCTAACATGTAAGTGATATTGTTACCAATGCTAAGATGTAAGTGATATTGTTACCAATGCTAGGATGTAAGTGATATTGTTACCAATGCTAAGATGTAAGTGATATTATTACCAATGCTAAGATGTAAGTGATATTGTTACAAATGCTAAGATGTAAGTGATATTATTACCAATGATAAGATGTAAGTGATATTGTTACCAATGCTAAGATGTAAGTGATATTGTTACAAATGCTAAGATGTAAGTGATATTGTTACCAATGCTAAGATATAAGTGATATTGTTACTAATGCTAAGATGTGAATTCATATTGTTACCAATGCTAACATGTAAGTGATATTGTTACCAATGCTAAGATGTGAGTGATATTGTTACCAATGCTAGGATGTAAGTGATATTGTTACCAATGCTAAGATGTAAGTGATATTATTACCAATGCTAAGATGTAAGTGATATTGTTACCAATGCT
Organism: Pteria penguin; assembly: GCA_035048485.1. Lineage (NCBI taxonomy): Eukaryota > Metazoa > Mollusca > Bivalvia > Pterioida > Pteriidae > Pteria > Pteria penguin. The sequence goes on along the minus strand of CM068580.1, from coordinate 86,810,390 downwards.
AGATATGAATTGATATTGTTACCAATGCTAAGATGTAAGTGATATTGTTACAAATGCTAAGATGTAAGTGATATTGTTACCAATGCTAAGATGTAAGTGATATTGTTACCAATGCTAAGATGTAAGTGATATTGTTACCAATGCTAGGATGTAAGTGATATTGTTACCAATGCTAAGATATAAGTGATATTGTTACTAATGCTAAGATGTGAATTCATATTGTTACCAATGCTAACATGTAAGTGATATTGTTACCAATGCTAAGATGTAAGTGATATTGTTACCAATGCTAGGATGTAAGTGATATTGTTACCAATGCTAAGATGTAAGTGATATTATTACCAATGCTAAGATGTAAGTGATATTGTTACCAATGCTAGATATGAATTGATATTGTTACCAATGCTAAGATGTAAGTGATATTGTTACAAATGCTAAGATGTAAGTGATATTGTTACCAATGCTAAGATGTAAGTGATATTGTTACCAATGCTAAGATGTAAGTGATATTGTTACCAATGCTAGGATGTAAGTGATATTGTTACCAATGCTTAGATATAAGTGATATTGTTACTAATGCTAAGATGTAAGTGATATTGTTACCAAATGCTAGGATGTAAGTGATATTGTTACCAATGCTTAGATATAAGTGATATTGTTACTAATGCTAAGATATAAGTGATATTGTTACCAATGCTAGGATGTAAGTGATATTGTTACCAATGCTTAGATATAAGTGATATTGTTACTAATGCTAAGATATAAGTGATATTGTTACCAATGCTAAGATGTAAGTGATATTGTTACCAATGCTAAGATATAAGTGATATTGTTACCAATGCTAAGATGTAAGTGATATTGTTACCAATGCTTAGATATAAGTGATATTGTTACTAATGCTAAGATATAAGTGATATTGTTACCAATGCTAAGATGTTAGTGATATTGTTACCAATGCTAAGATGTTAGTGATAGGTATATGTATCAGTACAGAGAGATATTTACTTCTCCATGATGAGATCAATAGGACCTATCCTGATGCAGTCCGCAGGAAGGATCTTTGGGAAGTTCCTGATGGTCATATTCCAGGAGTCAGTATCCCATGAAGAGCAGTTATTCACGTCCAGTAAAGAAGACACATCTTTAGCTTTCAAAGTCTTGCCACTTGCCTGGTAAATGATTTAGATGATGTTATTAAATGCATGCGTAAATAAGGAATATGTATGTTCCAATAGCAGACATTTAAACTGGTTTTATTGGTAAAATATCCATGTCACTTTAAATTGTATCAAATAAAACAAAATGACATGTACATTATCTTATATTTACGAAAAGTACACGAGAGAACTGAACTGATAACACTATTTTCCATTTTGCAGTTCATTAACATTTTTTTTTATAAATATAATATTTTAATAACTTTTTGTGTCAAACTTACAAGAAGAGCTTTTGCACAGTCGATTCTTTTTGTAATGAATGCTTTGGTAATACAATCTGTGTATTTCAGATCTTGGCAAACTACTGCTTTCTGGGCAGCGCTCATTGTCCTGTACACAAATGTTGCATTGCTTTTCTACAAGGAATATGTATAGTGTTATTAAACAAAATCTGCAAAGAGATTATGTAAACTACGGAAAGCTGGAGATTTATATTAAAGTTTAATTATGTTTTTTATTTAAATACCAAGTAAAGTGCTAGGATACCGAGCGATCAAAAGAAAAATCCATTATATTAGACAAATTAAAGATACAAGTTATCACAGATCCATGGAAGTACCAGAGCTGGGATCTAGTGCCATTGAACAGTAAGCATCCCCTGCTGACTGGACACACCCGCCGTGAAGAAAACGATTGAAATCAACTATTTGATCCACCAAAAAGCTTGATGAAAACGCGATGAAAACAGTTTCAAACAATTGAAATCAACAATTGTATCTGTCTTAAAGATTTGAATATAAAATCCTAATCAACGACGTTCAATGTTTAATATTCACGAAATGTATAATTTAAAAAAAACTTGAAGAAAGAAAACGAAAAGAAAAGAAAAGAATGTCAATGTTCAGGTGCATGTTTACTGTATACATGTTCATGGTGGATGTGTCCTTTCTGTTTTACTCATAACGACATACTAAGTTGTTCGCTTAGTTTGTATGTTGGTGACCTGCACATAGATTATATATTTTGTATGTTGGTGACCTGCACATACATTATATATTTTGTATGATGGTGACCTGCACATACATTATATATACCGATTATTGTTGGCAACAGTCAAACATGAGACACTTTCTCATGTCAAAGGCGATAAGACAACCATGAGATACTTTCTCCTCTTCATGAATGTGTTACATGTTAGATATGTAGCTTTCTCCTCGTGCCAAATGCGACATGTAAAACATGTTTGAAAAATTGATTCCTTTTTTAATTCAGCTGAGTGGAATATTTTTATCTACAGAAAAGAAACATATGTGATGCAGTTGACATGTCTCATATTATCCGTTTCAAATAATGGGTGAATGCTGTGAAAATATTTTCATAAGATTCAAAGTGCATTGGATAATACAATCCATAGCATGAGAAATATCATTGTGGTGGTAATCACTTGTAATAGCTATTTTAATCCTTTATCACCACTTTACTTAGGTATCAAACAAAAAGGAAAGAACTAATTAGATCTTTAACTCGTACAGACTAATGCCCTAAATCAACCTAACCCTGAACTATGAGCATGAATGACAGTAAAGTTCTCTGAATGATACCTTTCAAGGGACCTTATAACACTTAACTCTCAACCGATCTCGTGTAATAGTATAACCAGTGAATTCACTATGTGTCAAAAATAAGCATTTACAATGTCTCTGTACCGCTTACAGACTAGTAACCTATCGATGTAGACATCCATGCAATGTCTCTGTAGCTCTTACACAACCTATCGATGTACACATCCATGCAATGTCTCTGTTGCTCTTACCCTGCCTATCGATGGAGACATTCATGCAATGTCTCTGTAGCTCTTACACAACCTATCGATGTAGACATCCATGCAATGTCTCTGTAGCGCTTACACAACCTATCGATGTAGACATCCATGCAATGTCTCTATAGCGCTTACACAACCTATCGCTGTAGACATCCATGCAATGTCTCTGTAGCGCTTACACAACCTATCGCTGTAGACATCCATGCAATGTCTCTATAGCTCTTACACAACCTATCGATGTAGACATCCATGCAATGTCTCTGTAGCGCTTACACAACCTATCGATGTAGACATCCATGCAATGTCTCTATAGCGCTTACACAACCTATCGCTGTAGACATCCATGCAATGTCTCTGTAGCTCTTACATAACCTATCGCTGTAGACATCCATGCAATGTCTCTGTAGCGCTTACACAACCTATCGCTGTAGACATCCATGCAATGTCTCTATAGCTCTTACACAACCTATCGCTGTAGACATCCATGCAATGTCTCTGTACCGCTTACACTACCTATCGATGTAGACATCCATGCAATGTCTCTGTAGCTCTTACACAACCTATCGATGTAGACATCCATGCAATGTCTCTGTAGCTCTTACATAACCTATCGATGTAGACATCCATGCAATGTCTCTGTAGCTCTTACACAACCTATCGATGTAGACATTCATGCAATCTCTGTAGCTCTTACATAGCGTATCCATGTAGACATCCATGCAATGTCTCTATAGCTCTTACACAACCTACCGATGTAGACTTTCATGCAATGTCTCTGTAGCGCTTACACAACCTATCGATGTAGACATCCATGCAATGTCTCTGTAGCTCTTACACAACCTATCGCTGTAGACATCCATGCAATGTCTCTGTAGCTCTTACACAACCTATCGCTGTAGACATCCATGCAATGTCTCTGTAGCTCTTACATAACCTATCGATGTAGACATCCATGCAATGTCTCTGTAGCGCTTACATAGCGTATCCATGTAGACATCCATGCAATGTCTCTATAGCTCTTACACAACCTACCGATGTAGACTTTCATGCAATGTCTCTGTAGCGCTTACACAACCTATCGATGTAGACATCCATGCAATGTCTCTGTAGCTCTTACACAACCTATCGCTGTAGACATCCATGCAATGTCTCTGTAGCTCTTACACAACCTATCGCTGTAGACATCCATGCAATGTCTCTGTAGCTCTTACATAACCTATCGATGTAGACATCCATGCAATGTCTCTGTAGCGCTTACATAGCGTATCCATGTAGACATCCATGCAATGTCTCTGTAGCTCTTACACAACCTATCGCTGTAGACATCCATGCAATGTCTCTGTAGCTCTTACACAACCTATCGCTGTAGACATCCATGCAATGTCTCTGTAGCTCTTACACAACCTATCGCTGTAGACATCCATGCAATGTCTCTGTAGCTCTTACATAACCTATCGCTGTAGACATCCATGCAATGTCTCTGTAGCGCTTACACTACCTATCGATGTAGACATCCATGCAATGTCTCTGTTGCTCTTACATAACCTATCGATGTAGACATCCATGCAATGTCTCTGTAGCTCTTACATAACCTATCGATGTAGACATCCATGCAATGTCTCTATAGTACTAACACAATCTATTGGTCACAGATATGTAACTCCTGATCAAGGGTTTAAATGATTTTAGTCACACCCTTTGCGGAAAACCTTTTTCAAATCCCAAATCATCATTTATCTTCATTACCTTGTTTGAAATATACATTCATAATTAAAACCACAGAAACTAAATAAATACAAGCTTAAGAGAAGAAAATGGAGATATTACACAACTGTCTATATGTATAAACTAAGCAAACAAATAAATAAAATAAAACAAAGTAGAATGTAAATGTAAGACATCACAAAAACTCCGATCGACCAGCGATTTATACAGTATCCATGTTTGTCATTCAATTAACATAACCATGACAATGGTATTGTTAAACGGTCAACCGACATTACCATTGAAGAAATAGTACAATAACTTATTTAACGATTTTAAAAATCAAGCAAGTCTACAATACATTTGGTAAACAAAATCCTTGAGCAGGAATGTAAATATTATCATCTTTGTTGATTTTGCAGGTACATATATTCCAAGTAAATTAAAAGTATTGACGTCCGTACAAAGAATCCATTATAATTATTCATAATCATCGAGGAACCTTACTGGAACTCTAAAGTTCATTTCTACACGGCAGTATTGCATGTAGCATACGACAATTATTCTCAAATACAGTATAAAACATGTTTTTGTGCTTGAATCCGACACTTGACGGTTTTATTACTTTATTCAATGTGTTACTAGTTCTGATTTATTACTTCATTCAATGTGTTACTAGTTCTGATTTATTACTTCATTTAATGTGTTACTAGTTCTGATTTATTACTGCAGTCAATGTGTTACTAGTTCTGATTTATTACTTCATTCAATGTGTTACTAGTTCTGATTTATTACTTCATTCAATGTGTTACTAGTTCTGATTTATTACTTCATTCAATGTGTCTCTAGTTCTGATTTATTACTGCATTCATTGTGTTACTAGCTCTGATTTCTTACTTCATTCAATGTGTTACTAGTTCAGTCGGCTGGGTGCTTGACACTTGATTGAGATATCCCAGGTTCCAGTCCCGTCGGTGGTTCGTCGATCTCTTGTTTTTCGAATGAGACAATAAAACCCGAGGCCCATGTCACGGTGCTAAAACAACTGATTTCTCTAGGTTGCCGATAGAACCCGAGGTCCCGTGTCACGGTGCTAAAACAACTGATTTCTCTAGGCTGTCGATAGAACCCGAGGTCCCGTGTCACGGTGCTAAAACAACTTATTTCTCTAGGCTGCCGATAGAACCCATAACATAGGTCATAATATCTGTGCAATTGTCTTGATGTGACGTAAAGCAAGCATCAATCAATGTGTGATGGTATGCAGACAGATTACACCATTGGTTCGTGATTGGTGACAATATTTAATACTTTATTATTTAATTTATTTCATCTGTTATGAATAATTATATACACATCACGGAAAATCCTAATACGTGTAAAACGTGGAGACCGCATAGATACGATGCATGTCACCTCCTACCTCCACCTCGTAGTGTGACTACATCACCGGAGGAGACGCCAAACCACTATGGCTTATTTTCTATTTTCAATTTATAGAGGAGAATAATTGTGTTTCGTTGAGCACTAGAGAGAAATACGAAAAGGTTAATCATTTCTGTTTGATTACTGCTATCTCTTAAACTTTGAGAGTTCGTTATTTTCAAAATTCAACTCTTCCGCAAAGAAAGCCAAAAAGCGGTACAATATATAGAATATAGTGATACAATATATGGAATAAAGCGATAAAATAAAATTCCACAAGCATTAATCATGAGACACCAATCTCTAATTTTCTGTATTTCTTTATGTCCGTTGTGGCTTTTGTCAGAGAATTAAGTCAAATTATTTCTTTTTCTTTTCTTTTAAGATATATTAGTTTTATGATAAGATCGTGGTAAATTCATAATTCACAACCTGAAAGCTTATACTGATTTAAAAGCCTATGTTAAACAAACATTTACCATACAAACATAAATTAAATTGATAAATATAAGCAAACAAATTATTACTGAGATATATAAATGAAAAGATATTTTGCTTAGTAATGTAAACGAACACAGAGAAAATTATAACCAACTTATTTTTAATATCAAAGGCCATGTTATACAATAAACTTGCCTTAGAGACTCACTTCATTAGGCGACTAAACCTTTTTAATAGGTCTTACTGGAATTCACTTGATATAGCATATAATTCAAATAACGATTACATTTTGTCCGTACATGTATCTTAATGAATGGACATAACCAAAAATACGGAAAAACAAAACCTATCAGCACTTCCCGATTTGATTAGTCATAGTAACAAACAACAAAATATAGCATTACCTACCAATATGACTGATAACGGTAATTATAACATAAAACCTATCAGCACTTCCCGATTTGATTAGTCATAGTAACAAACAACAAAATATAGCATCACCTACCAATATGACTGATAATGGTAATTATAACATAAAACCTATCAGCACTTCCCGATTTGATTAGTTATAGTAACAAACAATTAAATATAGCATTACCTACCAATATGACTGATAATGGTAATTATAACATAAAACCTATCATCACTTCCTGATTTGATTAGTCATAGTAACAAACAACAAAATATAGCATCACCTACCAATATGACTGATAACGGTAATTATAACATAAAAACCTATCATCACTTCCCGATTTGATTAGTCATAGTAACAAACAACAAAATATAGCATCACCTACCAATATGACTGATAATGGTAATTATAACATAAAACCTATCAGCACTTCCCGATTTGATTAGACATAGTAACAAACAACAAAATATAGCATTACCTACCAATATGACTGATAACGGTAATTATAACATAAAAACCTATCATCACTTCCCGATTTGATTAGTCATAGTAACAAACAACAAAATATAGCATCACCTACCAATATGACTGATAATGGTAATTATAACATAAAACCTATCAGCACTTCCCGATTTGATTAGACATAGTAACAAACAACAAAATATAGCATTACCTACCAATATGACTGATAACGGTAATTATAACATAAAAACCTATCATCACTTCCGATTTGATTAGTCATAGTAACAAACAACAAAATATAGCATCACCTACCAATATGACTGATAATGGTAATTATAACATAAAACCTATCAGCACTTCCCGATTTGATTAGTTATAGTAACAAACAATTAAATATAGCATTACCTACCTATATGACTGATAACGGTAATTATAACATAAAAACCAAACTAGTACTATGTAAACTGATGAGGATTTTAATAAAATACATTAGTCGTAAAACATAGTTTTCTGTGTTAATGTTTTAAGAAAAACTATAAATAATTTTAAAAAAGAAAAAAAGAAAGAAAAGCCTATATTATGCGTAATGTGGAGCTTCTTTATATTCATTATATAGTCAAGCCGGTGTGGCCTAGTGGATAAGGTGCTCGGCTCGTGATCGAGAGGTCGCGGGTTCGACTCCCGTCCGGGGCACATCGGTGTTCTGTCTTTCGGATGAGACAGTAAAAACCGAGGTCCCGTGTCACGGTAGGCTTGGCACGTAAAAGATCCCTCACTGCTTCGGGTGGGTCCGTTGCAAAGGTCTAAATTTGTATGCAATGCATCAGGCAGATGCCGTCATATACGTGAAATAATCGTGGAGTGACGTAAAACAATAATCAATCAATTAAAAAAATCAATCATTATATATTCCTCTTTTCATATAATTATTATTCTATTTATGTTACCTTCAAATTTGTAAATATTTCTTTCGGGAAATCTTCTAAATCATTGGCGGAGACGGTAGTGGGGTCCGCTAAAAAGTCTAGTACTTTGTCCTTGACAGTCCTGGTCAGTTTGGCGTACAGTTTCAAGTGTCGTGTCATACCATCACATGATTTAGTGGAGATAGTGGAGTCAAAAGCTGTAAATTAGATTATAAACATTTATTTACTTATCTATCTAACTAACTATCTAACTATCTATTATATCAATATATAAACTAACTATCCAACTATCTATCATATATATAATTTTACTTTTGTATAAAACATTGATACTGTTACCATAACTAAGATATCATTATACTTTTCTGATTTTCCCTATACATGATTCTATTAACATTGATTTTCAAATGTTATATTTGTTATACATTTATTTGCACAGCAGTTCAACTTTCAAATTATTCTCGCTCAATGCTTGGAATATTTACCTCCGGTGTTCTGTAGCTCGTCGAGAGCCTCCCGGAGCTTACTATCCAGCTTGGTTTTGAAATCATTTTTGATATCACCATAGTCATCTACTGCGTTGCATGCGTTACGTCTGGGTGCCTGGAGGCTTTGACAAACCTGGCATTCTCGTGGACAGGAGAATATTTTTCTGACTGGCCTTGGGACTGGAATCGATACACTGGGGCGCGAAGGAAATCTGGTAGGTCCAATAGATGGAAACGGTGGATTCCTGGTGGGACTTCTTGAAGGTAACGTCCGAGATGGCGGATTTCTTGTGGGTCCTACAGATGGTAACGGTCGGGAAGGAGGATTTCTTGTGGGTCCTACAGATGGTAACGGCCGGGAAGGAGGGTTTCTTGTGAGTCCTACAGATGGTAACGGTCGGGAAGGAGGATTTCTTGTGGGTCCTACAGATGGTGACGGTCGGGAAGGAGGGTTTCTTGTGGGTCCTACAGATGGTGACGGTCGGGAAGGAGGGTTTCTTGTGGGTCCTACAGATGGTAACGGTCGGGAAGGAGGATTTCTTGTGGGTCCTACAGATGGTGACGGTCGGGAAGGAGGATTTCTTGTGAGTCCTACGGATGGACGATTTCTGGTAGGACCTCCAGACACTGACGGCCGGGTCGGAGTCAAACTTATCCTTCTTTGAGCAAAGACATCTTAAAATATCAAAATATAATCAAATTTAATTGTATTAATCTGAATACTGATAAAGATGCGGAATAAATGTCTATGATTATTTAGATGTTTATATAGTAGAGAAATAGAAGGGAACCCCTTACCTGCAAGGAAACTGCAAGCTGTAACAGAAAAAAAACATGCATATTAATACAACAACGGTATGACCCAAAAGATATCAAATTTTAAAGGAAAGAATATATATTATATATATATATATATATATACATATGAAGCATTTAAGTGTACAAGTGTACAACCTGGTTGTGATTTTGATAGCAAACTTTAAACATTAACTCTATTTCGTGAAAGTAGGCTTACCAAGTAACAGCGCCAGCGCTGTAAACTTCATCTTGGTATCCTGCGAGTTCAATTGATCCGAAAAAGTAAATGGTCAACGAATGTACACTATCACGACTTGTCAACCGTTCAACCAATCATAATGCGTGTATATTGATTAATTATATTATCTAAAATAAGGTTCGTAAATCAGGCCACGGTGAAATTTTAAATGGTTAAGGTTTTAGAACTTCTGTATGTCTTCTATTACATGGTATACTTTGCTCACAATATTGATACAAATAATTACAAATTAAAAGAGGTATTTACACAGCAATATACAAAGTTTATACTTCAAATATCGATGACATTATCATGTTACTTATAGAGTGAAATTCTTATTGTTAAATAGATACATATTTACATTCATTCATAGGAGTAGTCCTTAACGCGTCATAAGTATAAGTCTTCGACAAAGAAATATCGACTTAAAATGCCACAGGATCGACATATAATGAATCAGTAGTAGACACGAACCCCAACAACGCCAAATATAGACAAGATTATCATGAGAGTGATGTAGATAACACGTCATCATAGAAATATAACCATATATACAGTACTATACATGTATATACTGTTACTGATATGATCGACGTGTCTCACTGGCATTCCACTATAGGCCGCAAAATCTTGGAGTCGAATCCCATTTGAGTCGTGTCGGTGACCTGAGCCGGTGTGGCCCAGTGGATGAGGTGTTCGGCTAGCGACTGGAAGGTCTCGGATTCGACTCCCGCAGTGGGCACACCGTTGTCCTGTCTTTCGAATGAGACAGCAAAAACCGTGACATATAAAAGATCCCTCACTGCTTCGGTCGGGTCCATTTCAAAGCTAACAATTTCTCTGCGGTACATAAGGGGGATGTCATAAGGCTATACGTGAAATAGTCGTGGAGTGACGTAAAACAATATAAATCAATCAATCTTGTCGGTGTCTAGTTTTTAAGATGAGTTAATCCTATATTCAAAGTTAAGGTGGATAAAAGGAGATAAAACATTCAACATTTAAAATACACTTACTGCACATGTATCTTCTCCATATACGATAGATGAAATATTCTTAGCATCCAATCAATCAATCACTTGATATTAAGTATAGTATAGCGCAAAGCTGAACATTTGACATCTGTCTGTAGAGAACGTATACATCCTCAGTCTCTTGACGTCTGTCTGCAGAGAACTTATACATCCTCAGTTTCTTGACATCTGTTAGCAGAGAACGTATACATCTTCAGTCTCTTGACATCTGTCTGTAGAGAACGTATACATCCTCAGTCTCTTGACGTCTTTCTGCAGAGAACGTATACACCCTCAGTCTCTTGACGTCTGTCTGCAGAGAACGTATACATCCTCAGTCTCTTGACGTCTGTCTGCAGAGAACGTATACATTTTCAGTTTCTTCACGTCTGTCTGCAGAGAACGTATAAATCCTCAGTCTCTTGACGTCTGTCTGCAGAGAACGTATATCTTCTCGGTTTCTTGACGTCTGTCTGCAGAAAACTTATACATCCTCAGTCACTTGACGTCTTTCTGAAGAGAATGTATACATCTTCGGTTTTCTCACGTCTGTCTGCAGAGAACGTATACATCATCAGTGTCTTGACGTCTGTCTACAGAGAACGTATACATCTGCAGTCTCTTGACATCTGTCTGTAGAGAACGTATACATCCTCAGTCTCTACGTCTGTCTGCATAGAACGTATACATTTTCATGTTTCTTCACATCTGTCTGCAGAGAACGTATAAATCCCCAGCATCTTGACGTCTTTCTGTAGAGAGCATATAAATACTAAGTCTCTTGACATTTGTCAGCAGGGATCTTATACATCTTTACTCTCTTGACATCTTTCTGCAGAGAACGTATACATCATCAGTCTCTACGTCTGTCTGCAGAGAACGTATACATCCTCAGTCTCTTGATGTTTGTCTGCAGACAATGTATACATTCTCAGTCTCATGACCTCTATCTGCAAAGAACGTATTCATCTTCAGTTTCTTGACGTCTGTCTGCAGAGAACGTATACATCCTCAGTCTCCTGACGTCCTTCTGCAGAGAACGTATACATCCTCAGTTTCTTCACGTCTTTTTGCAGAGAACGTATAGATACTAAGTCTCTTGACATTCGTCTGCAGGGATCTTATACATCTTCACTCTCTTGACATCTTTCTGCAGAAAACATATACACCCTCAGTCTCTTGACGTCTGTCTGCAGAGAACGTATACATTTTCAGTTTCTTCACGTCTGTCTGCAGAGAACGTATAAATCCTCAGTCTCTTGACGTCTGTCTGCAGAGAACGTATATCTTCTCGGTTTCTTGACGTCTGTCTGCAGAAAACTTATACATCCTCAGTCACTTGACGTCTTTCTGAAGAGAATGTATACATCTTCGGTTTTCTCACGTCTGTCTGCAGAGAACGTATACATCATCAGTGTCTTGACGTCTGTCTACAGAGAACGTATACATCTGCAGTCTCTTGACATCTGTCTGTAGAGAACGTATACATCCTCAGTCTCTACGTCTGTCTGCATAGAACGTATACATTTTCATGTTTCTTCACATCTGTCTGCAGAGAACGTATAAATCCCCAGCATCTTGATGCCTTTCTGTAGAGAGCATATAAATGCTAAGTCTCTTAACATTTGTCAGCAGGGATCTTATACATCTTTACTCTCTTGACATCTTTCTGCAGAGAACGTATACATCATCAGTCTCTACGTCTGTCTGCAGAGAACGTATACATCCTCAGTCTCTTGATGTTTGTCTGCAGACAATGTATACATTCTCAGTCTCATGACCTCTATCTGCAAAGAACGTATTCATCTTCAGTTTCTTGACGTCTGTCTGCAGAGAACGTATAAATCCTCAGTCTCTTGACGTCTGTCTGCAGAGAACGTATAAATCCTCGGTCTCTTGACGTCTGTCTGCAGAGAACGTATACATCCTCGGTCTTTTGACGTCTTTCTGCAGAGAATGTATACATCTTCGGTTTCCTCACGTCTGTCTGCAAAGAACGTATACATCCTCAGTTTCCTCACGTCTGTCTGCAGAGAACGTATACATCCTAAGTTTCCTCACGTCTGTCTGCAGAGAACGTATACATCATTAGTCTCTTGACGTCTGTCTGTAAAGAACGTATACATCCTCAGTTTCTTGACGTTTGTCTGCAGACAATGTATACATCCTCAGTCTCTTGACGTCTGTCTGCAGAGAACGTATACATCCTCAGTCTCCTGACGTCTTTCTGCAGAGAACGTATACATCCTCAGTTTCTTCACGTCTTTTTGCAGAGAACGTATAAATACTAAGTCTCTTGACATTTGTCTGCAGGGATCTTATACATCTTCACTCTCTTGACATCTCTCTGCCAAAAACGTATACACCCTCAGTCTCTTGACGTCTGTCTGCAGAGAACGTATACATCCTCAGTCTCTTGACGTCTGTCTGCAGAGAACGTATACATGTTCAGTTTCTTCACGTCTGTCTGCAGAGAACGAATAAATCCTCAGTCTCTTGACGTCTGTCTGCAGAAAACTTATACATCCTCAGTCACTTGACGTCTTTCTGCAGAGAATGTATACATCTTCGGTTTTCTCACGTCTGTCTGCAGAGAACGTATACATTCTCAGTCTCTTGACGTCTGTCTGCAGAGAACGTATACATCGTCAGTTTCTTGACGTCTGTCTGTACAGAACGTATACATCCTCAGTTTCCTCACGTCTGTCGGCAGAGAACGAACGTATACATCATCAGTCTCTTGACGTCTTTTTGCACAGAGCGTATAAATCCTCAGTCTCTTGACGTCTTTCTGCAGAGAACGTATACATCCTCAGTCTCGACGTCTTTCTGCAGATAACGTATACAACCTCAGTTTCTTGGCGTCTTTCTGCAGAGAACGTATACATCCTCAGTCTCTTGACGTCTATCTACAGAGAACGTATACATCCTCAGCCTCTAGACATTTGTCTTTAGAGAACGTATACATCCTCAGTCTCTTAACGTCTGCAGAGAAAGTATACGTGTACATACTCTACTTCTGTCTTCAGAGAACGTATACATCTTCAGTCTCTTGATGTCTGTCTGCAGAGAACGTATACATCTTCAGTTTCTTGACGTCTGTTTGTAGAGAACGTATACATCCTCAGTTTCCTCACGTCTGTCGGCAGAGAACGAACGCATACATCATCAGTCTCTTGAAGTCTTTTTGCACAGAGCGTATAAATCCTCAGTCTCTTGACGTCTTTCTGCAGAGAACATATACATCGTCAGTCTCGACGCCTTTCTACAGAGAACGTATACAATCTCAGTCTCTTGACGTCTTCCTACAGAGAATGTGTACATCCTCAGTCTCTTGAAGTCTATCTACAAAGAACGTATAAATCCTCAGTTTCCTCACGTCTGTCTGCAGAGAAAGTATACATCATCAGTCTCTTGACGTCTTTTGACAGAGAACGTATACATCCTCTGTCTCTTGACGTCTATTGCAGAGAACGTATACATCCTCAGTCTCTACGTCTGTCTGCAGAGAACGTATACATTCTCAGCCTCTTCACATCTGTCTGTAAAGAACGTATACATCCTCTGTCTCTTGACGTCTATTGCAGAGAACGAATACGTCTACAGTCTCTACGTCTGTCTGCAGAGAACTTCTACATCCTCAGCCTCTTGACGTCTGTCTGCAGAGAACGTATACATCCTCAGTTTCCTCACGTCTGTCTGCAGAGAACGTATACATCATTAGTCTCTTGACGTCTGTCTGTAAAGAACGTATACATCCTCAGTTTCTTGACGTTTGTCTGCAGACAATGTATACATCCTCAGTCTCTTGACGTCTGTCTGCAGAGAACGTATACATCCTCAGTCTCCTGACGTCTTTCTGCAGAGAACGTATACATCCTTAGTTTCTTCACGTCTTTTTGCAGAGAACGTATAAATACTAAGTCTCTTGACATTTGTCTGCAGGGATCTTATACATCTTCACTCTCTTGACATCTTTCTGCAGAAAACGTTTACACCCTCAGTCTCTTGACGTCTGTCTGCAGAGAACGTATACATCCTCAGTCTCTTGACGTCTGTCTGCAGAGAACGTATACATGTTCAGTTTCTTCACGTCTGTCTGCAGAGAACGTATAAATCCTCAGTCTCTTGACGTCTGTCTGCAGAAAACTTATACATCCTCAGTCACTTGACGTCTTTCTGCAGAGAATGTATACATCTTCGGTTTTCTCACGTCTGTCTGCAGAGAACGTATACATCGTCAGTCTCTTGACGTCTGTCTGTAGAGAACGTATACATCCTCAGTTTCCTCACGTCTGTCGGCAGAGAACGAACGTATACATCATCAGTCTCTTGACGTCTTTTTGCACAGAGCGTATAAATCCTCAGTCTCTTGACGTCTTTCTGCAGAGAACGTATACATCCTCAGTCTCGACGTCTTTCTGCAGAGAACGTATACAACCTCAGTTTCTTGGCGTCTTTCTGCAGAGAACGTATACATCCTCAGTCTCTTGACGTCTATCTACAGAGAACGTATACATCCTCAGCCTCTTGACATCTGTCTTTAGAGAACGTATACATCCTCAGTCTCTTAACGTCTGCAGAGAAAGTATACGTGTACATGCTCTACTTCTGTCTGCAGAGAACGTATACATCTTCAGTCTCTTGATGTCTGTCTGCAGAGAATGTATCAATCCTCAGTTTCCGCACGTCTGTCTGCAGAGAACGTATACATCATCAGTCTCTTGACGTCTTTTTGCAGAGAACGTATAAATCCTCAGTCTCTTGACGTCTTTCTGCAGAGAACGTATACATCCTCAGTCTCGACGTCTTTCTGCAGAGAACGTATACAACCTCAGTCTTTTGAAGTCTTCCTGCAGAGAATGTATACATCCTCAGTCTCTTGACGTCTATCTACAGAGAATGTATACATCCTCAGTCTTTTAACGTCTATCTACAGAGAACGTATACATCCTCAGTCTCTTGACGTCTATCTACAGAGAACGTATACATCCTCAGTCTCTTGACGTCTATCTACAGAGAACGTATACATCCTCAGTCTCTTAACGTCTATCTACAGAGAACGTATACATCCTCAGTCTCTTGACGTCTATCTACAGAGAACGTATACATCCTCAGTCTCTTGACGTCTATCTACAGAGAACGTATACATCCTCAGTCTCTTGACGTCTATCTACAGAGAACATATACATCCTCAGCCTCTTGACATCTGTCTTCAGAGAACGTATACATCCTCAGTCTCTTGACATTATTCTGCAGAGAACGTATACGTCTACAGTCTCGACGTCTTTCTGCAGAAAACGTATACACCCACAGTCTCTTGACATTTGTCTACAGAGAACGTATAAATCTTCAGTCTCCCGTCTGCAGAGATCGTTTACATCCTCATTCTCTTGACGTCTGTCTAGAGAGAAGTATACATCCTAAATCTCTTGACGTTTTTCTGCAGATATCGTATAAATCTTCAGCCTGTTGACGTCTGCCTGCAGAGAACGTATACATCCTCAGTCTCTTGACGTCTTTCTGCAGAGAACGTATACATCCTCAGTCTCTCGACATCCGTCTGCAGAGAACGTATATATCTGCAGACCATTTGATGTCTGCCTACAGAGAACGTACTCATCTTCAGTCCCTTTTCTAGAATATGAAGTATTTTTGGAACAGAACCTGTAAACATATAATGTAATCTTACAGATGCGCCTGTGAAAAACAAACAAGACAAAACAACAACAAATAATAAAAAAAAACACAAAAACATCTTAATTAAAATAAGAATAGATAATAATAGTAATAATGCCCACTAGTTTCGAATTAACGTATAATCAATCTATAAAACCGGAGGCAAAGGTAACATCCGGCATTCTTCGTAACCTTGTTTCAGCAGAGGGTTTCCCAACAGAGATGGAGAGACAGAACGTTACTCTTAACAGACGATTCTTTAAAAGAGCGCAAATGTGTATATTGTGTTTGGAACATTTCTGAAACATGAAAAACATTTTCTTTATCAGTTCTTATTGCTGTATAGTGATTTGATATCAGAAATTTACAATCCATGCACTCATTTTTCATAATATGCAATAGTTATAGGTATACAATTTTTAAATATTATGGTTTATCAGGACATCTAGGATAATTTATCGAAATTCATTATCAAAACTCTTTATGCAGTGAAACAGTACTAGAATTTTTGAATATTATTATTTACCACATTAGAATTGATTACAATTCAAATACTTTCGAAAATTTATGAAGCCTTTTCTGACCACCAATTTCATAATGCATCATATAATTTTACCTCTGTGTATATAATTTTAAGGAAGCGTCTCGTATATCAAAATAATCAAATATATGACTTAGAAATTGTATTGTAGGCTAATGATAAACTATTCGGGAATAATGAAATTTGACATCGTAGGAAAATCAGTTTAAAATTTCAGAGAAACTGTTTGAATCGGATGCAATATAAAAATCTTATATTGTAATGGCGTACTTACTCGTATTTGTTTATTTGTTAATTTATAACTTCTTTTAGTGCTATTTTACCAATTACTTCTCTCATCCACCTGTATAGTGACACACAATTGTGGAGAATCGAGGGCATACGAAATAAATTGGTTGGTTGGTTGATTGGTGTTTTACGTCGCTTTCAACAATATTTCAGTTATATCGCGACATGGAAGCAGGAGGTTACCAACCTTTTAAACATAGTGGCGCAACCCGGGAGTCGAACCCGGATCGTCGGCGCCGCAAGCCAAGCGCTTAACCACTACACCAAGCCTGCCCCTAGCATACGAAATAAAGGATCAATAATCTTTTTGTTTGGGGGGAATTCTGTGCTCGTTAAAATGATCAGAACATCTGACAGTGGCTTTGTACATTTCCAGAAAGTGAGAAATGTTTACCGATCTATCTATATCATGCTTGATCAATGGGTCATGTGAAGTTTATATACATATGTCAGTATTTAGGTGAATACTCAATACCCCCTCACTTTTTCGATAATCATTAACTCACGATATACTTCGCGTAACAATAGAACTTAAAGTAGATTAAATAGACGACACCCAGGGTATTGCGCTCCGGATTACGAGAACAAATGTTGACCTACTTATACAAGGTCTTGCAATCCCATTTTGGTCTTACGTATAGCAGAACTTTTCACGTTTAATACCATACTTTAAATGGTCAGTTATTATGTTTTGAATATATTGAAGCATATTGTATCGCGTTATGAGGTCGTGATCAGTTTGAATATCAGACCGTTTCAGGGTATGTTACAGAAATTCAACCTGAATGTACAGAAATACAAAGAGAGAAATTAGTGTAGAAATACAAAGAGAGTAATCAGTGTAGAAATACAAAGAGAGTAATCAATGTAGAAATACACAGAGAGTAATCAATGTAGAAATACAAAGAGAGTAATCAGTGTAGAAATACAAAGAGAGTGATCAGTGTAGAAATACAAAGAGAGTAATCAATGTAGAAATACAAAGAGAGTAATCAATGTAGAAATACAAAGAGAGAAATCAATGCAGAAATACAAAGAGAGTAATCAGTGTAGAAATACAAAGAGAGTAATCAGTGTAGAAATACAAAGAGAGAAATCAGTGTAGAAATACAAAGAGAGTAATGAATGTAGAAATGCAAAGAGAGTAATCAGTGTAGAAATACAAAGAGAGTAATCAGTGCAGAAATACAAAGAGAGTAATCAGTGTAGAAATACAAAGAGAGTAATCAGTGTAGAAATACAAAGAGAATAATCAGTGTAGAAATACAAAGAGAGAAATCAGTGTAGAAATACAAAGAGAGTAATCAATGTAGAAATGCAAAAAGAGTAATCAGTGTAGAAATACAAAGAGAGTAATCAGTGTAGAAATACAAAGAGAGTAATGAATGTAGAAATGCAAAGAGAGTAATCAGTGTAGAAATACAAAGAGAGAAATTAGTGTAGAAATACAAAGAGAGTAATCAGTGTAGAAATACAAAGAGAGTAATCAATGTAGAAATACACAGAGAGTAATCAATGTAGAAATACAAAGAGAGTAATCAGTGTAGAAATACAAAGAGAGTGATCAGTGTAGAAATACAAAGAGAGTAATCAATGTAGAAATACAAAGAGAGTAATCAATGTAGAAATACAAAGAGAGAAATCAATGCAGAAATACAAAGAGAGTAATCAGTGTAGAAATACAAAGAGAGTAATCAGTGTAGAAATACAAAGAGAGAAATCAGTGTAGAAATACAAAGAGAGTAATGAATGTAGAAATGCAAAGAGAGTAATCAGTGTAGAAATACAAAGAGAGTAATCAGTGCAGAAATACAAAGAGAGTAATCAGTGTAGAAATACAAAGAGAGTAATCAGTGTAGAAATACAAAGAGAGAAAACAGTGTAGAAATACAAAGAGAGTAATCAATGTAGAAATGCAAAAAGAGTAATCAGTGTAGAAATACAAAGAGAGTAATCAGTGTAGAAATACAAAGAGAGTAATCAGTGTAGAAATACAAAGAGAGTAATCAGTTTAGAAATACAAAGAGAGTAATCAGTTTAGAAATACAAAGAGAGTAATCAGTTTAGAAATACAAAGAGAGTAATCAGTGTAGAAATACAAAGAGAGTAATCAATGTAGAAATACAAAGAGAATAATCAATGTAGAAATACAAAGAGAGTAATCGGTGTAGAAATACAAAGAGAGAAATCAGTGTAGAAAAGCAATGGTTAATATGTTTCATCTTAGAAGTAAAGAGTCGCACGGGAGAATTGATTTTAGGGAGCAACCATTTGATTTTTATGGGGTGTGTGGGGGAAGGGGGGCAGGGAGACTTTGCAAAAAAAAAGTCCGGCTCAAATTTCGGCAAAAAAAAAAAATAACAATAATTGTCGATAAATAAATAAAATAATAATCCGGCTCTGACATTTGGCCAAAAACAAAATTCAGGCCGGTGAAAGTCTTCCTGCCCCCACCCCCCTTTCCCCCTAAAATCAAATGGTTGCTCCCTTACGAAACAAGTAAACAAACGGACTTGACAATGAAATTACACAAAAGGTTGTTACTTGAGTAACTTGATTTATGCGTTATACGAATAGTTATTAGCTAGGTAACTCTTTACAAATATGTACCATACAAACAGTAATTACTAAGATAACTTCAGTGATATGTACCATACAAACAGTAATTACTCAGATAACTTCAGTGATATGTACCATACAAACAGTAATTACTAAGATAACTTCAGTGATATGTACCATACAAACAGTTATTACTCAGAAAATTTCAGTGATATGTACCATACAAACAGCTATTACTCAGAAAATTTCAGTGATATGTACCATACAAACAGCTATTACTCGGATAACTTCAGTGATATGTACCATACAAACAGTAGTTACTCAGATAACTTCAGTGATATGTACCATACAAACAGTAATTACTCAGATAACTTCAGTGATATGTACCATACAAACAGTAATTACTCAGATAACTTCAGTGATATGTACCATACAAACAGTAATTACTCAGATAACTTCAGTGATATGTACCATACAAACAGTTATTACTCAGAAAATTTCAGTGATATGTACCATACAAACAGCTATTACTCAGAAAATTTCAGTGATATGTACCATACAAACAGTAATGACTCAGATAACTTCAGTGATATGTACCATACAAACAGTAATTACTAAGATAACTTCAGTGATATGTACCATACAAACAGTTATTTCTAAGATAACTTCAGTGATATGTACCATACAAACAGTAATGACTCAGATAACTTCAGTGATATGTACCATACAAACAGTAATTACTAAGATAACTTCAGTGATATGTACCATACAAACAGTAATGACTCAGATAACTTCAGTGATATGTACCATACAAACAGTAATTACTAAGATAACTTCAGTGATATGTACCATACAAACAGTTATTACTCAGAAAATTTCAGTGATATGTACCATACAAACAGTAATTACTAAGATAACTTCAGTGATATGTTCCATACAAGCAGTTATTTCTAAGATAAATCTTTAGTGATACGCAATATACAAATAGTTATTACTAAATTAACTCTTTAGTGATATGCACTATACAAATAGTTTTCACCTAGGTAACACTTTAGTGATATGCACTATACAAACAGTCATTACCTAGGTAACACGTTAGTAATATGCACTATACAAACAGTTATTACCTGGGTAACACTTTAGTGATATGCACTATACAATTAGTTATTACTTAGGTAACACTTTAGTGATATGTACTATACAAACAGTTATTACCTCGGCATCTCTTTAGTGATATGTACTATACAAACAGTTATTACCTAGGTAACTCTTTAGTGATATGCACTATACAAACAGTTATTACCTAGGTAACACTTTAGTGATATGCACTTTACAAACAATTATTACCTAGGTAACTCTTTAGTGATATGCACTATACAAACAGTTATTACCTAAGTAACACTTTAGTGATATGCACTATACAAACAGTTATTACCTAGGTATTTCTCTAGTGATATGCACTATACAAATAGTTATTACCCAGATATCTCTTTAGTGATATGCACTATACAACCAGTTATTAGCTAGGAAACATTTTAGTGATATGCACTATACAAAAAGTCATTACCTAGGTAACACTTTCGTGATATGCATTATACAAATACTTATTACCTAGGTAACACTTTAGTGATATGCACCATACAAACAGTTGTTACCTAGGTAACTCTTAAGTGATATGCACTATACAAACAATAATTACCTAGGTAACTCTTAAGTGATATGCACTAAACAAATAGTTATTACCTAGGTAACTCTTTAGTGATATGCACTATACAAACAATTATTACCTAGGTAACTCTTAAGTGATATGCACTAAACAAATAGTTATTACCTAGGTAACTCTTTAGTGATATACACTATACAAACAATTATTACCTAGGTAACACTTTAGTGATATGCACTATACAAACAGTTATTACCTAGGTAACACTTTAGTGATATGCACTATACAAACAGTTATTACCTAGGTAACACTTTAGTGATATGTACTATACAAACAGTTATTACCTAGGTAACACTTTAGTGATATGTACTATACAAACAGTTATTACCTAGGTAACACTTTAGTGATATGTACTATACAAACAGTTATTACCTAGGTAACACTTTAGTGATATGCACTATACAAACAGTTATTACCTAGGTAACTCCTAAGTGATATGCACTAAACAAATAGTTATTATCTAGGTAACACTTTAGTGATATGCACTATACAAACAATTATTACCTAGGTAACACTTTAGTGATATGCACTATACAAACAGTTATTACCTAGGTATCTCTCCAGTGATATGCACTATACAAACAGTTATTACCTAGGTAACACTTTAGTGATATGCACTTTACAAACAGTTATTACCTAGGTAACACTTTAGTGATATGCACTATACAAACAGTTATTACCTAGGTAACACTTTAGTGATATGCACTATACAAACAGTTATTACCTAGGTAACACTTTAGTGATATGCACTATACAAACAGTTATTACCTAGGTATCTCTCTAGTGATATGCACTATACATACAGTTATTACCTAGGTATCTCTCTAGTGATATGCACTATACAAACAGTTATTACCTAGGTATCTCTCTAGTGATATGCAGCATACAAACAGTTATTACCTAGGTATCTCTCTAGTGATATGCAGCATACAAACAGTTATTTCCTAGGTATCTCTCTAGTGATATGCAGCATACAAACAGTTATTACCTAGGTATCTCTCTAGTGATATGCAGCATACAAACAGTTATTACCTAGGTATCTCTCTAGTGATATGCAGCATACAAACAGTTATTACCTAGGTATCTCTCTAGTGATATGCACTATACAAACAGTTATTACCTAGGTATCTCTCTAGTGATATGCACTATACAAACAGTTATTACCTAGGTATCTCTCTAGTGATATGCACTATACAAACAGTTATTCCCTAGGTAACACTTTAGTGATATGCACTATACAAATAGTTATTACCTAGGTATCTCTCTAGTGATATGCAGCATACAAACAGTTATTCCCTAGGTAACACTTTAGTGATATGCACTATACAAATAGTTATTACCTAGGTATCTCTCTAGTGATATGCAGCATACAAACAGTTATTACCTAGGTATCTCTCTAGTGATATACAGCATACAAACAGTTATTACCTAGGTATTTCTCTAGTGATATGCACTATACAAACAGTTATTACCTAGGTATCTCTCTAGTGATATGCACTATACATACAGTTATTACCTAGGTATCTCTCTAGTGATATGCAGCATACAAACAGTTATTACCTAGGTATCTCTCTAGTGATATGCACTATACATACAGTTATTACCTAGGTATCTCTCTAGTGATATGCAGCATACAAACAGTTATTACCTAGGTATCTCTCTAGTGATATGCAGCATACAAACAGTTATTACCCAGGTATCTCTCTAGTGATATGCAGCATACAAACAGTTATTACCTAGGTATCTCTCTAGTGATATGCACTAAACAAACAGTTATTACCTAGGTATCTCTCTAGTGATATGCAGCATACAAACAGTTATTACCTAGGTATCTCTCTAGTGATATGCAGCATACAAACAGTTATTACCTAGGTATCTCTCTAGTGATATGCAGCATACAAACAGTTATTACCTAGGTATCTCTCTAGTGATATGCAGCATACAAACAGTTATTACCTAGGTATCTCTCTAGTGATATGCACTATACAAACAGTTATTACCTAGGTATCTCTCTAGTGATATGCACTATACAAACAGTTATTACCTAGGTATTTCTCTAGTGATATGCACTATACAAACAGTTATTCCCTAGGTAACACTTTAGTGATATGCACTATACAAATAGTTATTACCTAAGTATCTCTCTAGTGATATGCAGCATACAAACACTTATTCCCTAGGTAACACTTTCGTGATATGCACTATACAAATAGTTATTACCTAGGTATCTCTCTAGTCATATGCAGCATACAAACAGTTATTACCTAGGTATCTCTCTAGTGATATGCACTATACAAATAGTTATTTCCTAGGTAACACTTTAGTGATATGCACCATACAAACAGTTGTTACCTAGGTAACTCTTAAGTGATATGCACTATACAAACAATAATTACCTAGGTAACTCTTAAGTGATATGCACTAAACAAATAGTTATTACCTAGGTAACTCTTTAGTGATATGCACTATACAAACAATTATTACCTAGGTAACTCTTAAGTGATATGCACTAAACAAATAGTTATTACCTAGGTAACTCTTTAGTGATATACACTATACAAACAATTATTACCTAGGTAACACTTTAGTGATATGCACTATACAAACAGTTATTACCTAGGTAACACTTTAGTGATATGCACTATACAAACAGTTATTACCTAGGTAACACTTTAGTGATATGTACTATACAAACAGTTATTACCTAGGTAACACTTTAGTGATATGTACTATACAAACAGTTATTACCTAGGTAACACTTTAGTGATATGTACTATACAAACAGTTATTACCTAGGTAACACTTTAGTGATATGCACTATACAAACAGTTATTACCTAGGTAACTCCTAAGTGATATGCACTAAACAAATAGTTATTATCTAGGTAACACTTTAGTGATATGCACTATACAAACAATTATTACCTAGGTAACACTTTAGTGATATGCACTATACAAACAGTTATTACCTAGGTATCTCTCCAGTGATATGCACTATACAAACAGTTATTACCTAGGTAACACTTTAGTGATATGCACTATACAAACAGTTATTACCTAGGTATCTCTTTAGTGATATGCAGCATACAAACAGTTATTACCTAGGTATCTCTCTAGTGATATGCAGCATACAAACAGTTATTACCTAGGTATCTCTCTAGTGATATGCACTATACAAACAGTTATTACCTAGGTATCTCTCTAGTGATATGCAGCATACAAACAGTTATTACCTAGGTATCTCTCTAGTGATATGCAGCATACAAACAGTTATTACCTAGGTATCTCTCTAGTGATATGCACTATACAAACAGTTATTACCTAGGTATCTCTCTAGTGATATGCACTATACAAACAGTTATTACCTAGGTATCTCTCTAGTGATATGCACTATACAAACAGTTATTACCTAGGTAACACTTTAGTGATATGCACTATACAAATAGTTATTACCTAGGTTTCTCTCTAGTGATATGCAGCATACAAATAGTTATTCCCTAGGGAACACTTAAGTGATATGCACTATACAAATAGTTATTACCTAGGTATCTCTCTAGTGATATGCAGCATACAAACAGTTATTACCTAGGTATCTCTCTAGTGATATGCACTATACAAACAGTTATTACCTAGGTATCTCTCTAGTGATATGCAGCATACAAACAGTTATTACCTAGATATCTCTCTAGTGATATGCAGCATACAAACAGTTATTACCTAGGTATCTCTCTAGTGATATGCACTATACTTACAGTTATTACCTAGGTATCTCTCTAGTGATATGCACTATACAAACAGTTATTACCTAGGTATCTCTCTAGTGATATGCAGCATACAAACAGTTATTACCTAGGTATCTCTCTAGTGATATGCAGCATACAAACAGTTATTACCTAGGTATCTCTCTAGTGATATGCACTATACAAACAGTTATTACCTAGGTATCTCTCTAGTGATATGCAGCATACAAACAGTTATTACCTAGGTATCTCTCTAGTGATATGCAGCATACAAACAATTATTACCTAGGTATCACTCTAGTGATATGCACTATACAAACAGTTATTACCTAGGTATCACTCTAGTGATATGCACTATACAAACAGTTATTACCTAGGTATCTCTCTAGTGATATGCACTATACAAACAGTTATTACCTAGGTATCTCTCTAGTGATATGCACTATACAAACAGTTATTACCTATGTAACACTTTAGTGATATGCACTATACAAATAGTTATTACCTAGGTATCTCTCTAGTGATATGTACTATACAAACAGTTATTACCTAGGTAACACTTTAGTGATATGCACTATACAAACAGTTATTACCTAGGTAACTCCTAAGTGATATGCACTAAACAAATAGTTATTATCTAGGTAACACTTTAGTGATATGCACTATACAAACAATTATTACCTAGGTAACACTTTAGTGATATGCACTATACAAACAGTTATTACCTAGGTATCTCTCCAGTGATATGCACTATACAAACAGTTATTACCTAGGTAACACTTTAGTGATATGCACTTTACAAACAGTTATTACCTAGGTAACACTTTAGTGATATGCACTATACAAACAGTTATTACCTAGGTAACACTTTAGTGATATGCACTATACAAACAGTTATTACCTAGGTAACACTTTAGTGATATGCACTATACAAACAGTTATTACCTAGGTATCTCTCTAGTGATATGCACTATACATACAGTTATTACCTAGGTATCTCTCTAGTGATATGCACTATACAAACAGTTATTACCTAGGTATCTCTCTAGTGATATGCAGCATACAAACAGTTATTACCTAGGTATCTCTCTAGTGATATGCAGCATACAAACAGTTATTTCCTAGGTATCTCTCTAGTGATATGCAGCATACAAACAGTTATTACCTAGGTATCTCTCTAGTGATATGCAGCATACAAACAGTTATTACCTAGGTATCTCTCTAGTGATATGCAGCATACAAACAGTTATTACCTAGGTATCTCTCTAGTGATATGCACTATACAAACAGTTATTACCTAGGTATCTCTCTAGTGATATGCACTATACAAACAGTTATTACCTAGGTATCTCTCTAGTGATATGCACTATACAAACAGTTATTCCCTAGGTAACACTTTAGTGATATGCACTATACAAATAGTTATTACCTAGGTATCTCTCTAGTGATATGCAGCATACAAACAGTTATTCCCTAGGTAACACTTTAGTGATATGCACTATACAAATAGTTATTACCTAGGTATCTCTCTAGTGATATGCAGCATACAAACAGTTATTACCTAGGTATCTCTCTAGTGATATACAGCATACAAACAGTTATTACCTAGGTATTTCTCTAGTGATATGCACTATACAAACAGTTATTACCTAGGTATCTCTCTAGTGATATGCACTATACATACAGTTATTACCTAGGTATCTCTCTAGTGATATGCAGCATACAAACAGTTATTAGCTAGGTATCTCTCTAGTGATATGCACTATACATACAGTTATTACCTAGGTATCTCTCTAGTGATATGCAGCATACAAACAGTTATTACCTAGGTATCTCTCTAGTGATATGCACTAAACAAACAGTTATTACCTAGGTATCTCTCTAGTGATATGCAGCATACAAACAGTTATTACCTAGGTATCTCTCTAGTGATATGCAGCATACAAACAGTTATTACCTAGGTATCTCTCTAGTGATATGCAGCATACAAACAGTTATTACCTAGGTATCTCTCTAGTGATATGCAGCATACAAACAGTTATTACCTAGGTATCTCTCTAGTGATATGCAGCATACAAACAGTTATTACCTAGGTATCTCTCTAGTGATATGCACTATACAAACAGTTATTACCTAGGTATCTCTCTAGTGATATGCACTATACAAACAGTTATTACCTAGGTATTTCTCTAGTGATATGCACTATACAAACAGTTATTCCCTAGGTAACACTTTAGTGATATGCACTATACAAATAGTTATTACCTAGGTATCTCTCTAGTGATATGCAGCATACAAACGCTTATTCCCTAGGTAACACTTTAGTGATATGCACTATACAAATAGTTATTACCTAGGTATCTCTCTAGTGATATGCAGCATACAAACAGTTATTACCTAGGTATCTCTCTAGTGATATGCACTATACAAATAGTTATTTCCTAGGTATCTCTCTACTGATATGCAGCATACAAACAGTTATTATCTAGGTATCTCTCTAGTGATATACAGCATACAAACAGTTATTACCTAGGTATCTCTCTAGTGATATGCAGCATACAAACAGTTATTACCTAGGTATCTCTCTAGTGATATGCAGCATACAAACAGTTATTACCTAGGTATCTCTCTAGTGGTATACAGCATACAAACAGTTATTACCTAGGTATCTCTCTTGTGATATGCAGCATACAAACAGTTATTACCTAGGTATCTCTCTAGTGATATGCAGCATACAAACAGTTATTACCTAGGTATCTCTCTAGTGATATGCACTATACAAACAGTTATTACCTAGGTATCTCTTTAGTGATATGCAGCATACAAACAGTTATTACCTAGGTATCTCTCTAGTGATATGCAGCATACAAACAGTTATTACCTAGGTATCTCTCTAGTGATATGCACTATACAAACAGTTATTACCTAGGTATCTCTCTAGTGATATGCAGCATACAAACAGTTATTACCTAGGTATCTCTCTAGTGATATGCAGCATACAAACAGTTATTACCTAGGTATCTCTCTAGTGATATGCACTATACAAACAGTTATTACCTAGGTATCTCTCTAGTGATATGCACTATACAAACAGTTATTACCTAGGTATCTCTCTAGTGATATGCACTATACAAACAGTTATTACCTAGGTAACACTTTAGTGATATGCACTATACAAATAGTTATTACCTAGGTTTCTCTCTAGTGATATGCAGCATACAAATAGTTATTCCCTAGGGAACACTTAAGTGATATGCACTATACAAATAGTTATTACCTAGGTATCTCTCTAGTGATATGCAGCATACAAACAGTTATTACCTAGGTATCTCTCTAGTGATATGCACTATACAAACAGTTATTACCTAGGTATCTCTCTAGTGATATGCAGCATACAAACAGTTATTACCTAGATATCTCTCTAGTGATATGCAGCATACAAACAGTTATTACCTAGGTATCTCTCTAGTGATATGCACTATACTTACAGTTATTACCTAGGTATCTCTCTAGTGATATGCACTATACAAACAGTTATTACCTAGGTATCTCTCTAGTGATATGCAGCATACAAACAGTTATTACCTAGGTATCTCTCTAGTGATATGCAGCATACAAACAGTTATTACCTAGGTATCTCTCTAGTGATATGCACTATACAAACAGTTATTACCTAGGTATCTCTCTAGTGATATGCAGCATACAAACAGTTATTACCTAGGTATCTCTCTAGTGATATGCAGCATACAAACAATTATTACCTAGGTATCACTCTAGTGATATGCACTATACAAACAGTTATTACCTAGGTATCACTCTAGTGATATGCACTATACAAACAGTTATTACCTAGGTATCTCTCTAGTGATATGCACTATACAAACAGTTATTACCTAGGTATCTCTCTATTGATATGCACTATACAAACAGTTATTACCTAGGTATCTCTCTAGTGATATGCAGCATACAAACAGTTATTACCTAGGTATCTCTCTAGTGATATGCAGCATACAAACAGTTATTACCTAGGTATCTCTCTAGTGATATGCAGCATACAAACAGTTATTACCTAGGTATCTCTCTAGTGATATGCACTATACAAACAGTTATTACCTAGGTATCTCTCTAGTGATATGCACTATACAAACAGTTATTACCTAGGTATCTCTCTAGTGATATGCACTATACAAACAGTTATTACCTAGGTAACACTTTAGTGATATGCACTATACAAATAGTTATTACCTAGGTTTCTCTCTAGTGATATGCAGCATACAAACAGTTATTCCCTAGGGAACACTTAAGTGATATGCACTATACAAATAGTTATTACCTAGGTATCTCTCTAGTGATATGCAGCATACAAACAGTTATTACCTAGGTATCTCTCTAGTGATATGCACTATACAAACAGTTATTACCTAGGTATCTCTCTAGTTATATGCAGCATCCAAACAGTTATTACCTAGATATCTCTCTAGTGATATGCAGCATCCAAACAGTTATTACCTAGATATCTCTCTAGTGATATGCAGCATACAAACAGTTATTACCTAGGTATCTCTCTAGTGATATGCACTATACATACAGTTATTACCTAGGTATCTCTCTAGTGATATGCACTATACAAACAGTTATTACCTAGGTATCTCTCTAGTGATATGCAGCATACAAACAGTTATTACCTAGGTATCTCTCTAGTGATATGCAGCATACAAACAGTTATTACCTAGGTATCTCTCTAGTGATATGCACTATACAAACAGTTATTACCTAGGTATCTCTCTAGTGATATGCAGCATACAAACAGTTATTACCTAGGTATCTCTCTAGTGATATGCAGCATACAAACAGTTATTACCTAGGTATCTCTCTAGTGATATGCAGCATACAAACAGTTATTACCTAGGTATCTCTCTAGTGATATGCACTATACAAACAGTTATTACCTAGGTATCTCTCTAGTGATATGCACTATACAAACAGTTATTACCTAGGTATCTCTCTAGTGATATGCACTATACAAACAGTTATTCCCTAGGTAACACTTTAGTGATATACACTATACAAATAGTTATTACCTAGGTATCTCTCTAGTGATATGCAGCATACAAACAGTTATTCCCTAGGTAACACTTTAGTGATATGCACTATACAAATAGTTATTACCTAGGTATCTCTCCAGTGATATGCAGCATACAAACAGTTATTACCTAGGTATCTCTCTAGTGATATACAGCATACAAACAGTTATTACCTAGGTATCTCTCTAGTGATATGCAGCATACAAACAGTTATTACCTAGGTATCTCTCTAGTGATATGCAGCATACAAACAGTTATAACCTAGGTATCTCTCTAGTGATATGCACTATACAAACAGTTATTCCCTAGGTAACACTTTAGTGATATGCACTATACAAATAGTTATTACCTAGGTATCTCTCTAGTGATATGCAGCATACAAACAGTTATTACTTAGGTATCTCTCTAGTGATATACAGCATACAAACAGTTATTACCTAGGTATCTCTCTAGTGATATGCAACATACAAACAGTTATTACCTAGGTATCTCTCTAGTGATATGCAGCATACAAACAGTTATTACCTAGGTAACACTTTAGTTATATGCACTATACAAACAGTTATTACCTAGGTATCTCTCTAGTGATATGCACTATACATACAGTTATTACCTAGGTATCTCTCTAGTGATATGCACTATACAAACAGTTATTACCTAGGTATCTCTCTAGTGATATGCAGCATACAAACAGTTATTACCTAGGTATCTCTCTAGTGATATGCAGCATACAAACAGTTATTACCTAGGTATCTCTCTAGTGATATGCAGCATACAAACAGTTATTACCTAGGTATCTCTCTAGTGATATGCACTATACAAACAGTTATTACCTAGGTATCTCTCTAGTGATATGCACTATACAAACAGTTATTACCTAGGTATTTCTCTAGTGATATGCACTATACAAACAGTTATTACCTAGGTAACACTTTAGTGATATGCACTATACAAATAGTTATTACCTAGGTATCTCTCTAGTGATATGCAGCATACAAACAGTTATTCCCTAGGTAACACTTTAGTGATATGCACTATACAAATAGTTATTACCTAGGTATCTCTCTAGTGATATGCAGCATACAAACAGTTATTACCTAGGTATCTCTCTAGTGATATGCACTATACAAATAGTTATTTCCTAGGTATCTCTCTAGTGATATGCAGCATACAAACAGTTATTATCTAGGTATCTCTCTAGTGATATACAGCATACAAACAGTTATTACCTAGGTATCTCTCTAGTGATATGCAGCATACAAACAGTTATTACCTAGGTATCTCTCTAGTGATATGCAGCATACAAACAGTTATTACCTAGGTATCTCTCTAGTGGTATACAGCATACAAACAGTTATTACCTAGGTATCTCTCTAGTGATATGCAGCATACAAACAGTTATTACCTAGGTATCTCTCTAGTGATATGCAGCATACAAACAGTTATTACCTAGGTATCTCTCTAGTGATATGCACTATACAAACAGTTATTACCTAGGTATCTCTTTAGTGATATGCAGCATACAAACAGTTATTACCTAGGTATCTCTCTAGTGATATGCAGCATACAAACAGTTATTACCTAGGTATCTCTCTAGTGATATGCACTATACA
Source organism: Pteria penguin (assembly GCA_035048485.1). NCBI lineage: Eukaryota > Metazoa > Mollusca > Bivalvia > Pterioida > Pteriidae > Pteria > Pteria penguin. The sequence goes on along the minus strand of CM068580.1, from coordinate 86,778,278 downwards.
AACAGTTATTACCTAGGTATCTCTCTAGTGATATGCAGCATACAAACAGTTATTACCTAGGTATCTCTCTAGTGATATGCAGCATACAAACAGTTATTACCTAGGTATCTCTCTAGTGATATGCACTATACAAACAGTTATTACCTAGGTATCTCTCTAGTGATATGCACTATACAAACAGTTATTACCTAGGTATCTCTCTAGTGATATGCACTATACAAACAGTTATTACCTATGTAACACTTTAGTGATATGCACTATACAAATAGTTATTACCTAGGTTTCTCTCTAGTGATATGCAGCATACAAATAGTTATTCCCTAGGGAACACTTAAGTGATATGCACTATACAAATAGTTATTACCTAGGTATCTCTCTAGTGATATGCAGCATACAAACAGTTATTACCTAGGTATCTCTCTAGTGATATGCACTATACAAACAGTTATTACCTAGGTATCTCTCTAGTGATATGCAGCATACAAACAGTTATTACCTAGATATCTCTCTAGTGATATGCAGCATACAAACAGTTATTACCTAGGTATCTCTCTAGTGATATGCACTATACATACAGTTATTACCTAGGTATCTCTCTAGTGATATGCACTACACAAACAGTTATTACCTAGGTATCTCTCTAGTGATATGCAGCATACAAACAGTTATTACCTAGGTATCTCTCTAGTGATATGCAGCATACAAACAGTTATTACCTAGGTATCTCTCTAGTGATATGCACTATACAAACAGTTATTACCTAGGTATCTCTCTAGTGATATGCAGCATACAAACAGTTATTACCTAGGTATCTCTCTAGTGATATGCAGCATACAAACAGTTATTACCTAGGTATCACTCTAGTGATATGCACTATACAAACAGTTATTACCTAGGTATCACTCTAGTGATATGCACTATACAAACAGTTATTACCTAGGTATCTCTCTAGTGATATGCACTATACAAACAGTTATTACCTAGGTATCTCTCTATTGATATGCACTATACAAACAGTTATTACCTAGATATCTCTCTAGTGATATGCAGCATACAAACAGTTATTACCTAGGTATCTCTCTAGTGATATGCAGCATACAAACAGTTATTACCTAGGTATCTCTCTAGTGATATGCAGCATACAAACAGTTATTACCTAGGTATCTCTCTAGTGATATGCACTATACAAACAGTTATTACCTAGGTATCTCTCTAGTGATGTGCACTATACAAACAGTTATTACCTAGGTATCTCTCTAGTGATATGCACTATACAAACAGTTATTACCTAGGTAACACTTTAGTGATATGCACTATACAAATAGTTATTACCTAGGTTTCTCTCTAGTGATATGCAGCATACAAACAGTTATTCCCTAGGGAACACTTAAGTGATATGCACTATACAAATAGTTATTACCTAGGTATCTCTCTAGTGATATGCAGCATACAAACAGTTATTACCTAGGTATCTCTCTAGTGATATGCAACATACAAACAGTTATTACCTAGGTATCTCTCTAGTGATATGCAGCATACAAACAGTTATTACCTAGATATCTCTCTAGTGATATGCAGCATACAAACAGTTATTACCTAGGTATCTCTCTAGTGATATGCACTATACATACAGTTATTACCTAGGTATCTCTCTAGTGATATGCACTATACAAACAGTTATTACCTAGGTATCTCTCTAGTGATATGCAGCATACAAACAGTTATTACCTAGGTATCTCTCTAGTGATATGCAGCATACAAACAGTTATTACCTAGGTATCTCTCTAGTGATATGCACTATACAAACAGTTATTACCTAGGTATCTCTCTAGTGATATGCAGCATACAAACAGTTATTACCTAGGTATCTCTCTAGTGATATGCAGCATACAAACAGTTATTACCTAGGTATCTCTCTAGTGATATGCAGCATACAAACAGTTATTACCTAGGTATCTCTCTAGTGATATGCAGCATACAAACAGTTATTACCTAGGTATCTCTCTAGTGATATGCAGCATACAAACAGTTATTACCTAGGTATCACTCTAGTGATATGCACTATACAAACAGTTATTACCTAGGTATCTCTCTAGTGATATGCACTATACAAACAGTTATTACCTAGGTATCTCTCTAGTGATATGCACTATACAAACAGTTATTCCCTAGGTAACACTTTAGTGATATACACTATACAAATAGTTATTACCTAGGTATCTCTCTAGTGATATGCAGCATACAAACAGTTATTCCCTAGGTAACACTTTAGTGATATGCACTATACAAATAGTTATTACCTAGGTATCTCTCTAGTGATATGCACTATACAAACAGTTATTACCTAGGTATCTCTCTAGTGATATACAGCATACAAACAGTTATTACCTAGGTATCTCTCTAGTGATATGCAGCATACAAACAGTTATTACCTAGGTATCTCTCTAGTGATATGCAGCATACAAACAGTTATAACCTAGGTATCTCTCTAGTGATATGCACTATACAAACAGTTATTCCCTAGGTAACACTTTAGTGATATGCACTATACAAATAGTTATTACCTAGGTATCTCTCTAGTGATATGCAGCATACAAACAGTTATTACTTAGGTATCTCTCTAGTGATATACAGCATACAAACAGTTATTACCTAGGTATCTCTCTAGTGATATGCAACATACAAACAGTTATTACCTAGGTATCTCTCTAGTGATATGCAGCATACAAACAGTTATTACCTAGGTAACACTTTAGTTATATGCACTATACAAACAGTTATTACCTAGGTATCTCTCTAGTGATATGCACTATACATACAGTTATTACCTAGGTATCTCTCTAGTGATATGCACTATACAAACAGTTATTACCTAGGTATCTCTCTAGTGATATGCAGCATACAAACAGTTATTACCTAGGTATCTCTCTAGTGATATGCAGCATACAAACAGTTATTACCTAGGTATCTCTCTAGTGATATGCAGCATACAAACAGTTATTACCTAGGTATCTCTCTAGTGATATGCACTATACAAACAGTTATTACCTAGGTATCTCTCTAGTGATATGCACTATACAAACAGTTATTACCTAGGTATCTCTCTAGTGATATGCACTATAGAAACAGTTATTACCTAGGTATCTCTCTAGTGATATGCAGCATACAAACCGTTATTACCTAGGTATCTCTCTAGTGATATACAGCATACAAACAGTTATTACCTAGGTATCTCTCTAGTGATATGCAGCATACAAACAGTTATTACCTAGTTATCTCTCTAGTGATATGCAGCATACAAACAGTTATTACCTAGGTATCCCTCTAGTGATATGCAGCATACAAACAGTTATTACCTAGGTATCTCTCTAGTGATATGCACTATACATACAGTTATTACCTAGGTATCTCTCTAGTGATATGCAGCATACAAACAGTTATTTCCTAGGTATCTCCCTAGTGATATGCACTATACATACAGTTATTACCTAGGTATCTCTCTAGTGATATGCAGCATACAAACAGTTATTACCTAGGTATCTCTCTAGTGATATGCAGCATACAAACAGTTATTACCTAGGTATCTCTCTAGTAATATGCACTATACAAATGGATTACTCTGATATTCTTATATATATCAGACATCGGTAATATTAAAAGATTCATGTGCACAATATGCTTAACCGTAGGCAGGAAATAGATAACTCTGATGTAATGTAAATGCAGAATGAAAATGTTGTCTAATAACAATGGTATTGATCCTAAGGGTTTCAAAAGGTTTTTTTTCAAAAATATGAGCCCTTGACAACCCCTACCACTCCCCTGGATGGTTTTAAATAGTCACAAAAAGACGGAAGCTTGGAATTATGACATGAATATTATCAGTTCCACGTTTTGAGACCAATATATTACACTGCCTTCATTGACATCAATCGATTTCACATTTATAGTTAAATTGAGTTATCCACGGGGGATAACTCTTACATAAACCATATGGAATTTCGTAGATTTGTTAGTTTGGCTCCTAGAGGAATTCCGTAATATATCAAAACTGTTTTTATTAGCTTTTAATGTATATTGCATAAGAAACTTAGTGTTCTTATTTGAAAATATTTTGGAGGGTTTAGTAAATGTACACCTCCGTCCACTGGAGGTCTTGTTGAAATGAATATTACGCTAGAGAGGTAGACTAAACTCAGAGACTGAAAAGTAACCACTACTTCCGGAAACATGCTGTCCACCATTGTGTTATGCAAATTACATGTAGGTGTCGCCCCACTGACTTCTCACAGCCAATTTTTATCACAAATCTGGACATCACAAATCAATACTTGATGGAATAATATTTATTTTTTTTGTGTTTGTCTGTTCAATTCTTGTATCTATTTTAAGTTGTTTCCTTTAATTTTAAATTTCTTTGAGAAGTTTATTTTCACTTCTTTTGAGTAAGAGAAATTCTTTATTAGGGCAACAGAGAAGGGAACCAAATTTATATTTGAAGAGAAAGCGAAAGCGAAACACCTTACATTTGTAAATGAAGGAAATATGTATGTGCACTAAATCTATATTCCATAGTAGTCTTTGTACTAACAAACAAGATGGGTGACGTTTTCAATTTATTCATCATGAATGTATCATGGAACTAATAACGGTGGAAACACTTAAACATAGTCGGATGTATGATATCTCTACCTCTTTTAAAATATTACAATTTAAGAAAATATATATACTTATTGTCATTGAAGAGTGACTGCCATTATGGTTTTATAATATAAAATAAAAATGTCAAGTGGAGTTAGGAAATTACATGTCTACAAATCTGGATTAACTTTGCAAAACAAAATGTGTGCTTATACAATTATAAATGTATGCTTATACAATTATAAATGTGTACTTATACAATTATAAATGTGTGTTCTACAATTATAAATGTGTGCTTCTACAATTATAAATGAAGAATTTAACTCCAATAACTAACAGTTATGAATCAAATAGACATATTAAGTACATGTAATGAATACAATTGAACAATGACTACATAACACAAACGATATAATATTGAACAAAATAAAAACAATAAAGAAAATGCGTTTATAAACCTGACTTTTGAAAACATTAAAGAAACGCCACAAAATAATAATAATAAACACCAAGAAAAATACTAATAAACACATTGTCACTGATAATCCAAAAGTCTTCACGGTTGCGGATTTCTCGGTCTGATCTAGTGTGTAGAGTAACTATTGCAGACTTCTTGGTCTGATCTAGTATGTAGAGTAGCTGTTGCAGACTTCTCTGTCGGATCTAGTGTGTAGAGTAACTGATGTGGACTTCTCGATCTGTTCTAGTGTGTAGAGTAACTGTTGCGGACTTTTTGGTCTAATCTAGTGTGTAGAGTAGCTGTTGCGGACTTCTCGGTCTGATGTGTAGAGTAACTGTTGCGAACTTCTTGGTCTAATCTAGTGTGTAGAGTAACTATTGCGGACCTCTCGGTCTGATTTAGTGTGTAGAGTAACTGTTGCAGACTTCTTGCAATTGGTCTAATCTAGTGTGTAGAGTAGCTGTTGTGGACTTCTCGGTCTGATGTGTAGAGTAACTGTTGCGAACTTCTTGGTCTAATCTAGTGTGTAGAGTAACTGTTGCGGACTTCTTGGTCTAATCTAGTGTGTAGAGTAACTGTTGCAGACTTTTCGGTCTGATCTAGTGTGTAGAGTAGCTGTTTCGGATTTCATGGTCTGATCTACCTTGTAGAGTAATTGTTACGTAATTTTCAGACTGATCTAGTGTGTAGATTAGTTTTTGCGGACTTCTGACTTCTGGAAGTAAATGCATATCGTATCGTATCGCACATTTTTTTGGTTGCTGTTATGGATAGGGTTGCGTTATCAATGAGTATGTCATGATCAGTATTGAGTGGTGCGCAGTTATTACTCTGTTTGAGCATATTTCTATTACAACAGTATTTCCTTACATTAGCACCAACATTGAGTAATTGAAGAGAAAAGTGTCTTGTTCCCGCTGCGGAATGCTTCCATGCATTCAAACTTTCCCCTGTCCTCATGATTGTGTTTCTGGTATTGATAAATCGTAATCTACGCCTATATTTTTTGTTATAATAGTACTTCGCAATTTGTTGGCTCTACCTTAATTTTGAAGTAAATGACCGTTGGTCGCCACATAAGTTCAGCAGTGGCTGGCAGTGTTGTATTCCAACCTAAAATAACTGAACAGGTAAATGATCTATTTAATGGCAATATAACGGTAACACATAAAAAATCTATATGGATCATACTTCGTGGGTAATATTTGACATTAGATTGAGTGTACAGTGGGCTGGATGTAGTATATGTGAATCCATATTCCTTAGCAAGACAAGAATTACCGACCAGCATATTGTGGTCCATTCTCGGTTACTAACTCATCTATCAGCCCTCCTTACCAAAATATTATCTGCAATTAAGGAGAAACTTCAGACGTACTCCGATGTGATTTACTCTCGTAGTGGTGTTAATCAGTTTTGGATACTAAAAAACTCCAAAGAATCAAAATCTGACAACTATTAAATTCATTAAGACATGATTTTTCTACACTTTATACCACCATACCTCATGATAAATTGAAAACCAGGCTCTTTAGAATTATTGATAACTGTTTCTTCGCCAAAAAGGGTTCACGCAGATATAAATTTATTGTTTTAGAATATCCAGATACATATTTTGTGAAAAACCACTCTGAATCTGAATATAAGTACTCTGAAAATGACATAAATACATGCTGGACTTTCTGATTGACAATATATATGCTGTTTACGGTGACCAAGTCTTCCAACAAACCATCGGAATCCCTATGGGGACTAACTGTGCTCCTTTGCTAGCCGATTTGTTCCTTTCGTCGTACGAAATTGAATTTATACAAAATCTTATAAATCAAAATAAGAAGCAATTGGCCTTGTTCTTTCATTTTACATTCAGATATATTGATGATGTAATATCTATAAATAACAAAAACTTTGAGACACACGTACATGCAATATATCCAAAGGAACTTGAAATTAAGGACACTACAATATCCAATTCATGTGCTTCATTTTTAGATCTACTTATTGATGTCGACCGAGATGGTAATCTTACTACTTCAATTTATGACAAACGTGATGACTTTAGTTTCCCCATTGTTAATTTTCCATATACTAGTAGCAACATTCCTTTATCACCTGCGTATTGTGTTTATGTATCCCAATTGATTCGATATGCTCGAGCGTCATCTGAGTATTGCTCTTTCATTTATCGAAGCCAATTACTAGGAGAAAAGTTACTAAAACAAGGATATGAGATATCACGACTTATGTCAACATTCCGCAAATTTTACGGTCGTTATAAAGACCTTATTTGCTCTTATGATGTATCGTTGTCTGACATATTGACTTCCTTATTTCAAAGTAACTAAACCATCTGTTATTACCTATACTATATAGCAGTATTCTTACTGATTATGACATATACCTATTTTGACTACGGCTGTGCGTTTCCTAATTCTGTGACAGTGAATAATACTATTTCGCTTATACTTATGGCATCAAGATGGGTGTGACTGGTCGGCAGGAGATGCTTACTCCTCCATGGCACCTGATCCCACCTCTGTTTTGACAGAGGTTCGTGATTGTTTATATTATATTTACATATGTATTGTCGTGTTTCTTCAATTTCGAGTTGTGGATTTCGGAACAATATCTTGGATTTGCACTGGTACTTCATATATAGCAAATTGATTCGTACTTAATTGGTGCTATGACATATTTTGAAGAAATTCGATTTTTTCCGATTTCTGGCTTTTTAAAATAAAAATTGACGGTAAGTAAATAATGACTATGAACAAGTATGACAATATATGAGGGGATTTTCGACCAAGGGCGATCGGTAATGGGGATATTTCAATGTACGTATCCGTTTTGAGTTTCACATATTGTAGCATTCTATTAGGAGTAGAGACGCGAGACGTTCCGAATGCATGATGGGATATGACTTTGATTTTATCCTAGGCCATAATGCAACTTTTCAGTAAACTTTTTACAAATACTGTTATAAATATTTGAAATCCACTTTCGAATTCAATGGAGAAGCATACATATATGAGATATATTTAGTTATTTTCTCATTTAAGACAATAGTGATGGTAAAACAAAAGATTGAAAAATAAGACTTTACATAGAAATTGAAGATAAATCCCGAGAAGTATAACTCATAAGTCACCAATCTGGATCATCTAAGTGTTTGTGAAATAGTCCCATTCAATGCAAATTAATGGTTCTTTTGTATTGCTGTTTGTATGGTGGCACAGACATAAGACTTTGTCATCTATTTGGTTTGAACAATATTTATCGTGAAATCTGTTGCCTTTGGACATAATGCCATATGCTTTGCACCAGTAGACAAGATGTATGTCGTTTCCAAATTCATTTATAATACATTATATCACGAAACCAATAACGATTAAGACATTTAAACAAATCCGGATAAATAACAAAGATCTTTTGTGGAAACACTTTGTTGTTAATAGAATTAATTTGAAATACAATGTTTTCAATAATGCATCAACCGAGTTATATAAAATGTACAATTGGCAAATAGAAAATGTTACACCTATACAAATAACAGACAACTGCAAATTACCAGGATATTGTAGATAACACATTAACTAATGTGGAAATGTAAATCTAAATATTAAAAAACGACAAGCTTTATTGCATCCTCTTTGTGGAAAGGCGGAAGAATAAAGTCGTCATTATCCGGTTTCATATTTCAGAATGCCATAGCAATCGGGGCGTACATTTCTCTTCATATGCTCAAAGAGTAAATGCGGCAACTAGCACACTAGCACACACTCCATTAACCCAGATTCGTTTCCTGTTCTGATGTGTCATTAGCTAAAATAAAACTGACGTCGATTTATGTTTAAGTGATGTTAATAATCTGTGTTAGAATACGAATAAAGAATTGTCTGAAATTCATTCTTACAAGAGTTGTGTTTCTTTAAACTCTTTCAGTTTTTGTAAAGTGAAACACATCCCATCTATCAAATTATGGGATAAGCCTCTGTTACATAAGTGAAAATGTGAAACTAGTATATAAGGCGCTGAGTGGCATGTCTGCCTATAGTCGGAGAGTTTTCATAATACTATGTTCTCAAAAATGATCCAAACCATCACCGATGTCCGAAAAGAAAAACCGAAGTATCTCCCGTCGGCTATCATTAGATGTCCGAATGATTTTTTTTAAATGTAAAATACGAAAGTAACTGGTATCACATGATTACGGCACTAATAACAATGTACCAAAAGACGAGTCTAACTCAGTGGCGGAAGAAAGCTCCAGACTCTTTTTTATGTACTGCACCCCCTCCCCCCCCCCTTTTCCAAAAAAAAAACCCAAAATGTTGTACAATAAACAAATCACATTAAAATTACAAATAATTCTCCACATTGAGAGGAAGGACCAAAGGCTACTCAAGTTAAGAGGTCATAAAAATATTAATATTATTATGAAATGAAAATAAATATAAAAATATAGATTGACTTCAATATGAATCAACCATGCTCTGTCAGTTTTGGGCCAGTTGTTCGAAAATTTTACCACTGGCTAAGGTAGCCGGTCAAAGTTTAAGAAACAATTTATTTCATTCATAAGATTTCAGTATAAATGTCCTGCCCGTGCAGTTCTAGAGGCTCTTTTGTCTAAAGCTGCCCGAAGTGAGTAAGAAATTTTGTTCGATGAATTTGAATTTATTTAAGATCTATTGATCTCTATAGAAACACACAGTTGTATACAAATACGATATTTGACGGATCTTTTATCCTTGTTATCACAAACAATTATAAGATATAAAATACACAAAATTTTACAATCTTACCAATGCAAAACGATGTCAATGTCCATGCGCCAGCCACTCGGGAATATTCAGGGACGAGGGAAAATTACGATATGTGTATATAAATTATTCTAAAGCTTCACTAATTATCCCATAATTATACTTTCGATCAAGCTCAATATATTTGCTAAGCTATCAATAAACTTTTATGAAAAAATTACAAGCATTGCGCTTTTCGTATATCCTACGGAAGTATTACTCTTCTCGCAATATTCCTATAATTAATTAACTTATATCTATAAATTATGATTACTGTGTTTAAATTACAATTACAACTATGAAATTGCACCAGACAAATTCGCTTGTGTGCGCAGACAAGAGATAATTATCCCTTTGTCCCTAAATTTTACAAATAAACTACGTAAATCAAACAGAATAATGGTAAAACTACAAGTTAACTATTTAAAAGTACAACGGTGTTTCCTAACCCTATGAATATAAATATCTAGATGACGTAGGGGTTTATCTTGTTTCGATTGGCTTCTGGCTGGCGACTCCCCGATTAGAAAGGTCAGCGCTGCATAGTATCAATTCCTGTAACCTCGAAAGTTCCATTTTGCAACCAAATGATAAATACAATAAATTGATACAAACGACATAATAAATACAAACATAATTAATACAAACGAAATGATAAATACAAACATAATTAATACAAACGACATAATAAATACAAACATAATTAATACAAACATAATTAATACAAATGACATTTCCGTTTTGCAACCAAATGATAAATACAATAATGGAAAAAGTTATACACAGGATATATAGAAGGACATAAAGGCTGCAGAAAGTTATTTAAAGGTGAATTACGTTAAGGTCAGAATGAAGTATAAATTTTGTCTTCGAGGCTAAAACTTACGTTGGTAACCAAGAATACACAAGAACCGTCGAGAAAACAATAAGCTACGTCACTTGCACTTTATAATGCATCTGTATGCACTCGCATTTTCTCTCAACAAGTTTTTCACGACAGAAATCGGTCAATTTTATTCATCAGCCGTCTTCAGCTGTAAACTTTCAAAGGGACTTCCGGTAAACACGGAGCGAATTTCAAGGTAAGCTCTGATTGGTCGATATTAAATATACATATATGATTTGGATAAGCTTTGAAGAAGTGGAAAATTTAAATTGATAAAACAGGTACCACTGTAGATCTGTAAGGCTAAAAGCCATCCTAACATATCTTTTCCATATCAAGCTGACAAGATACAACAAGTTTAATTTATTTCAAAATAATGAATAAAATATTATTTAAACATTTTTTGGCATTTATGTATTATTTGAGCATAACTTGCCATGAAATCAACATTTTTTACCCTTTCATTTATTTTGATCAATTTAAATTTCCCACTTTATCGATTATGACGTATATTCAATATCGACCAATCAGGGCTTACTTTGAAATTCGCTCCGTGTTTACCGGAAGTCCCTTTGAAAATTACAGCTGCAGACGGCTGATGGATAAAATTGACCGATTTCTGCCGTGAAAGCTTGTTGAGAGAAAATGCGAGTGCATACAGACGCATAATAAAGTACAAGGTAACTGACGAAAGCTTTTATTGCATAAAAAATACGGAAAATAAGGGAAACCCCAGATCGGCGAAAAATCGGTGTCCTCCCTTCTCTTTTTTATATGTCAACAGGTGACGTCAACGATTATTTAGCATAACTGACGTGCCCTGTGTTTGCATCATCATATTAAGACAAAATGCCAACTTACATAGGCAAGACATGCATTTCAACAAGTAAAACAAATGTAAGTTGTATTACATAAGAATAAGATCATAACCCATACATATTAGTAGATCTATAGTCCATCCTGCAATAAACATATACGACACATATTACCGACCTTCACACAATTATATATATATATATATATATATATATATATATCATAATGGTGTCCATATTCAATATAATCACAGTAGTTTACAATATAATACACACATGCATACATGTTGCCTTGCAATCATTAATCATATTGTAAATAAAGTGTATATTGAATTTGAAAAATTTTCTAGCAATTCTGTTCAACATAACGTACATCTATAAATGAGTTAAACAAAATTTGTAACGTTTATATACTACACCTTACATATTACAGCTATACCAGGCTTTGTCATTTCCTATACAAAGCCTAACTATGAACTTCATTGGTAAGTTATGGCAGTAAATACAAGTAAAATCCACCATTTCCCGATAACATCTACCATTATATAAATACCCTATTAACATATGACCTATTTTCTATACTTATCCTAAATAAATTACACTTAATCATTAATAATGAGAATTCCTCAACGCCTTCTCTCCTGCGGTGGTCTACATATAACATTCCTGATCTTCTTCGAACTCCTGCGGTGGCCTGCATACAACACTCCTGATCTCTCCTGCGGTGGCCTGCATACAACACTCCTGATCTTCTCTCCTGCGGTGGCCTGCATACAGCACTCCTGATCTTCTTCAAACTCCTGCGGTGGCCTGCATACAACACTCCTGATCTTCTCTCCTGCGGTGGCCTGCATACAACACTCCTGATCTTCTTCTCTCCTGCGGTGGCCTGCATACAACACTCCTGATCTTCTTCAAACTCCTGATCTTCTTCTCTCCTGCGGTGGCCTGCATACAACACTCCTGATCTTCTTCTCTCCTGCGATGGCCTGCATACAACACTCCTGATCTTCTCTCCTGCGGTGGCCTGCATACAGCACTCCTGATCTTCTTCAAACTCCTGCGGTGGCCTGCATACAACACTCCTGATCTTCTCTCCTGCGGTGGCCTGCATACAACACTCCTGATCTTCTTCTCTCCTGCGGTGGCCTGCATACAACACCCCTGATCTTCTTCAAACTCCTGATCTTCTTCTCTCCTGCGGTGTCCTGCATACAACACTCCTGATCTTCTTCTCTCCTGCGGTGGCCTGCATACAACACTCCTGATCTTCTTCTCTCCTGCGGTGGCCTGCATACAACACTCCTGATCTTCTTCTCTCCTGCGGTGGCCTGCATACAACACTCCTGATCTTCTTCAAACTCCTGATCTTCTCTCCTGCGGTGGCCTGCATACAACACTCCTGATCTTCTTCTCTCCTGCGGTGGCCTGCATACAACACTCCTGATCTACTTCTCTCCTGCGGTGGCCTGCATACAACACTCCTGATCTTCTTCTCTCCTGCGGTGGCCTGCATACAACACTCCTGATCTTCTTCTCTCCTGCGGTGGCCTGCATATAACACTCCTGATCTTCTTCTCTCCTGCGGTGGCCTGCATACAACACTCCTGATCTTCTCTCCTGCGGTGGCCTGCATACAACACTCCTGATCTTCTTCAAACTCCTGATCTTCTTCTCTCCTGCGGTGGCCTGCATACAACACTCCTGATCTTCTTCTCTCCTGCGGTGGTCTGCATACAACACTCCTGATCTTCTTCTCTCCTGCGGTGGCCTGCATACAACACTCCTGATCTTCTTCTCTCCTGCGGTGGTCTGCATACAACACTCCTGATCTTCTTCTCTCCTGCGGTGGCCTGCATACAACACTCCTGATCTTCTTCAAACTCCTGATCTTCTTCTCTCCTGCGGTGGCCTGCATACAACACTCCTGATCTTCTTCTCTCCTGCGGTGGTCTGCATACAACACTCCTGATCTTCTTCTCTCCTGCGGTGGCCTGCATACAACACTCCTGATCTTCTTCTCTCCTGCGGTGGTCTGCATACAACACTCCTGATCTTCTTCTCTCCTGCGGTGGCCTGCATACAACACTCCTGATCTTCTTCTCTCCTGCGGTAGCCTGCATACAACACTCCTGATCTTCTTCTCTCCTGCGGTGGCCTGCATACAACACTCCTGATCTTCTTCTCTCCTGCGGTGGCCTGCATACAACACTCCTGATCTTCTCTCCTGCGGTGGCCTCCATACAACACTCCTGATCTTCTTCAAACTCCTGATCTTCTTCTCTCCTGCGGTGGCCTGCATACAACACTCCTGATCTTCTTCTCTCCTGTGGTGGCCTGCATACAACACTCCTGATCTTCTTCTCTCCTGTGGTGGCCTGCATACAACACTCCTGATCTTCTTCTCTCCTGCGGTGGCCTGCATACAACACTCCTAATCTTCTCTCCTGCGGTGGCCTGCATACAACACCCCTGATCTTCTTTTCTGGTGACGCGTATCTGTTCCTCCACATCTTGTCAAACTCATCTAACCCGTAACTCCCATTTTGTTGTACAATGTTCTCCCAATTAAGCCAGTACTTTCTTGTCACAGGGCTGTACTCGGGTATATCGGGTAGGAATGGATTTGTTCTCAATCCATTGATGTAGTGGTCCAATATCTACGTCCTCTTTATGGAAGTTCCGGATATCCATTGTAAAATATTGTGGCAGCCAGTTACTTCGTTGTGCAACTTTGTTTGTTTCACTTCTCGTGACTACCCGGACGTGTGGTGTTACTGTATTATTTCCCAATTCTACCAAATCATCGACCTCTCTGAAATTGACCCATTCTTGCTATAATTGACGGAAGTTTTCACAGTTATCATCAAAAGTGTTCTCTTTGTTGTGACTGCATAATACATCCGTAACCTTTATCGATAGGGAATCTGCATTTTGATGTTTCGCACCTTCTCGGTGCTTTATCTCAAATGTATATTGACTTAAAAACTCCAGCCATCTCGCCAGTTGACCTTTGGGATCCTTGAACCCATATAGCCATCTAAGTGGACTGTGATCCGTACGGATTACGAATTTTCTTCCCAGCAAATAATGGTTGATCTGGTTTATAAACGTTATCACAGCTAGTAATTCTCTACGCGTGACACTTTATCACGTCAAGTAGTTCTCTACGCGAGACACTTTACCACGGCAAGTAGTTCTCTACGCGTGACACTTTATTACGTCAAGTAATTCTCTACGCGTGACACTTTATCACGGCAAGTAGTTCTCTACGCGTGACACTTTATCAATGCAAGTAGGTCTCTACGCGTGACACTTTATTACGTCAAGTAATTCTCTATGCGTGACACTTTATCACGGCAAGTAATTCTCTACGCGTGACACTTTATCACGTCAAGTAGTTCTCTACGCGTGACACTTTATCACGTCAAGTAATTCTCTACGCGTGACACTTTATTGTTGTTGATGTATGTTCAGCTTCTTTGATGTGTAAGCCACAACCATCTCTGTATCGTCAATTCCTGTGTTCGAAGCGTCTGTATCCAGAACAAATAAACAGTCACTTCTTGGGTATGCTAAGATAGGTTCTTTGCATAATGTCCCTTTTAAGATCTGGAAACTCCCTTTACATTCTTCTGTCCATACAAATTGGACTTCCTTCATATTTAGTTCTGTAATTCAGATCGCCTTAACGCTGAACTTGTGAATGAGACGCCTGTAATAGTGGCACATCCTAGATATTGTTGTATTTCTTTAACGTTTGATGGACTTTTCCATTTTTGCACTGTTTCAAGTATCTTCGGACTAGGTTTGATACCATCCGATTCAACTACTTGACTTAGATACAGGACTTCCGGTTGAATAAACTCGCAGTTGGACGGTTTCAAGCCAGCTTTATGTAATCTGGAAAGTGCTGAAAGTGTGTTTCATTGCAGGAGTTGTATAAAATTATGTAGTCTGAGTAGATGAGTAATGTTTGCCACTACATTCCACGGAATATCAGTTCCATACAACGTTGGAAGATGGAGGGCACTTAACAGAGCCAAAACGGTATTTTGGTGTACTCCCACAAGCCGAACTTCGTTGTGAATGCAGTTTTATGTCTGTCTTCTTCGCTGAGCTCAGTTTGCCAATACCCGCTTTGTACATCCATAGTTGAAAACATTTTTGCTGACGACAAGCAGTCCAAACACATATCTATCCTCGGTAATGTGTAAGCGTCTCGAATAGTACAGTCATTCGTCTGAAATCGCAACACCATTTAAGTGATCCATCTTTTTCCTGACTAGTACCACAGGTGATGCCTAAGCTGACTTTGAGGGTTTTATGATCCCTGCATTGATTTGTTCTTTGAGATATTTCTCTTCCTCATTTTCGAAACCTTGCGATGTTCTTCTTAGAGGCTGTCTTATAGGCGCTGCACCTCCTATATCTATCTTATGATGAATGATTGAACAAGTTTTCAGATCCGTTTTGTTCTGAGCAAAAGTATTTTCATGCTTGCATAGAATTTCTGCTACCTTCTCCTTATGTTTCTCTGTTTGAATTTTCTCACAGATTTGTTTGTATAAATCTTCAAGATGTTCAGGAACAATGGAAATGTCGGCCATATTTCCCTCTCTCCGGTCTATCTTCTTTTCCCATTCCTTGGGAATGACTCTATCTGCACTATCCCTCTCTCTCTCTCTCTCTCTCTCTCTCTCTCTCTCTTAAGCTGTGTGTGACTTATTCCTGACCGGGTACTTCGTTTAGTCTCAGTGTACCTCTCAACGAAGTAGGAACCGCCATGTGACCGTTTCCCGATACCGGTCTCGATCCTTGAATAATAATCATTGTGCGCCATTCTACTGTACCAAAGGAGATAAGTCTTGAGGCAAGGTGATCATGAGGTCAGAAGTTTCTTGATTGGCTAAAATGACAGGTATACTGCGCGACTCCTTGGCTAAAATGACAGGTATACTGCGCGACTCCTTGGCAAATTGCATTTGGCGAATTCAGCTCAAATTTGAGTGTTAGGTATTGAACAATTTACGACCTGCCATTTTTATTTCTTAACAAACATTTGGGGATTCAGTTATGCTCCTTAATCAATGTTCTTTGGCTTCTTTATTGCGTTTTTCATTTTTTTTACTTTTTATTATATTTTTATTTATTTGTTTTTTTATTTGTATGCATTTTGATGTCATATTTTGGAGTATTCAGTTGGTCTATCTATCATATTGTCATGTGAAACTTATCCAAATAACCAATACAGTAATGGATAATTCTTCCAGTAAGTCATATTTTCATACGCCATATTTTCCTGAAATTCCGAGAATGCATCCGTACATTTTATCAGTATCTAAAGTGTATCAACATTGCAATTTTAATATATTATACGTAAATATTCATAAAAGACGTCATCAGCACTTGATAACTAAGTTACAATGCTTCAGTATCAAGTAATGGCGTGTTAAAGTGACCAAACTCCCGAAAATGGCAAAACACTGATTATTGATATCTTATTCAATGTTTTTATTTTTATTTCTAAATCAATAGTTAGAAATAGTTCGGATTGATTGAGGTTGGGGGTGGGGGGGGGGGGTGTCCATCTAATCAATCAGCGTTCGCCTCTCATCCTACACCTACATCACATAAAAATGGCATCGAGCGGCGAATTCAAAATACCGCCGCCGAATTATCGTGAATAAAGAAAGAAATATGGATTTACTTCGACACTGAGTGGGGTAAGTGCATATATTTTTACATGTTTGGGATAACTTTAGGAGGAAAGACTTGCCTGATGCTATAATTCGTATGCTGTTGTCTTGTAATCATGCCGTCAACCCATGGACCGGCTTTTGTCCGACCAGTCAATTCACGAGAACATTGCCATATTTGAGGCAGTGTATTTTAAGAGAGATATAGATCTGAAACTTGCTGAGATTATAGGAAATTTGCTTTTTTATGAAGGTACATAGGTCAAAAGTTGGGCGTCAACTGAATATAGTGTTTAAAGACTGTTGACCGAACTTGGGTCGATTTTTACCATCGAGAGAGTTCAATTTTCTTCTCCATTTACCTACGACCTACGATCCTGGGTTCAAGCGAGCATTGTCCCTGAGATTACAAGTTGGTGAGTTATAAACACCTGTTACTCCTAGAGAAACATCTGAAAGATTTTCCTCAGATAATTGTAAAGTGTTGCCCAAAAAATTGATAAATCAATAAAAAAACCAGTGCTTATATCTTTTCAAATATATCTTATTTCTTTGTTCGTTGGATTCTTGTTTTACTTCACTACAAGATTCTTACATTTGTACATGGTGACGGCATCTGTCGCATGAAATGTCCAGAAATTTAACCTTTGCAACGGACCAACCTGAGGCACTGAGGGATTCTGCAAGCTGTAATGATATTATGTCATTCACGGATATACATGTAGCAATTTGACGAAAAGAAAATAATTTGTCGATTCTGTGTTTCCGTTAGTAAATACCTGTTGGACAGCAAGTTTTGTAATAAGATGAAATCAAACTCTGCAACTTTTTGTCATATATATTTCGGTGGGTGTTGTACATTTAGAGTCATGAAAATGTTCCTAGAATTCGAAAATTGCATGAAAAATAACAAAAAACTAAAGAGATTGTTTCCAAACTTATGCTACAAAATATGCTACAAAATTTTGTTTATGTCCATGAACACATGTTCTTTTCTCTTTTTCCTTTCTTTCTTTTATGTTTTTGTTTCATTTATCTTGTTTTACTCATATCAAAATTTTTGCAGAACTTCACAAACGTTATTTCATAATATTGTATTCACATAGACAATTGTGTTTCAAACATTAAAAGTAGCAATTTATGAACAATAATTTAATTAATAAATTGGGTTATTTTTTCAAATGTATTTGTAAAATAAACAATATCAACAGCACTTTGTTTCAGAAAAGAATTATATATATTATAATTTGAAAATGACACCACCCATTTACAAACTTCACATTACAAATAACAGATAATACAAGAGACGAAAGTATATATGTAGATTATTCTTTCTTTTTTGTTATTTTCGTCTTATGAATAAGTTATTTTACTTTATTTTATTACAATATTTATTCACTATTATGAATATCTAATTATACAATAAAGATAAAATTGATTGCATGTGATGTTTGAAAACGGCATCGAAAATTTTTCAGATCTATATCTTCATATGTAAATGTTTCCCTTAATTCTAAATATTTTAATTATCAGTCTGATTCAATCTATGGGCAATACTGATCTTCCGCTAACAGTTTTTCTACATATTCTTATATAGGTTTAAGTAATCGTGGCTGTCAGCAACGGTAACGCAGTTCCAAACTCAATTCCACATGGGAATTCATGTAAATACAAATACGCGTTCCTAGAAATGAAGTGTTGAGCACACGAGAAGAGCAAACTTCCCTTTAGCACGAGGTTAATGTAATATTAGATTAGGACAGCGCCTAAACGTAGCAAGAAGGAGATCACACGCCATAGAGAACGTGATCTCACACCCCTTTTGAGAGATTCACGTATACTTCTAGTTAGATGCTCTTCTGCTTATTTTCTTGTAGATTTACTGATTTTGTATCCCTTTTGAAATCATGATATTTGACTACTCAGTTGGCTTTATCCATCATATTATTTGACTACTGAGTTGGCTTTATCCATCATATTATTTGACTACTGAGTTGGCTTTATCCATCATACTATTTGACTACTGAGTTGGCTTTATCCATCATATTGTAGACTACCCAGTTGGCTTTATCTATCATATTATTTGAGTACTGAGATGGCTTTATCCATCATATTATTTGACTACTGAGTAGGCTTTATCTATCATATTATTTGACTACTGAGTTGGCTTTATCCATCATATTTATTTGACTACTGAGTTGGCTTTATCCATCATATCATTTGACTACTGAGTTGGCTTTATCCATCATATTATTTGACTACTGAGTTGGCTTTATCCATCATATCATTTGACTACTGAGTAGGCTTTATCCATCATATTATTTGACTACTGAGTTGGCTTTATCTATCATAGTATTTGACTACTGAATTGGTTTTATCCATCATATTATTTGACTACTGAGTAGGATTTATCCATCATATTATTTGACTACTGAGTTGGCTTTATCCATCATATTATTTGACTACTGAGTTGGCTTTATCAATCATATTATAGACTAACCCAGTTTGCTTTATCTATCATATTATTTGACTACTGAGTTGGCTTTATCCATCATATTATTTGACTACTGAGTTGGCTTTATCCATCATATTATTTGACTACTGAGTTGGCTTTATCCATCATATCATTTGACTACTGAGTAGGCTTTATCCATCATATTATTTGACTACTGAGTTGGCTTTATCTATCATAGTATTTGACTACTGAATTGGTTTTATCCATCATGTTATTTGACTACTGAGTAGGCTTTATCTATCATATTATTTGACTACTGAGTTGGCTTTATCCATCATATTATTTGACTACTGAGTTGGCTTTATCAATCATATTATAGACTAACCCAGTTTGCTTTATCTATCATATTATTTCACTACTGAGTTGGCTTTATCCATCATATTATTTGACTACTGAGTTGGCTTTATCCATCATATTATTTGACTACTGAGTTGGCTTTATCCATCATATTATTTGACTACTGAGTAGGCTTTATCCATCATATTATTTGACTACTGAGTTGGCTTTATCCATCATACTATTTGACTACTGAGTTGGCTTTATCCATCATATTATTTGACTACTGAGTTGGCTTTATCCATCATACTATTTGACTACCCAGTTGGCTTTATCTATCATATTATTTGACTACTGAGTTGGCTTTATCCATCATATTATTTGACTACTGAGTTGGCTTTATCCATCATATTATTTGACTACTGCGTTGGCTTTATCCATCATTTTATTTGACTACACAGTTGGCTTTATCCATCATGTTATTTGACTACTGAGTTGGTTTTATCCATCATATTATTTGACTACTGAGTTGGCTTTATCCATCATACTATTTGACTACCCAGTTGACTTTATCCATCATATTATTTAACTACTGAGTTGGCTTTATCCATCATATTATTTGACAAATGAGTTGGGTTTATCCATTATATTATTTGACTACTGAGTTGGCTTTATCCATCAAATTATTTGACAACTGAGTTGGCTTTATCCATCATATTATTTGACTACTGAGTAGGCTTTATCCATCATATTATTTGACTACTGAGTTGGTTTTATCCATCATATTATTTGACTATTTAGTTGGTTTTATCCATCATAGTATTTGACTACTCAGTTGGCTTTATCCATCATATTATTTGACTACTGAGTAGGCTTTATCCATCATATTATTTGACTACTGAGTTGGTTTTATCCATCATATTATTTGACTACTGAGTTGGCTTTATCCATCAAATTATTTGACAACTGAGTTGGCTTTATCCATCATATTATTTGACTACTGAGTAGGCTTTATCCATCATATTATTTGACTACTGAGTTTGTTTTATCCATCATATTATTTGACTACTTAGTTGGTTTTATCCATCATAGTATTTGACTACTCAGTTGGCTTTATCCATCATATTATTTAACTACTGAGTAGGCTTTATCCATCATATTATTTGACTACTGAGTTGGTTTTATCCATCATATTATTTGACTACTGAGTTGGTTTTATCCATCATACTATTTGACTATTGAGTTGGCTTTATCCATCATATTATTTGACTACACAGTTGGCTTTATCCATCATATTACTTGACTACTGAGTTGGCTTTATCCATCATATTATTTGACTACTCAGTTTGCTTTATCCATCATATTATTTGACTACTGAGTTGGCTTTATCCATCACGTTATTTGACTACCGAGCTGGCTTTATCCATCATATTACTTGACTACTGAGTTGGCTTTATCCATCATATTATTTGACTATTGAGTTGGCTTTATCCATCATGTTATTTGACTACTGAGTTGGCTTTATTCATCATATTGTTTGACTACTGAGTTGGCTTTATGCATTATGTTATTTGACTACTCAGTTGGCTTTATCCATCATATTATTTGACTACTGAGTTGGCTTTATCCATCATATTATTTGACTATTGAGTTGGCTTTATCCATCATATCATTTGACTACTGAGTTGGCTTTATCCATCTCTTATTTGACTACTGAATTGGCTTTATCCATAATATTGTTTGACTACTGAGTTGGCTTTATCCATCATATTATTTGACTACTCAGTTGGCTTTATCCATCATACTATTTGACTACTCAGTTGGCCTTAACCATCATATTATTTTATATATGTCCATCTTTAAAGCAGAACTATAATATATTGCATATTACACTTACATGAACCCATGGACATGGCAGCAATGTAAAGTTTACATTAGTATCATGATAAGATCACATGTGATTTGATATTACCAAATGTCATTGGTGATTAACAGGATACATATTTTAAAAAAGAACAGTTTGCTACATTTACGTCACAGATTACGTTGCAGAAGTTTAACAATACAAGAACATTACCGCTACAAACTCAATCTACACATGTCAGAAGCGTAAAGTAATACACAAAGGCAAGTGATTTTGTTTTCCTCACAACATCATACCAAGTACTGTGTCACTCACAACATCGTACCAAGTGCTGTGTCACTCTCAACATCGTCCCAAGTGTTGTGTCACTCTCAGAACAAATCACACTTAACAGTAGTATAGCCCTTACAACCCATGGACAGCATCTACGAAAAATTAACGATAAATATGTATTAAAGCTTTGTCACGAACGTACTAGATGTACTCCCTCTAAGTCCTTGTAATCTAAGAGGCTAAGTATTTCTAAGCATACCGACATTTATCGTCCGCTGTTTCCTAATCATACATCATACAATAAGCACCAGGACCTCTGCATGCGCTAGTAACAGTCATTTGGCTGACATCGATTTTATTCGCATTAGCCATCTTACTGGAGCAATTGACATTTCAAAGAACAAGGCATCAGCGCTGCAAAACATCTTCCTTTGACGTCATCTGAACTACTGACGTAAACCATGACCGATAACTTCAATAGCTTCTTTCTTGCAGACCTCATTATAAGAATGTTATTTCATGGAATCAGTCTGAATAACAACTATAAGACTTATTGATCGTGTAGAGTTCATTTCTGTGGCATTTCCGTGCACTGAACTGCGGTGGATGTCGCCGGAATTAATGTCAAGAATTCAATTCTATAACAATCAGCTGTACTGCGCCACATAATAGGTTTTTATAATTTCATATGACATTTTCTAATGAAATCGGTTTTGAAAAAAATGACACGTTCTTATGTTCTGTGTACGCCTTAGTCCAAGTGAATTTTAATACTAGGTTAAAAGCGATGTAACCTCTCACGCACTGCTGTCAAATCTGGGTCGATTCTTTTCCTGGCAATATGAGAAAAGTTGTCCAAACCATTATATAAATATATTAACCATAAAAGGACAACTCGGATGCCTTCTCTACTTAACGCTGACTGTACCCGATGGATGAAATAACAATAAGACCATAATTAAAACCCAACCTAATTTCCATAAAAACTTGTTGAAGTTCAGCAAGTGACCATAAACAAATATTAAGGGGTTTGTTGCCTCTTGTTCTGATAATCAAATAATGAATAATTAAGACTAGGATCTAAGAAATTTTACTATTTGTGACTGAAATTTAAATTTTTAGAGTGAATAGAAAAATATATATTAATAGGTATTGAAAATCAGATTTGAGTGCGATGGTTTAGTGTGGTCGCAGTACGAAGAAATACTGAGACCAGTATAATAAAATAGCAAAAAGACATGTCAGTCAAAAGGTGTTTCTCTGGTGGAGGAAGGACACTGTCGGTGCTACAGCTATAACAAGTACGTATAAGAAAAAGGGTATATAAGTGACCATGAGATATTTATCACCGGAGTGGGACCAGTGCATTTGACAAGAGGGCCTATATCGCTCACCTGAGTAGCTAGATTATCAGTCATGCAGGAAGAAAGAAGTTATTTATTTACTGTGACTAAGTTAACACAAATGTTGAAATGAGTCAAATTTTATTTTAGACCAGAATAAAAACAACAACAGTTTTTGCACATCCATTCAGGTGATTTTTATATTAAGCATTTGGTTTATCTCTGCATGATGTGATTCAGGGCAACAAGTTAGTCATTTTCTTTAGGTGGGTCCTTTTGTTGACTGATTTCAAGTCTGGGTCAAGAACAACAATTGTTTCAAATATTGTCCAGATCCAACTTAAAATGGCCTAATTTTATATGTTGAGTGTTGAGAAACATCTAAAAACATATTTAGATGAGTAAAGAAATGAAGCAAAAAAAATGACCACAGCTGGATTTGAACCCTTTCTCTCCATATTTTAATTACCAAGTGGTATATGTACCGTTGTGGGATCTATTTGTTAGACATGGTGGCACCATCTGTTGACCAATTTGGATGAAATGTACAAAATTGATAGAGGACCCATAGTACTTCATGTATACCATGTTTCATTAAAATCTTTCTTGTGGTATAACAGCAGAAGTTAAAAATGTGAAGAATTGTCACTATACACCCTCATTTGGAAGTCTTAATAAATCATAGAAAATCCAAAAATTGAGATATTGACAAATTCTTTCAAAATAACATTCCTTACCATAATTATGATCAAAATATGACACTTTTCTGCATTGAAATCCAAAAATGTCGAAAATATTTTTTAAATTTGATTTTTGAAGGAAACCAAAATGACAAGACTTCTTCACTCATCCCTCTAGATCATTTCTATGCACTCTGTTTGTCTCTGTATACAGCCAGTATGAAGAAGGTTGTCATAGGAAGGTACTCTTTTGTGACCTACTTTTGACTGTGTTGACGCCACCTGTAAAGAGGTCTGGACGAAAACGACAGAATTTAAAGGGGATCATAAGTGGTTTATTTCTACCAAAATCTATTAAGATCCTTCAAACAGTTTTGCAGAAATAAAGGAAAATGTGAAAAATGGCCAAAAATTCATAAAATAGATATAGACAGAATTCTTTCACAATAATATTTCTTACCATAATTATGATCAAAATAGTCCATAAGAAATAATCATTATCAATTAACTGAAAAAAATGACACTTTTCTGCAGTGAAATTACCAAGTCCAAAAAATGTCGAAAAAACGTCAAAAATTTGATTTCGGAACAGAACCAAAAATAACAACACTTCTTCACACATCCCTCTAAATTATTCCTATGCATTCGGTTTGTCTCTGTATGCCCCCGGTCTGAAGAAGAAGTTTGTTAAAGGAGGGTACCCTCTGTGACGTACTTTTGCCTGTGGTGGCGCCACTTGTTAATGGATCTGGACGCAAAACAACAACACTTGTAGAGGACCATGAGTATTTCGTGCATACCAAACTTCATCAAATTCTGTTTAACTGTTCTGAAGAAGAAGTGGAAAATGTGAAAAGTTAACGACGGGCGGACGGACGGACGACGGACTATGATTGATCACAATAGCTCACTTGAGCCTTCGGCTCAGGTGAGCTAAACAACATGTTCCATGCATACTTCACTCAAAAAGTACTTTTCCCTACCATTTTGATCGAAAAAAAGTAATTGCCCTATTAATGAGTACATTACAGATTGTAAATACATGATTTTTATCCAGTCATTCACTAGAGAATGCTTATGGTAATAACAAGTAACAAAGATTTAAAATTAATATGTTTTGTATGAAAAGTACGAATTCTACCAGACGAAGAGGAAACTAAACAGGTTTTTGACAAGCTTACATTTTAGAGACAATCACTATCTAAGTTTTCAGTCATCAATGTAAAGGTGATGGATAAATCCATAAGTCTAAAAATCATGAAACCAGAGGACATACAAAATCTGTGAAAATGAAAAACAAGTGGAAAATAACAAAATATGTCTACATGAAGAGCATATGTGAACCCCTGTGATGGAGTGAGATCAGGTGCCCGGGGAGAGTGAGCATCTCCTGCTTGCTATCAACACCCGTCACATATACCCAGTAGAAAGAGTCAAATTGTATAAATTCCATATGTATTTATATATAGAGAAGTCAAAGTAGGTAACCTTCTAGTATAGAAGGTGTCAAATCTGTGTAAAATGATCGGAATCGGTCTCAGTCCAGAATATCATTTAAAAGTCTGGATAACGAGATATCATATGGAGTAATAAGAGTCTCGTAACGACCGTAGAACTTCCTCAGTGACGTTGCTAGTCTAGCACATATATAACCCTGGTTGAGCAGCTTAACTGAAAGTCGCCTAGCCCTCAGAACAAAGTCATTGTAATTTGAACATGCTATGGAATAACGTATTAACTGAGATATGAATACGCCGTATGCCGGCGATGATGGAATGTTGTTACTTATGAAAGGAAAGTTTGTGATAGCGAAATTGAAATCGTCACGTTTGTCATAGAGTGAGGTGTTCATTTGACCATTAATGTCAAAAGACAACATAATATCTAAATACGAAGTAGAATTACTACTTTCTGTGGTTTCTTTGACCTCCAGTTCACTTGGATAGATGATGCTAAGGTAATCCGCGAACGAAGGATTATTGATTGAAAGCAAGTCAATTACTAAAAATTAAAATTTTGGAATTTTGATTTGACATTCAGTGCATATGTTTGCAACAACCCGAATATAGTTTACAAAACAAATTGACTGTTTTGTGCAGCTATTAATTCCAAAATTGAAAAAAGTTAACTTCTATTGTAATTTATGTTCAGTATGTCATAAGGATGTGCCCTTTTAAGTATGAAGTCAAAATTATGAAACTTAATTTTTCAGTACTAGTTCACTTATGCTCATTCCTTGAAAATAGAGATTGTTCCATATTTGAGTAATTATCTCGTTAATGAGACGTTATCCCCAACCTGCTGAAGGAACAAGTGATCCCTTGAATATGCCAAATATTATGTGGATGACACACTTAATGATTGTATAACATCTGTCATGAAGAATATTTTCTTACATTTTTAACAGTTTTCAATATATAAAGTAGATTCTTAATCTGGATTGGAAAGAACATTAAAAAACACATGAGAATATCTACGATTTCGAAAATTAGACTTACTTTGACAAATTATTCACCTCTAGGGTCTAAAACTTAGACTGAGTTCAAATATCTGACAAGGATAATATTCTGTTTCCCGAAACTTTTAATAGCTACAATATTCATAGTGGACATCATTTTCCATAATATGTTACTTCAGTTTTAAAAATAAAGGTATACTGGTGTGTATATTACTTGATCATCAATAATGCCAATAGAACCTGCGTGGCGTAGTCAGTGAGGCATTTTGCTCGTGATCTAGATGTCCGGAGTTCCAATCCATCCGCCAGCACGCAGGTGCCCTGTCTTTCGGATGAGACAGTTTGAATTGAGGACACATGTCATGGTAAGCATGGAACGGAAAATATTCCTCACTGCTTTGTGTAGGTCCGTTGCAAAGTTCAAACTTTGTATACATTGCATCAGGTAGATGCCATCCCCATATAAGGGAAGTAAAAACCGAAGAAGTGCCGAAGGGTAAACCATATCTCCCTCCATGGAATAAAAGGACAAATTCGTGTGTAATGTCATATTCAGACAAATGCGAACCCCAATAAAATCGACTTGAAACCAGGTGCCCGAGAGGAGTAAGCGTCCCCTGGTTGCATGTAACACCCGTCGCAAAAGTACTACAACAACTTTTCAAGTCTAGGAAGTAAATACATAAATATACACGTATGAACACATGAAGGAGACAGGAACACGAAGTCAAATTTTCTTATTCAAGGCAAGAAATGTTGTTTAACTGAAACTCCGGCATCGGAAATGCACGTGAACAAATGCCTGTATATATGCGTACTAAGTCGAATCAAGTATAGTCAAAAAGTTAAGATGGTTAGTTTGTATGGTCAGGTCCCAAAATATCGGTTAATGAAGATGCCATATGCTGAAAGGTATGTTGCTAGTCAGAAAAGGAAAGTTGGTAATAATCAAATTGAAATCGTCACATTTGTCATAGAGAGAGGTTACTGATGAACCATCGTCACTAATTGATAGGAGTATATCGAGGTATGAAGCAGAAGATGCGCTAACAGTTGTATCTTTTATCTCGAGTTCCTTTGGATATATGGTGTTGAGGTGATCCTTAAATACAGGGTTGTTAATCGACAAAACGTCATCGATGTATCGTATGTAAAGTTGAACAGAGTTGCTTATTGTTTATTGTCTTTGGAGAGCAGAGACTGTATGAATTCTGCTTCATAAGAGTGCAAAAATATGTCGACCAGAAGAGGCGGGCAATACCCATTGGAATCCCAACAATCTGTTGAAACGCTTTCCACCAAATATCACAAAAATATTATCTATAAGAAATTCTTACATTCGGATGATCGGATTTTTCTGTATACTTGCTTCTGGAATCAGACTGTTCCTTTACAAAATATATATCGTTGTGGACTAAAACGAGATACGTATACCTGCGAATTCCTTTTTTGGTTAAAGAAGGCGTTTGAATAATTGATATTATTCTATTCTTTTTGATGAGGAATGGTTGTATAAGGAGGCGAAAAGTCAAAAGATTTCATGCTAGTGACATCATTGAAAAGAAATAATCGTAACGTAATGCCAAGTATCAAATACTTGAAGAGTTTAGTTAGCATGGCTACTTCTTCCTATTGTTGTTGAATTTTTTTATTGTTCTCAATTTATTAAACTATCCATACTTTCTGTGCATTATTGTTTTAAAAAGTAGTCACCCTATTCATATTCTCTATGAAAAGTCTATTTGTCTCAGTCTGTGTTTTCATCCCTCCACAGCCTTATACAGACTTTTACTTGAACGTTGACGCTGACTAACATGGCAGTGGGTGCTAAACGACGGGCTTTGAATCCCACTGGCCCTGTTTGTCAGCGTGCAACGCTTAAGTAAAAGTCTGTATAAGACTGTAAAGTGTCCAATACAAGACCTATGGTCTCCAATACAAGACCTATGGTCTCCAATACAATACCTATGGTCTCCAATACAAGACCTATGGTCTTTGTGATGATCTGTGATTTTAGAACTCGACGATATGTAATAACCTCTGGCCCTGTTATATGTAATAATTGGAACCTCTGGCCCTGTTATATGTAATAATTGGAACCTCTGGCCCTGTTATATGTAATAATTGGAACATCTGGCCCTGTTATATGTTCTAGTATATTATTTATATTCATGTATTGTATAGCTCCATGGTGACTTCTGCCACATAACTAAGCCATTAACTCCTCTTTTTTCTTTTCTCAATAATTTGAACACTAGATCATCGTAGAAATTGGATACATGGATACGCTGGATATATTGTTGAAAATTCACAATTCCGAATTTCGATGAAATATCTGAGTCAGAAGTGTCAAAGTTTTTGGCGTGAAAATTCAAAACATTAGTGCAGACTCTAGCAAATCGAACCAATTGACTAATATTAATACCATTTGATGGGAGTTTAGAGACATCCTATAAATAAGGGAATTTTACGATAGGAAATCCAAAGTCGTCACGTTTCTTGCATATGGTTGTATAGATTTTGTTGTGAACAATTGCATTAAAGTCCCTCTCATAAGAATATAAAAATAAATCTGTTATAAAGGAAGAGCATTTAGTGCCCGTAGGTATCGGAATAATTTGTTGATAAATCTTACCATTAAATTGAACATAAGTATTATCCACCAAAACTGTTATGACATTACATTACAAGTCCAATATTTAAATTATCATATTGCTTGGTTGTGAAAAATCCAGATGTAATTGAAATACAGAGGTATGATTTGGATTCTCTGTTGAAACACCAGCGTATGGAAGTCAACCATTTGGTTGTAATTAATTCATGAGGCAGAGAAGTATATATGATGTGGAAAAATTAATTGCAGCAACTTGATTAGCTTCAACATTTTCAATGAATTTTTCAGTGACTTCGCCAGAATGTTTGATTGACCAAAAGTAATTGACCTTACTATTGCTAAAAAGGGCATTATACTATTTAATAACATGGTCTTTCACTGCAATAAGAGCGGAAGTAATACATGTATGTTGAGAAAGCATATGTGTAGAACAATGATTTACGAGGACTTTTGTGTAATCTAGGAAGTTAACACATGTTTGGAATATCTTATTTATCAATGCTTAATTGAAATTGAACATGGCCAGCTAGGATCATGTCCTTCATTAATAGGGTTTCAACATACGGGCTAGTTGACTTAAATTCAGTTTTATGAACTACAATACTACATTGCTTTTAAAAATGATAATATTATTAGCTGCCTTGAGCTATTTTACATTTAAGTCAAATAATATTTTTCTTTGCTGGAATATAAATTTTTCATTGAAAGAAAAAAGAGGAGTTACCGGCTCAGTTATATGGCAGAGGTCACCATGGAGCTATGAACATCTCTTTTTGTCTGATTGTTAGCATATAGAAGTTGTGCGCGTTTGCTTTCTTTTTAAGTCCCCAACTTAAAAAAAATACGACATAAAGTGAATAAATTCTAATATATATAATAAAGCATATTTCAAAATAGGTTTAAAACCATTTATGTAACATCTGCTTTATAAAACAATTTCATCATAAGTGTTCAACGCTACATTATCAGTAAATGTAAGACTAACTATGCTGACTATGAGATTGTTCTACCAGCGCTATCACATTCCATCACCGCATGCTATCAGCGAGTTAGTTCGTCTACCAGATCGATGTTGCTGGCGGCGTGGGTGGACTAATACACTGCTAGGTCATGGTCGATTCTGCTGCTTCAATAGATAACATGATCAAAACATTATTGGATATTGCAGACGGATCAGCTATATGGCGAGAGCTAGAAGAGAAAAATGAAAAATCTTGTTTTTCTGGTTTAACGAATAGGAGAGTGACGTCAATTTGTTATATTGATGAGACGGTCATCTGCGTCGGTATCAACGCCTCGTATAAAAATTTACATATCCAAAACTTCATTTGCTCTTGACATTTACATAGGATATTGCGTATCAGAAATAAGAAATATAAAGGCATTTTCCTGCTAACAAGCAGTGTACTTCACAATACGTACCGTATTATTGGTATTGTCTGTAAAATCGAGCTGCTGTACCTGCAAGGGTATCTGAGTATATTATCACAACACAACTACATGTTGCTTTCCCGATATTGGTAATATGCTTTTAAAGATACAGATACTACAGTGGCAGATTTAGAGGGGGAGCCCCCCCCCCCCCTTTGGCCACATATTTATTGGTAAAAATCCAGATTT
Source organism: Pteria penguin (assembly GCA_035048485.1). NCBI lineage: Eukaryota > Metazoa > Mollusca > Bivalvia > Pterioida > Pteriidae > Pteria > Pteria penguin. Next base: position 86,747,332 of record CM068580.1, on the reverse strand, counting down.
TGCACCACAAATGGCTGAGAAGTTTGGCTAATACACATGTGCCCCCCTCACCTTTTCGGAAATCCTGGATCCGCCACTGTACTGTAAAGGACTTCTGATTTCTGATCGTATACCATTAACAAATGCATTATCACATTAAACAAAAGTACAATATATGAAAACGAAAGATTCTTGTGACATATACACTAAAACATAGAACAGCTGTTTCGTGACTGATTATGACGTCATTCAAAATTCGATGAAATTGTATCCCTCTGTGTATTACATATCGAGTGAGGTAGCTATAACATATTGATGTTACATGTTGATGTTAATTATATATATATATATATATATATATATAGAGAGAGAGAGAGAGAGAGAGAGAGAGAGAGATTTACATTTTGTGTCGGACACGCTGGTTGCGATTGAAAATATCGTGCGATTGAACACGATTAAGTGTCGGTCAATAAATTTGGTTATGTAAAGTTGAGAATTTTAAGGGAACAAAGTGGGGAAAAGATACTATTTGGTGTTGGAAATGGGGCCGAATATCGGCCCCTAAAAAGTCATTTCTTGATCTTGCCTGTCTCAGTGTCGCTCATTGTGCATACCGAATGGAATCGTCCAAACAATCGTGCGGAAAGTCACACTTCCCTTAAAAGAATAAGATTCAATGGCTTAGGCAACTCTGAAAAATGTCATTTGTTGCTGTAGTATTACCGGTCATTTGGACCGATGGATTCGTTCATTTAACCGGTCATTGCCAATTTTCACCGGTTTTGCCGGTCGGACCATTGATTTTGAATATACTGATTTCTAAGCAGTGACGCTTTATGCAAAAACTTTCCCAGGTTATCTATGTCTTTAACATTATGTACACACGTGAGATTCCAACATCTCTGTTTATACAGAAGTCCTATAGATTTAATATATTGTCTTTCAAACTTTAACCACCAGTTAGCTTAACCGGTAGTTAAAGTTTCAAAGAACTGGCTCTAGTACAACAATACATGGATATTAAAATCAGTTCGTAAAGTGGTAGAAAGTGCACTAGCAGAAAATAGAGGAAATTCCTTAAATGTACACTGGTTAGAATAGGTTTGAAGTTACGCTAGCGTTATTCAATGGATATCTCGCAATATAACTTGTGTGGTTATAGACATTTATAACCAAAATGCCACATTCCGGGTACCTCTTATCTGGTATTATACATTTTCAGCGTTTCTTAACAAAAACATATTTCCAATTTTACTGTGATAAAAGATTATACATTGTTCTAACATTAGGTATTATTTCCCCGTGTATAGCTTGGGTTGGAGGTATTATTTCCCCGTGTACAGCTTGGGTTGGAGGTATTATTTCCCCGTGTATAGCTTGGGTTGGAGGTATTATTTCCCCGTGTATAACTTGGGTTGGAGGTATTATTTCCCACGTGTATAGCTTGGGTTGGCGGTATTATTTCCCCGTGTATAGCTTGGATTGGAGGTATTATTTCCCCGTGTATAGCTTGGGTTGGAGGTATTATTTCCCCGTGTATAGCTTGGGTTGGAGGTATTATTTCCCACGTGTATAGCTTGGGTTGGAGGTATTATTTCCCTGTGTACAGCTTGGGTTGGAGGTATTATTTCAAACGTGTATAGCTTGGGTTGGAGGTATTATTTCCCACGTGTATAGCTTGGGTTGGAGGTATTATTTCCCACGTGTATAGCTTGGGTTTGTGGATCATTGTGTGGTTATACTGTTTGTCATGTATTTTGAATTTCCCCGGTTTTGTCTTTGAATAATGCTGAGGAGATATAATATTCCCAGATCTAGTATTAGATATGAATGGACGAGGAACCATTCTGGTCAGGTATTAGGCATGCAAAAGCAAGAGAAACAGACATCGATTACGTCTGGTAAGAAAGCGCCCCCCCCCCCGGATCTGAGTACATTTAATCTGGTTGTAGACATTAATAATCAAGAAAGACTAGTAGTTAGGTAATCGTCTGCGGTTTTAATACAGTTCAGTATTTTAAAAAAAAAATGGAGCTAACATGTTCTTATAGATTATTTGACACTAATCCTACTCCTTGGCGTCATTCAGTTCAATCCAGCTCGTTCACTTTATCAGGTCCAATTCTATTTCTTGACCATATTCAGTTTAATCCTATTCTTCCTCTTCCTCATTTCGTTCACCTCATTCAGTTCCATTCTGCTACTTGACCTTATTCAGTACAAATAACAATACATTCCCACAGAATATTAGTTTTCCTTGAATTATTAGCCATGATTAATGAATTTACCGACAAAATTATTTAATGTTAGGACTTGAAAACTCTTACAACAAAAGGTTAACTATTTCAAAAATAAAAATAATAATAAAAGACGTTGAAAGTTTTTTGTTTTCAAATTCAATGAAAACATGAATGGAATTAAAAATTGTTTACAGTGGTTTTTCAAACAATTAAATCAACGGTAAGTAAAGCTGATTCCGTGTTTCTGAGAATACAAGATGGTATCATTATGAAATGTCTCTGGTGCATGTCAAATGACAAAACCCTTCGTAGAAGTGAAAGCTTAAGTTATTGTAACAAAGTGTTTCAAACGGTTTTTAAAAAATATGACACAAATTACCAAGGACATGCACACAAAACATAATAATAGTAAAAAATACACGGAAAAACATTAGAAATTTTTCGATTGTGCTGCGGTTACGATACCGACTTAGGACGATCAATTAAAATAACAAACGTCACTCAATTCGTGTGGTTTAAAGTTTTAAATTGGAACATAGTAATTCGTTTTTAAAAAGGTATTTTGAGAATTAACAATACAAATGTAACAAATATTGATGACAACTGAAAACCAAAGGTGTAACTAGAAAAGTGGTTTTTTTTTTTTTTTTTTTTTTTTTTTTTGTCCAAAGCGTATAGACCACATCTACATGATCTGATATATGTAGGTTCTGTTAATATTTTGAAATACATTTTAATTCTTATTGTAATAATACTGTTTGAAAAGACCATTTTTCCCACACACATGTTTTATAAATGTCACATAATAATGATGTGAAACAGAATAACGTAGAATGAGGGCTTGAAAATATCACATATATTAAATGCCAATCGTAAAATATAAAAGATTTTTCTGTATCACTTTCATCAATACGTAGAATGATGATACTGTAGTTATCAACTGTATAACATATGTATAATGATTAACTACTATGTATAAAAACGCACGGCATGTGCAGTAAGAATACGTAACATAGAGAAGTGACAGAAACCTTTGTATATGTATACATATCACGCAATTACTGACAAATGACGATTTACACGTACTCAATAAATTAGATTTGGATTTGAATTTAAAGATTATAAGCATATTGAAATTTTATTATTTTACTAATAAAGAATACTAATCAAGAAGTAACGTTTTGTTTTAGTTTATTCTCCTATAATGTTTCGATATGTTAACTAAAACTCAGCCCCGAAGAGTTATAGAAGAAAAAAACAGGATGTCTGTAATTCTTTAAACAGATAAAAATATTTCATAGATTTATCAGTATTTCGACCTTTTCTTCAAAACATTGAAATGATCCTCAAATCATTTTATAAACTATTTTAAGGTATGGATGATTTCTATATCTTTATTATCAAATCAATGTTTAACGATGCAGTTTACCTGTATATGATCTTTCATTCCTCTCAGTACATTTGGAATGCAATAGCATTTTCAGCATATGATGATATGATATACATTTTACTATATTATATCATATCCAAGAATAAGGAAAGAAGACAAAAGATCTTACTCAGCTGTAGGATAAAAACCTCCAAAATACGAAAGTAACTGGTGTCACATAACTATGGCACTAACAACAATGTACCACAGTGGACATTCACGGACACACAAAAATAAAGAAACACAAAGAAAATTCAATTATATGCATACTAAGATACTTGCAATGCATAACATCCCTAAGTAACATTTTTGTTTGTTTGATGTTGTTGTGTGACACCACTAATGCATAATTTCATCCAGAAATACAGTACTACACTTCTGATAGCAACATTACATATTCCAACTACTGCGTTTGAGAAATTTTGAAGCTAATTAAGTTTCTTTATTTGATTTCTCGAAACTGTATACCTCTCTACCTCATGACTTATGAACTGAAATCAAATTATTATTCTCATACCCTGATGTTTCAACAAAGAATCTAAATCATACCTGTGTACTTCAGATACATCTGGATTTTTCTCAGACAATGTGATAATTATAAATATTAGACTGGTACTGACTTATGGTAATGCCATCACATTTTTGATGAATGATATGTAACAAGATTTATCAACAGATCATTAGGATTCCTATGAGTGTGGCTTAGTGGATGAGGTGCTCGACTCGCGACCAAGAGTTTGCAAGTCGAAACGGTATCCTGTGTTCAAGATGAGACAGTAAAATCCTAAGTCCCGTATCATCGTAATCGTGGCACATAAACACTAGGTCTCGTATCATTGTAGGCGTGGCACATAAACACAAGGTCCAGTATCATTGCAGGCGTGGCACATAAACAATCCCTCATTTCTTCGTGTGGATCCGTTGCAAAGTTATAAATTTCTTTGCAATGCAACAAACAAATAACGTTAACCTGAAATAATCGTGGAGTGACGTAAAACAATAATCAATCAATCAACAAGATACGTAATTTAGTAATTATAACTACACTGAATATAACTATTTAGAATTATGATATTTTTTCCTGATATTCACTTCCTTATTCGTCATTGATCAGTGAAAGAGCCATTATGATGATTATCGAAATCACATCCACTGACAAACTATGTGCTTAAAGCATCACGTCACACACATTATCCGCGTGACATTACACAATAGCCCTGAAAGTTACGTAAAAAATGCCATGCATGTGACGTACAAAAGTATATTTTAAAAACTGCTAAAGCGTCATCCAAATTTTTAGGAAATTGATATATTTTTTTTTTGTCATCATGCTTTATGTTTACTATTTCAAACAATGACAGATTGACGTATACATTAAGGTACATTAAAGTATTTATTTAGCCATTTTTCTTGACAGTTGTAAAGATTGTACGATAGATAATACTCTATAACTTATTGTTCTGTGAATATTTTGTATATAATATTTGAGGTTTCTTATTTCTTTGTCTTACTTTTTGTACTTGCCATGTCATGACAAGGCCTTCGCATTTAAGTGTCTCGCCCGAAACAGCGAGAAACCTCATCCTTTCGTCCTTATATAGATATAAATATTGTAGAATATTGCAGAAAATTGTAGAATATGTCGTTGTGTTAAAATATAATTGGGTGTGTGTGTTTGGGTGAGTAGTTGCCTTTGTTCTTTTTTTTTTTTTTTTTTTTTTTTGTCTTTCTTTCTTTTTTGTTTGGGGTTTTGGTTTTTGGTTGGGGCTAATTGGAGGGATGCCTTTGTTGTTGATGTTTTTGTTACTGCTCTTTGTTTGTTTGTTTTGTGTGCGGAGGAGTGCTTGTTTGTCTTTGCTTTTGATTTCTTTTTTTATATATAAATGGGAAAGATGAGCATAGCGTGCTCATTTTTACAATGTATTTCCTTGACACAACAACAACCGGTGTCAAGAATCATTATCAACATCAATTAATTAAATTCTAAATTTACAGATGATTGAATGTAGATAGATTGTGTTTTGTGTCGCACTACTAGTTTTGCAACTGAATTACAGAAAAACAAAATTGCCAATCCTAAATCCTGTTGATATATTTCTTAAATAAGGAGAAGCAAGCAATACGACAAAACTTAAACCATGACTTTCTAAAACGACGAGTTTCTTCAAATAATATTCAAAAAATTCTTAGCTCAAAAGGGATTCGTTCTTATAATTGATTTTGTATAAGATGAAAAGTGATGCAGTATAGAAATAATAGATAAAACAAAACCAAGAAAAAAAAACCGATATCTTGTTCAGCTGTATTAGTGGGTTTGTTGATTGGTGTTGGTACGTGTTTTTCAACAATATTTCAGTTACATCCTGACATGGAAGCAAGAGGTGACCAACCTCTTAAATATAGTGGCGCAACCTGGGAATCGAACCAAGATCGACGGCGCCGCCAGCCAAGCGCTTAACCAAGCCTGCCGACACATTCCTCTAAGAGGTCATAAAATATGAACACACCCAAATTAAACACTTTCTGTCAATAGGTAACACTACATACAAATTTACGGTACATCCATGGGAACTAAGATGACGCCCTTGTATGCTAGTATCTTTATGGACAATCTTAAAAAAAAATCTCCTCAGCCAAACTTCTGAGCTGGCTCTTGTTCTTTAATGATATATATGAATCCATAAACGATTCTCATGACATAAAATCTGCATTATAAAACGGAATTATAACTAATCAAACCTACTTAAAATTACTCTCATCTCCATCTCAAGTCTGACAGCTGTACCCCTCTCCATTCCCACTTTATTAGGACTGTCATCTATCTACACAAGCATTTTCTTACTCTTCATTACATGGTGGTTGGCTACAGAAAGCCCAAAATCAGTCAGATGTAGGTTTCATTTACTCAATAAATTAACTGTTTCCATGCAGTTAAAAGTTGCTCGCAATAGTTATACAATACAATTTCATTCAAATTAGTTTACTTCTGATTTTTAACTCATTAAATAATCAAGTGCTAATTTGCATGTATTTGAACAAGTACGAACCACATTTGCAATTCTTATCGGTCAATCAGCATACAAGTAAGCACTACAAACGTCGTGTTAGCATCCCCTAGACATTGATTTTGGCCTCTTTCGTATACCAAAGCAATACAAGAAGTGTCCCATATTAGCTTTCCTTGAGAATTCTATTCACAGTAAGTTAAAGTTGATGACGGAACCGAGTAGCTAAAGAAAATTTTACGAATTTTGCACATTTATATTAGCCAAGATGCTAAATATTGTAAAAATGAAGAAAAATAAACTTTTTACAATGTGCATTTCATATAAGCATACGATTTTCACACATGGCTTTCGTGTCTGGACTACTCCATTAACATACATATACATTTATATTCGTGTTAACTCCCTTTATATCCAGTTCTATCTCTTTATTTTCATTTATCTTAATATACTTCAAACTGACATGTTTAATGTTTACCTTCCCCTGCATTTTATCGCAGGTGTTAATTAAACAAGCAGCTGACAACGCACTCTTTGTAGAAAAGGAAATGCGGCATTCGAGGTATTCCCTCTAATCCCTTACCTGTCGGAATTATGACATGCACAATCTTTTACAGAAATTATATAAAATTCAGAAAGATTGTAAATAGATCAACTATCGGGAAATGGTTTTATTCTGGATACAAATTCATATAATTAACCTTTAAAGCTGAGGAACTGGCCTTTATACTTTATTTATATATTCATATTACTACATTTAAGTTTACTGTAAACGTAGATGTACACCTTGTCGTTGACAGTATACCTGTACTTAACATGTTCGTAGATAAACGTAATCAATTTTGGTTTTATGCTCACGTAATGTAAAAATAGTTTGAATATTTCTATTTATATATTTTGTCATGGCGTTTTCATCCTAAAACTGCATATTGTCGGTAGATGGTTCACAGCGGTACCTAAATTCAAATCAAAGAAGGAAAGAAAGATATATTCACACGGTCATACGGGAGCTGATTTCTGACAAATGAAAGAAATATTATCGTCCATTTCACCAGGTGCTAAGGAAAAATTATTAACCTTTCTGTCAAGATGATTTTTTATATTTTGACAAAACTGACAACATGTATGTTCTTCTTTGAATTACATTATAAGTATAGCAGTATGGAGTACTAAGGGGAACTATAAAGATCATTGTGACTTTATTTTCAAAACAGCATAAAGGTACAGGAAAACATACATGATATAATTAACATTATACAAACATGACGTACCAAGGAAAGAAAATAGAAATTAATAATAATCAACATTTACAACAACAATTCTCTAGTTTTCGTAATTATTATTTCGATTATTATGAAGAGGACATACCAAATAAAATGAACTTCATTTTCAATGTCTTATATTTTATGTATTTACCTCCTAGATTTGAAAGGTTATTGCAGGACATTTGCGACGGGTGTTGCATGCAACCAGGGGACGTTTACTCCTCCCGGGCACCTGGTCTCACCTCGATTTTATTGGGGTTCGCATTTGTCTGAATATGACACTAAACACGATATTGTCCCCTTTATTCCATGGACTATGAGATATGGTTTATTCTTCGGTACTTCTTCGTTTTTTGCATTTCTTACACAGGGAACATAATTTGTTTTGTCCAATAACAATCGTATACCTTCCTGTTTCAACAGCAAGCTTATGAGCACTCAATCGAAATTTTGAAAGAAAAAAGAGGAGTTACTGGCTCAGTTATGTGGCAGAAGTCACCATGGAGCTATACAATACATGAATATAAATAATATACTATAACACATTACAAAAATATTTGATTGTAGTGCAATTACGATACCGACTTAGGATGGTCATTTAATTTGACAAAAGCCAAACAAATGGTGTGGTTAACCGGTTTACGGGCCCACCTTCCCACTCACCGTAACAGCAGAACAATCAAAGGACGTACATTTAAAAATTTTATAAATAATCCTCCAGGTAAAGAACAAGGGTCAACAGGTATATTGAGAGGTCATAAGAATATAAACACGTAAGATATTGTAAAACACATAATGATATAAAAATATATGCGACATCAACATGATAAACCGTGCTCTGCCAGTCTGAAAGCGAGCTAAGACCCTAGATCTGTAGGAGTCCCGACTAACAGTCAGAGGGGACGAGGTTCAGGACCATGTCTTCTCTGAAAGAGGTTTGGACAAGGCCCGTCATATAGTCCCCACCGCCCTGTTAGTCAGCGTGCAATGTTCAAGTAAAAGTCTGCATAAGGCTGTAGACGGGTCAAATACAAGACCTATAGTCTTTTTGATGATCTCAATGTCATATTGTCTATTTAGAAGACGTTTGACTATTTTATTACATGATAAAATAACGTTATCGGAGCCTTTTACTTTCCTTAGTTTATATACGAGATCAACGTAAAAATTAGGATGGGAAATTCCATTGGATACATAATGTTGAAAAGAAATATTTCCAAATTTAGACAGAAGTTCTGAATAAGATCTGAGGAATTTGCAGAATGTTTTTATTAGCTTGCGATATCTGTAACCCTGAGTCAAAAATTTAGTAGTAATTTGTAAATTTAGTTTATGAAAGTCCAAAACATCGGTGCAGCCTCTGACAAATCGAACTAATTGAGATATATAGATACCATATGATGGGAGTCGAGGGACATCGCCATCCAAGTAAGGAAAATTTACAATAGGAAATCCAAAATCCTCACGTTTATCATAAATATTAGTATATATTAGGTGGTTGATAATTTTGATGTTCAAATCTAAGAAAGGTGTAGATCTATCTCAAGTATTAGCTTTATTCAATGTGAGCTCTGGTGGATATATTTCTGATATAAATTGTTCGAATTCAGGGTTGTCGATAACCAAAATGTCATCCATATATCTGCAAGTATTATTAAATTTGTCAATGAGGTCAAAACGTTTTGATTTTGTATAGAAACCATAAAATCCCTCTCATAATAATAAAGAAATAAATCTGCTATCAGAGGCGCGCAGTTAGTACCCATAGGAATCCCAACTATTTGTTGATATATCTTGCCATCAAATTGCACAAAAATATTATTCATGAGAAAATCTAGTGCTTTACATAATTCCTTGCAAGTCCAGTATTTATATGAAGTATATTGTTGGTTGGAAAAGAATCCGGAGTTATTGGAAGTACATATGTAAGGTTTAGATTCTCTTGTGAAAACACCATTGTATAAGAGACAGCAACTTGCTCTTAATCAAATCATGAGGCAGAGATGTATAAAGTGTAGAAAAATCAAACGTAGATATTTGAGTCGTTTTGAAATTTAGTGAAAAAAATTTGTCTATAACTTCATGAGTATTTTTAATTGACCAAAAGTAATTGATGTTACTATTATGAAATGCGACATCACAATATATGATAATATGATCCTTTATAGCAGTTAGAGCAGACGTAATATGCTTCGATAGTACCGTAGTAGAGCAGTGGATGGAATTAGATATGAAACGTGATTTATATGGACTTTTATATAGTTTTGGGAGCCAATACATGGTTGGTAGATCAGATTTATCAGTTTTAATTTTGAAGTCGGACATGGTCATGAGGTGATCGTGCAAGGTGCTGTCTTTTAAGGTAGGGCTTTCCACATATGTATGAGATACATTGCATGTAAACATTTGGAATTTGTTTTCTAATGTAGAATTCTAAATAAGATATATCTGTCAGACATCTATAAATATTACATTTAGAATGGGAGTCAGAAGACATCTGATCGAGCTGTATGACACAAATCACCAAGGACGCACATAAAATTATGCACATTTAATTAAGATGAATAATTAAAACATTTATCTCTAATAAAGTATCGATCAAACGTTGTTGAACAAGTTTAACTAACAGGTTTTCATATACAACACCCTCCATCAACCAAACGCCATTAAAACCTAGATTTTGAAGTAAATACATAAATTGGTTGATCCAAGAATTTCCCACGATAAGAGGTTCTTTGTTACATCATTCAGAGGCACGGTCTGTCATAGACCTTCTAGTCGTTGACAATATTAGATCTTTTATTGTAATATCTGAATAAAGAATATGAAAATAAGTGGTGATATGTTCATAGAGTTCTCACCACCAGACTGGTATCCGAGGCCTTCCGATTCGCGCTTGCACATCAGAAGGTTTCGTTTACCAGGCTATTCTTACGACAACATACTCGGAAAAATTTTATAACCCTTTGTAAATCAGAGGTGAGACCAGGTATCCAAGATTAACAACTGGTGAGATCAAATATTTGAGGCTAATCACCGAATTAATTAAGATATGGAATACATAGATACCCTGATCAAAATAAAGAAATAAAGAAATATTTTATTAAATACTACAAATAAGAATTAAAAAAAATTAAAAATATACATTTTAACACAATTCATTGTTTATGAACATTACTTTGATGGAGGTTGGTGTACCTAGTCCTTTGTGGCGGTATAGCGGTTAGTCGATTGGAAATCTTGGAACGTGCAGTCTCCATTTCTATCCACAACAACAGGGTGATAATATAAATAAGCAAGGAAGTATATATCGTTTTATGAATGTTGAAAAATACAACCATATTCATAAATGCATTAGTGATTCTTTTCATGGAAACCACAAGGCTGCAAACATGTTCTTCCTGCTCTTGAAGAAAAAATACTCATCATCTACATGAAATTTGTTACAAGTTATGAAAGTAAAGTGTCCCAGTCTTTATATAAGGCACGAACTTATCACTTACTTGTTATGAAATTGTCCTAGTCTTTATATAAGGCACGAACTTATCACTTACTTGTATAACAATATATAAACAAGAGTACTATATTCAGCAATATCTAGAAATTTGAGAAACCTAAAACTTATATTTTATAACTTATACATAGGTATGACATAACTTTCACATCCGTGTTTCTAATACACATGTCAACGTAACAATGGTTACAAAAGAGTATCCAGTTTCATGGACATTACACAGTAGACCTATCCATTTCATCAGAAAGAGTGAGCCCAGTGAAAAAGGAAGTAAAAGGTCACAGTTACACTATTTACCATGTCCATTGTTTTTAACCTTATTTTGATTGCCGTACGTATTGACCTCTCTCTATTGACCTCTCTCTTTATACAAATATTGAATTTGTCTTATCCTGGTGGTCTGGGATTTCATGCAGAATGGTGCAATAAGATTTAACCGTTTAATTTGGTTAGATATATTACTAAGTTAATCTGATATTTCCGTAACGTTAATGTATCATTTTTTGAAATCGTCACTGAGGAAGTTCTATGGTCGTTATAGGGATATATTGCAATTTCAGATTCCTCTTTCAAGAATGCTAACCGATATTTTGGCACCTGACCACACTAAATAACCATCTTCACTTTTTTTACTATACTTGATATGACATAATACGTGTATACATGTATATAAAGATATTTGTTCACCTGCGTTTCCGACACAGGAATTTCAGGCAGGCAGCATTTCTTGATTTGAATGGGAAATTTGACTTTGTGTTCCTATCTCCTACGTATGTTCATGCGTGTATATTTATGTATTTACCTCCTCGATTTGAAAGGTTATTGCAGGACTTTTGCGACGGGTGTTGCATGCAACCAGGGGACGCTTACTCTTCCCGGGCACGTGGTCTCTCCTCGATTTTATTGGGGTTCGCATTTGTCTGAATATGACACTAAACACGATACTGTCCCCTTTATTCCATGGACTATGAGATATGGTTTTTACCTTCGGTACTTCTTCGTTTTGAACTTTTATAACATTTTCAAAATTAGTGGTATATCATTGTGTATTGTTACTTTAGACAAAAACCTTAATTCACTCATATGTGTGACTGCTAGAACACAGTTGCCTTAGTCTAATGCTGTTTTTGTTTTGGTGGCTGGCCAAACAGGAGACGCTCTCTCCTCCCGGGCACCAGGGTCCGGCGCCCTAAACTTCGAAAAATTCTTGTCATAATTCCATATTCTTCTGTTCAACAAGAAATTAATAACTAGGATTTGGATTTTATTGAGTTTAATTCTATCGATGAATAGAAATAAACCATTCTGTATGACAATTTCTTTGAACTTTTGATAATGGAATAAATTAAGATTAAATAATTGACTTAAGTATTATCTCAGTTTATGGCGCCGGACCCTGGTCTCACCTCTGAATTTCAGGGGTCCTTGAATGTAAAGATGATGGATAAATCCAAAGCACAAGTCCAAAAATCATAAAACCAGAGGACATACAAAATCAGTCCAAATGAAAAACAAATGGAAAATAACAAAATATGTCTACTTGAAGAGCATATGTGAACCCCTGTGATGGAGGGAGATCAGGTGCCCGGGGAGAGTGAGCATCTCCTGCTTGCTAGCAACAACCGTCACATATACCTAGTAGAAAGAGTCAGATCGTGTAAATTCCATATGTATTTATATATGGAGAAGTCGAAGTAGGTAACCTTCTAGTATAGAAGGTGTCAAATCTGTGTAAAATGATCGGAATCGGTCTCAGTCCAGAATATCATTTAAAAGTCTGGATAACGAGATATCATATGGAGTAATAAGAGTCTCGTAACGACCATAGAACTTCCTCAGTGACGTTGCTAGTCTAGCACATATATAACCCTGGTTGAGCAGCTTAACTGAAAGTCGTCTAGCCCTCAGAACAAAGTCACTGTAATTTGAACATGCTCTGGAATAACGTATTAACTGAGATATGAATACGCCGTATGCGGGCGATGATGGAATGTTGCTACTTATGAAAGGAAAGTTTGTGATAGCGAAATTGAAATCGTCACGTTTGTCATAGAGTGAGGTGTTCAATTGACCATTAATGTCGAAAGACAACATAATATCTAAATACGAAGTAGAATTACTACTTTCTGTGGTTTCTTTGACCTCAAGTTCACTTGGATAGATGATGCTAAGGTAATCCGCGAATGAAGGATTATTGATTGAAAGCAAGTCATCTATATATCTGTAAGTAAAATTGAAGCCAAGAGCCAATTGTTTTTTTCCTTGCGAAAGCAAAGACTGAATGAATTCAGCTTCGTATGAGTAAAGGAATATGTCAGCCAGAAGCGGAGCACAGTTAGTGCCCATTGGAATGCCGACAATTTGTTGAAAAACCTTACCTCCAAACACCACAAAAATGTTATCGATAAGAAAGTTCAACATCTGGATGACAGCTGTTTCAGTGTATTTATTTTTGGAATCAGAATTTTCCCTAACAAAGTAAGTTTTATCGTGGCCTATTACTATATATTTGAATTTGCGGCTTCCGTTTTTACTAGTAAATGCATTTTGAATCATTTCCGCTAATCTGTCTTTTAATTTCTGATGAGGGATCGTTGTGTAAAGAGTCGAAAAGTCAAAAGACTTGATAGAGTGAATTTTAGTAAAACTTTTTGATTTTAGATTTTCTAACAACTCTTTTGAATTTTTAAGGATCCACATTTGATTAATCCCACTTCTGGAATATACTGTTTCGCAATATCTATGAAGGCCAGATTTAATTTCTGATAATATTTTTGAGAGTAGCATCGATACAGATTTTGTGGAACACTTCGAGGAACCAGCGATAAAGCGTTGTTTGTAAGGATTTTTGTGCATTTTTGGAATGCAGTACAAATATGGAAGTTCTAAATTTAATTTATTGGAGTCAATACCAAACGTATTGAGGACAGATTTATGATTCTCAAGTACTTCCGAAACCGAAAAGTTCGTGAGAGTATAAGTAGGATTTCCTGGAGCTGAATTTAATCCTAATTCTTTCACTAGGCTGTCAAAGTAATATTTCTTACAAGTAAATGTATAATTATTGGATGCTTTATCTGCTGGTGAAATGATATAATGTTCTTGGAGGAAAGTAAGTTCTCTGACAACATCAGGATCTTTAAAAATAGATTCGAATCTGGTGTTTACAGAACATTGTAATTTTTTAATTTTTGATCTTAGCAGTACTGCAATAGATTTTATCCATTCCGAAAGAGTGTCGATCTGTACTTCCTCTCTTTTTGCCCATCGTGTGGCATATTCCTCGCAGCAGTTCATAATATTCTCAAAATTTTGGCTCCATGTGAATGATCTGGGTTCTCTGTATTTTGGACCTTTAAGTAAAAGTTCTCTTAATTTAGTGTTTTTTAACAATATCGAGATCACCAGTAACGACATGGCCACAAGGAGAATATACAAAATTAGATGAGGAACATGCACACGATTGAGGATGGCATGCAGAGTTGCTAAGACCAAGACACTGTAGACACCCTTTGTAATTATAAATTTTGGATGCAACTGATGGCGTGTAGCTATAGGAAATACATGGCGGATCTTTGTTTTTGAAATATGGAGGTATTTTCTCTAAAACAGACTTATGATTTAAAATTTGGCCAAAATTTAAATAATCAATGCCTTTATTTGCAAATATAATTTTGATGAAAGGGCGATTAGATTATTCCATAGAAATATCTGACTTGACGGGACGAAAAAGTCTAGCGGTCGATATGTCCATAATAATGCCATCTAGTCTATACTCTGCAGAGCTTATATCAGTAAATATACGGTGTCTGGACGATACGTACAGCTCGTGTAATTTTCTCAGTGAAATAGAATAAAGTTTCGTACGAATGTGATGAAGGCCCAAAGGTTTATTTATAAATGACAAAAGAGCATCAAAGGAAATATTATGTATTTCAGGTTGGTTGTATTTGCGTGTACCATGACTTCGATGCCTCCTCTGGCTTTTGTTGAATAAACTGAGTACGTTAACTGATTGACACGCATGACTAGTGAGGTTACCAATACTACTAATATTGTCATTGCATCCATAGGGCGAAGCAGTGCCGAGACGTCTTATCCAGTATTCTTCTCTTTGTTCACTGTTGTCCATTGTTGTTAGTGCCATAGTCACGTGACACCAGTTATTTTCGTATTTTACATTTACGTCACACTTATTCCCGTTGCAGTGTAAAGTTCGTAAAAAGGTTCCCCGCGGAGGGTTTTGATTTAAGTGTTATTATACCTTTTTCCGTGATATTATGTGGCTGTGACACTTTCTGCACAGTGTTTGTTCACATTCATGTATAAATACAGTGCTGAATTATATTTCTTTCGTCTGTATATAACGGTATTCACGGCGGGTGTGGCTAGCCAAACAGGAGACGATCACTCTTCTCAGGCACCTGGGTCCGGCGCCATAAACTGAGAATATACTTAAGTCAAAAATTTCATTTTAATTTATTCCATTATCAAACGTTCAAATAAATTTTAATGCAGAACGGTTTAATTTTATTTATTAGTAGAATAAAACTAAATAAAATCCAAATCCCAGCTATTGATTCATTGATGAACAGAAGAATATAAATTTTTGACTTAAGTATATTCTCAGTTTATGGTGCCGGACCCTGGTCTCACCTCGGAATATCAGGGGTCCGTTAATGTCCACTGTGTTACATTGTTGTTAGTGCCATGGTCATTTGACACCATTTACTTTCGTATTTTACATGTATGGTTCTGATATATAAATTTATTCCAATATTGTTTTAATAAATTGGTATTTATATTTTATCACCTCTCAACTTTCGTAACTACTTTTTAGATTTTCAAATGTGTGCTCTTTAATTGTGTGTTTTTGATTGCGTGTTCTTTGATTGTGTGTTCATTGATTGTGCCGATTTAGTGATCAGTGGTAAGGCGACCTCATCAATCGATCAACTACAGCAACTAAGTGACAATTGTCACTCTTACTTACAGTGCGAAGTTGGTATCACATTCGCATTTTTGTGACGTATTTTAATGTGCCTTTTTGTTTGCTGTGTATCAGTGTATGCGTTTAGCCACTTTCTCTCTTAAAACCGAGTAAGATATCCTTTCTCTTTTCTTTGGAAGATTACTTTTTATGACTTCATCTATGAACATTCATTGATGTATTAGCAACACTTTATAGTTCGACTTTCTGAGTTGCATTATGACTGTCATAATGAAAGATTCGTTGAGAGTCCAACCTGCAACTTTCAGCTCAGAAAACGATCTGTCTCACAAACTAGTTGCCCTTTTTGCACACGGGGGCTAACTTGAGTCGCTGACACCCTACCCATTCATATATTGAGCGAGGTGTAGAACATACCCATTCATATACTGACCATAGTGAAAAGCATACTCATTCTAATGCAAAAATATCTTCTCTTGCAATCTCCATCTGCATTTTATCTGTTCATATATTTTGTGATTTGAAAGATACCCATTGATATATATTTGAAGTGAAAATGATAGAAGATTAATCCTCTAAGTCTACATGGAATATTGAAAAATATTTTAGAATAAGATATATAGAGATATTTTACAAGAAATATTAGAAGTATATCAAAGAAGAATATACAAAGACAAATACTAACTTAAACAGAGCCAAATTACATGCTTTAAATGTGTGTATATTTAATGTGAATAATTAAGATAGATATTACGAACTAATATTCTACATCTCCATTTGTAAGATTTTGAGTAGTCCATAAATGTGCCTACAAAACAATAAAATACAGTAGCAAATGTCTTCACAGTCGCAAACAATGTAGCCATAGATGAGATATCGGACTTAGTTGACACTATGTTCAGAAGAATAAAGTACGGCTCGTATAACAGACCTACAAATTGTCGTCATTATTGAAGGCGGGAAAATGAAGTAGGTCACCTGTTACAAATGTTCAGTACATTGAAATCCAATATCATTAACCTAGTAGACGACAGTATGCAATCAGCTCCAAAATGTAATTGGTTGTTTGTAATGGTACAAGGCATTCTGAATGTTATTGTCCTACATAGTGCTGCTTTGACGTCATTCCCTTGCTTTCCTGACACTGCTGCCTGTACATATCCTTGAGAAATCTGAACTGATGATTGGTTTTCATGGCAATTGAGTTCTAAGACGCCGTGCCGCTGAATAGTGATCTGCAATTATTGAAATAAAAGTGGAGAGGGAAGCGCACTCTTTCCGTGATTACGGAATTGATTTGTTTGTCACAAAGAATCCTTGACGTAACTATGAGATCTTGGTATACTGGTATGAGATAATTACATATACCCGAGACCTTGGAATGCAGACAACAAGTAAAGAAAAATATTGACAACGTCGATGTCATCAAAACATTATTGATACCCAGGCATTTGTTTTTCTTTGAAGTTTTGTTTTCGATTTAATGACAGTGCACGGCTAATATTGTTTCATACATCTATGATATTGTCACCCTTTGTAACTGGGTGACAAATGAATTTACATTTTATTTAGATATTCGATTGCTGTACACTAAAATAACTGGATAGTGTAGGTCAATTGTATATAATTTTACATAATATTAAACTGTAATTATGGTATGATAAATAAACAAACCTTCAGAGACATTTCCAGTGTTCTCAAATATTTATTGTATTTTAAAATAATCTACCATCTAAATATTTATTTTGAAGTATTTAAACAAGATATAATTACTCGGTGATCGTTAGGAGAGGAGTCTCATAAACACAACTTAATCCTCCACATATTTTTATTGTTGCAGGGAAAATAATGGATTTCGACGTGATGAAGTCGGAATCCATTACTTCATGATATCAGGATGTAATCGAAAAATTCTTTTTAAGTGTTTATAAATCATTTAAAACGGAAGACTCAAGCCCAGAGTAATGTTTGCTTGGGACAGGGGTGTTGATTGCGCGTTCTGTTTATTCTCCAGGTTTTTGTTTGGTTTTTTTTTTTTTTTTTTTTTTTGGGGGGGGGGGGGGGGTCCCTTGAAATGGGAAATGAAGAAGCTGATGTAGCTCTAACTAATTGTTTAGATGAATATTTTAATATCTCATGTCTTTTTACAGCGTTAAATTATAGTTTCCTTGGTTGGAAATATTGATAGTACATAGACATATACAAATACAGTTGAGAGAAAGTACAAATATTGATAAATAAATAAGAACTCATGAATTACGTATTACAAGGAAGACTTTTCATTGCCAATTCGACCGACACTTACCTTTGACACACGAGTCAGATGATAGATAAAATAATAACGTTACTTTTTAGACATTTTTATAAATGTTATGATGCAATAAGGCATCATCCTACGAGTACTGATCTTGCATAATGTATGGAATGCTTTTATAACATTGATTTCTAATCTTACACTTTATTATGCAAGCGGTCTAAATAACACTAAGTATTCAACAATATTAAACGGATAAAATCTTCACGTTGATCAAATTTACATAAAACCACTTGCTGATTTTTTTTTTTTTTTTTTTGGATATCTAGACTACTAATCCCGTGGCATGTAGATATCTGGACTACTGCTCCCGTGTCTGGTACGTAGATATCTGGACTACTGCTCCCGTGTCTGGTACGTAGATATATGGACTACTGCTCCCGTGTCTGGTACGTAGATATATGGGCCGCTGCTCCCGTGTCTGGTACGTAGATATATGGACTACTGCTCCCGTGTCTGGTACGTAGATATCTGGACTACTGCTCCCGTGTCTGGTACGTAGATATATGGACTACTGCTCCCGTGTCTGGTACGTAGATATCTGGACTACTGCTCCCGTGTCTGGTACGTAGATACCTGGACCACTGCTCCCGTGTCTGGTACGTAGATATATGGACTACTGCTCCCGTGTCTGGTACGTAGATATATGGACCGCTGCTCCCGTGACTCGCGCGTTGATATCTGGACTGCTGCTCCCGTGTCTGGCAGGTAGGTATCTGGTCTACTGCTCCCGTGCATTGCATGTAGATATCTGGTCTACTGCTCCCGTGCATTGCATGTAGATATCTGGACTACTGCTCCCGTGACTCGCACGTAGATATCTGGACTCCTGCTCCCGTGTCTGGTACGTAGATATCTGGACTACTGCTCCCTTGCATCGCACGTACATATCTGGACTACTGCTTCCGTGTCTGGCATGTAGATATCTGGACTACTGCTCCCGTGTCTGGCATGTAGATATCTGGACTACTGCTCCCTTGCATAGCACGTAGATATATGGACTACTGCTCCTTTGCATCGCACGTAGATATCTGGACTACTGCTCCCATGCCTCGCACGTAGATATCTGGACTACTGCTCCCTTGCATAGCACGTAGATATCTGGACTACTGCTCCCGTGTCTGGCATGTAGATATCTGGACTACTGCTCCCGTGTCTGGCATGTAGATATCTGGACTACTGCTCCCGTGTCTGGCATGTAGATATCTGGACTACTGCTCCCATGCCTCGCACGTAGATTTTTTTTTCTGAACAACATACTCTTACTCCAATAACCTTAGAAAGAGACAACTTCGATTGTCCAATCTCTATGTAGTTACAACCCTTTTGTTTTTGTTTCTTAATTGGACCAATATGCAAAAGTATGCTTAGCATAGTTTGTCATAAGTCAAAGTTAACAACTGAGTCAAAATCACGACTAAAGACAACATTCGTCAAGTTTAGGCTAAAAAAACACGACTTAAGAAATATTCAAGTTTAAGTTCGAAAAATCACGACTAAAGATAACATTCGAGTTTAGACTAAAAAAAATCACGACTTAAGAAAACATTCGTCAAGTTTAAGCTCGAAAAATCTTGTTTACAAATATAAAAAAGCCCATTGAAATGGATTGTGTTATTTGATTTGTCAGCTTATGTTTAGCTGGCTATTTCAAAAGGGAATGCCCGAACACTTTTATATAGTATTATTCAACTCCTGTGTACACAGTGGAAATGGGAATTTTGTGTGTGTATGAATGTTTTGGTATTCAAGGTGATTGTTACTAATCAAATATTAGACCCGTAGTCCATCCGACCATCTGATTTCACTATAAATTACCTTGAGTCAATGACCACTGTCGAGAATTGTTACGAGTAGAGTTCCGCATCGTCAAACATATCAAATCTATTTTCGGATGAGACAGGGAAAGCTGAGTCTTGTGTCAGGGTAGACATTAGGACGTAAAACATTCTGCCAGCATTTGGCTATAGATGTACGTAACACATACTTAATCCGCCATGGCATATGATTCTACCACTCAATATACTTACTGCGCCATGGCACATGTCACATGATCCCACCACTCAATATAATTAATCCACTATGGCACATGATCCCATCCGAAGATACTCATTCCGCTATGGTATATCATCCCAGCACACGATATACTCCTTCATGGCATATGATCCTACCACTCAGTATAAACTCACTCTGCTATAGCACATGATCCCACCACTCAATATACATACTCCGCCATGGCACATGATCCTACCACTCAATATACTTACTTCACCATGGCAAATGATCCCACTACACAATATACTTACTCCGTCATGGCACATGATCCCACCACTCAATATACTTACTCCGCCTTGACACGTGATAATACACATTTTTCGCCGAAAACATGATCCCATCACACAATATACTCCACCATGACATATGGTCCCACCACACAATATACTTACTCCACCATGGCACATGATCCCACCACTCAATATACTCACTCCGACATGGCACTTGATCCCACTACTCAATATACTCACTCTGACATGACACATGATCCCTCCAATCAATATACTTACTCCACCATAGTACATGATCCCACCACACAATATATTTTCTCTGCAATAGCACTTGATTCCATCACAAAATATACTGACTCCACCATGACACATGATTCCTCCACACAATATACTGACTCCACCATGACACATGATTCCTCCACACAATATACTGACTCCACCATGACACATGATTCCTCCACACAATATACTGACTCCACCATGACACATGATCCCTCCACACAATATACTAGCTCCACCATGACCCATGATCACTCCACACAATATACTGACTCCACCATGACACATGATCCCTCCACACAATATACTAACTCCACCATGACACATGATCCCTCCACACAATATACTAACTCCACCATGACACATGATCCCTCCACACAATATACTGACTCCACCATGACACATGATCCCTCCACACAATATACTGACTCCACCATGACACATGATCCCTCCACACAATATAGTGACTCCACCATGACACATGATCCCTCCACACAATATACTAACTCCACCATGACACATGATCCTTCCACACAATATACTGACTCCACCATGACACATGATCCCTCCACACAATATACTGACTCCACCATGACACATGATCCCTCCACACAATATACTGACTCCACCATGACACACGATCCCTCCACACAATATACTGACTCCACATTGACACACGATCCCTCCACACAATATACTGACTCCACCATGACACATGATCCCTCAACACAATATACTGACTCCACCATGACACATGATCCCTCCACACAATATACTGACTCCACCATGACACATGATCCCTCCACACAATATACTGACTCCACATTGACACACGATCCCTCCACACAATATACTGACTCCACCATGACACATGATCCCTCCACACAATATATTGACTCCACCATGACACATGATCCCTCCACACAATATACTGACTCCACCATGACACATGATCCCTCCACACAATATACTGACTCCACCATGACACATGATCCTTCCACACAATATACTGACTCCACCATGACACATGATCCCTCCACACAATATACTGACTCCACCATGACACATGATCCCTCCACACAATATACTGACTTCACCATGACACATGATCCCTCCACATAATATACTGACTCCACATTGACACACGATCCCTCCACACAATATACTGACTCCACCATGACACATGATCCCTCCACACAATATACTGACTCCACCATGACACATGATCCCTCCACACAATATACTGACTCCACCATGACACATGATCCCACCACTCAATATACTGACTCCACCATGACACATGATACCACCACTCAATATACTAACTCCACCATGGCACATGATCCCTCCACACAATATACTGACTCCACCATGACACATGATCCTTCCACACAATATACTGACTCCACCATGACACATGATCCCTCCACACAATATACTGACTCTACCATGACACATGATCCCTCCACACAATATACTGACTCCACCATGACACATGATCCTTCCACACAATATACTGACTCCACCATGACACATGATCCCTCCACACAATATACTGACTCCACCATGACACATGATCCCTCCACACAATATACTGACTCCACCATGACACATGATCCCACCACTCAATATACTGACTCCACCATGACACATGATACCACCACTCAATATACTAACTCCACCATGGCACATGATCCCTCCACACAATATACTGACTCCACCATGACACATGATCCCTCCACACAATATACTTACTCCACCATGGCACATGATCCCACCACTCAATATACTCACTCCGACATGGCACTTGATCCCACTACTCAATATACTCACTCCGCTTTGGCACATGATTCCGTCACAGAAGATACTTTCTCCACCATGGCACATGATCACTCCTTATGTTCTCCAAGAGGATAAACTGCACATTCTCCCAATTTTGTATTGTACCATTATTGTAATATCCAAGTTCAAGTTCATTGTTCGGAATCTAACTTTTTTTTTATTCATTGCTAAACCCACACCATCAAAGCTTTATTTTAATGACGCCACTTGATGCTGGAAAACATCATTAGCCTGTGACAGGTACTAGGGCAGACCTGCCCACTTTTTCCGATCTGGATCGTGATTCTGATGAGATGAAGTACAGAGATTAATCACACACGATCAAAGCCTCCTCACGTGCAACTAAAAGGCCACTGACTTGGGAAAATGTTTGAATCGCTTGCGAAACAGTTGAGAAACATATTTGTTAAGAATTTTATGAATGGAACTATACTTCCAATAATGAAACCTGTGAAATAGTTGTGTGATTTCTGCAATTCTCTACATTTTGCATTATTCCAACACTGTTTTGGAAATACCTTTTCATCGAATTAACATATACGGTCACAATCACGATTTCGTAATGTTAACATTTAAGGTCACAATCACCATCTCGTAATGTTAACATTTAAGGTCACAATCACCATCTCGTAATGTTAACATTTAAGGTCACAATCACCATCTCGTAATGTTAACATTTAAGGTCACAATCACCATCTCGTAATGTTAACATTTAAGGTCACAATCACCATCTCGTAATTTTAACATTTAAGGTCACAATCACCATCTTGTAATGTTAACATTTAAGGTCACCATCTTGTAATGTAAATATTTAAGGTCACATTCACCATCTTGTAATGTTAACATTTCAGGTCACAATCTCCATTTTGTAATGTTTACAATTAAGGTCATACTTACCATCTTATAATGTAAATATTCAAGGTCACAATCACCATCTCGTAATGTTCATATTTAAGGTCACATTCACGATTTCGTAATGTTAATATTTAAGGTCACAATCACCATCTTGTAATGTTAACATTTCAGGTCACAATCACCATTTTGTAATGTCAACATTTAAGGTCACCATCTTGTAATGTAAATATTTAAGGTCACATTCACCATCTTGTAATGTTAACATTTCAGGTCACAATCTCCATTTTGTAATGTTTACAATTAAGGTCATACTTACCATCTTATAATGTAAATATTCAAGGTCACAATCACCATCTTGGAATGTTCACATTTAAGGTCACACCTTGGTTTTTGTTCTGGATTCGCCCCAGATCTTACAGAACCAATTTGTTTTATATAATCATACCCGTTGATATTCTTTATACAACATTTTGTAGAAACATGATGCTTCTTACAAAAGTTGGATACAATTAAAAAAAGGTGTGATGACGACATAACACGGCTGTCGGGAGCAAAATCTGATCACCAATGATATAACTGCTTTTACATAATGACATGATATTGTCCTTGAGTTATACACGGAATTTGGGGTACTGGTGCCATATTGTATCTATGACATGAGAAGACGTGTTTTATTCATATACATATTATTGGGGGGGGGGGGGGGGGGGGTGGGGGGGGGAGGGGGTTATCCTTAGATTGATATCTCCATGAATTTACATTCCTTCTATTTCCTCTCAATTATTTACTAATCTTAGTTTTGCATTAAGATCTCTGGATCTAATTCTATAATGGCCATACAATGCAAAGCGTAGCTCTAAAATTACAAGATATACAGGAATTTTAATTCTGTGACTACTTATCACAGAAAAAAACTCGAGACAATGTCACAAAGTCACTGTGTTTGAAAGAAGTTTATTCATTCACCAGAATCACTATTATTGCATTACTGATCTTTATCCCTACCCGAAATGCCCCCCCCCCCCCCCCCCCCCCCCCCCACAAACACACACACATACACCGTTTTTCCGAATCAATGCTAAAAATCCAAGTTTACCTTTGCGGGCATATTATTGCATTTCCAAACAAATGAAGTAGTTTACTTCAACATTTGAATTCAGATGGATGTTCTCTGGAAGTGGTAAGGATGGGCCAAAAACAGTCGGTATTAGGCCCTGGTGCACCTCTTCCGTTGTTTCCAACGGACAACTTGCAACTATTTTGGGTATGCGTTGGAGTCGTTAACACCCTGCCCATTCATATATTCGGCAAAGTGTGAAACCATACCTTTTTATATACTGGACATATATCCATCATACCTTTTCATGTATGTATACTTGTGTTATGATGAAATGATCGGAAAAAGGTTTTAACTTTTCTCAAAATTATTATTTCATATTCTTAAATTAATTCGTTAAAATAACAAAATTCATTTCTGTAATGTAAGTATGACTTCACCATGAACAAAGCAAGGGTTGTCAATACAGCATGCCATTACTTACTCAAATAAACAGTAGAAAAATCATAAACAAGGAAGTTTTGACAAATAACTTTCAAAGTATTCTCGGAATTTAGGAAGTCTGATAAAATAACAAGAAAACAAGTAAGTAAAACTCAGATGCATTTCATTTCTATTCTATTCTGCTCATCTGTGGAAGAAAATTCATAAAGGAGTTTACCCTCTTTGACCTTCTTGATCCTACTGTCCTGTGACATATTTGAAATATTC
The DNA here is from genome assembly GCA_035048485.1 of Pteria penguin. Classification (NCBI taxonomy): domain Eukaryota; kingdom Metazoa; phylum Mollusca; class Bivalvia; order Pterioida; family Pteriidae; genus Pteria; species Pteria penguin. The sequence continues at coordinate 86,721,606 of CM068580.1, read as the reverse complement.
TGATACTATATTGGATCCACCCCTGAAGTGATCTCAATTAAAAACAAAATACAAAATTAGCAGAAGACCTTAAGTACTTTCTAGCCGCCAAGTTTCAATGCTTACGACAACGACGTTCACGGCGATGCCTACTCCAATAGAAATGGACAAATTTCAAGTGAACTAAATAATAAGAAAACTAAATTTTGACACAGCACTTCAAACAATTCTTGAAATATACATTTTGTAATAAAATGTAGCTTATAGGCATTTTCTAATAAAATGTAACTAATAAATGCTTTATTGCTTCTCTTTATTGAATAAATCATGAAAATGACAAAAACAGGTGTGTAAGACTGAAAGACATAAAAGAAGCCAACATGCGTCATTGATTTCGGAATGGGACAAAAACAACAACATTTCTTCAAACACCTTTCTAAGACATTTTTGGACAGTTTGTCGATCGATGTAGCCGATCTAAAGAAATTGGTCAAAAGATAGTACTCTCTGGGGCGTATGTGGCTCAAGCCTGGATTCTTCCATTGACGAATCTGGCTGAAAAAAATAACAAGATGTGTAAAAGATCTTGGGCACTTCCTCCCTATACAGTTTCATCAAAATCCCTCTATTAGTTCTGAAGAAGAAATCATTCAGAACCCACCTTAATATACAAATTTAGCATCCCGCTTTCGAAAGTTTACTTTTATAATGCAGTCTTAAAATATAGCATTAGTTTTTTTTTTTTTTTTTTTTTGTTATTTTTTTTTTTATTATTATTATTTATTTATTTATTATTTAATATAATGGAAAAGAAAACTTCTTCATACACCCTTCATCCTTCACTGATGCATATTGTTTGAAAAAGAAGTTTGTTGTAGGAGCGTAACCCTATAGGGTATATGTTGCCTTGCCCTTGATTCATCACCGATTTGGCCAATACTGGTAGGGTACCTTGAGTAGTTAATTTCTGCCAAGTTTCATCAAAATTCCTTTAGCCTATTTTGAAAAGTCGATAGTATAAAAATGCACGTCGAACGAACAGACAGACGCCGGACGAAGAGTGACCACAATACTTTACTTGAACTTTTGACACACGCTATGTAGGAAATTATTTGGTTTAGCATCAGGATTTTCTCTGATCGTATTTTTAATGAAATGCACTTTTATCTTTTGTGAGAAATTTGGGAGTTTATACCCACAATGGATATTATGCTATCATACAAGTCTGACTTGCTAGGATGTATACATCACCTGATATCCCTAGAAGATTTATCCACTCTAGATGGCACCTGATATCTCTAGAAGATTTATCTGCTCAAGATGGCACCTGATATCCCTAGAAGATTTATCCACTCAAGATGGTACCTGATATCCCTAGAAGATTTATCCGCTCAAGATGGCACCTGATATCCCTAGAAGATTTTTCCGCTCAAGACAGCACCTGATATCCCTAGAAGATTTATCCATTCAAGATGGCACCTAATATCCTTAGAAAATTTATCCACTCAAGATGGCACCTGATATCCCTAGAAGATTTATCTGCTCAAGATGGCACCTGATATCCTTAGAAGATTTATCCACTCAAGATGGCACCTGATATCCCTAGAAAATTTATCCAATCAAGATGGCACCTTATATCCATAGAAGATTTATCCGCTCAAGATGGCACCTGATATCCCTAGAAGATTTATCCGCTCAAGATGGCACCTGATATCCCTAGAAGATTTTTCCGCTCAAGACAGCACCTGATATCCCTAGAAGATTTATCCATTCAAGATGGAACCTGATATCCCTAGAAGATTTATCCACTCAAGATGGCACCTGATATCCCTAGAAGATTTATCCACTCAAGATGGCACCTGATATCCTTAGAAGATTTATCCACTCAAGATGGCACCTGATATCCCTAGAAGATTTATCCACTCAAGATGGCACCTGATATCCCGAGAAGATTTATCTGCTCAAGATGGCACCTGATATCCTTAGAAGATTTATCCACTCAAGATGGCACCTGATATCCCTAGAAGATTTATCCACTCAAGATGGCACCGTTTAACCTACAGACTTGTGAACTAATTATAACAACATTTTATTTGACAATTCGTATGGCAATCAATTACATTACAATAGTTGAAACGTATTACGTAACAAGGAAGAAGAGAGGATATGTGGTGCAGTCACCGCTGCCAGTAAGTCTGCCAACTCATCCAAACTTAATTATACCTCTTTATAGCCAAAAAGTTGTGTAATGCAACATTAATCACAAGTTGTAGTAGTACTTGTATTTGTCATTCGTATACCGCTATTTATTTATCAAATGTCTCTAACACAAGGTTATTATTTTTTTCATGAAAATGTTCAACCAAACAATGTTCACAAAAATATGAGAGTAAAATATATCAATTATAACAAATAACTATGTCTAAATTGATATTTTGACATAGTAATGTATATTTCGATAGTAAATTTTTGAATTTTTTTTTTTGGGGGGGGTTCGTATTATTCCTAAAGTATGAAAATTAGAACAGTTTTCATGGAATATTAACCACTTTCGCCCTCCCCCCTGCGCAGCAAAGTTTTAATCATAGGCTCATTGTGACCTTGACCATGGAGATGTCAAGGCCATAGTACATTGTGTTATGGATATTTGTAGGACGTATCAAACGGATCGATAACACATGTTTCTAACAGTGTATTTTACATATTCAATGTAATTTCAATACTTCCAAACCGGACAGACAGACATATTGGTTCCTATATATTCCACAAACTTTGTGAGGTTATAATAGACTTCTACATAGAAATCGCCGAATTATTGTTGATACGTCAGCTCAGTTTGACGTTTGATTATCATTAGCTTCTCCTGTGTTAGCTAAGGTGCAAAACTTAAATCATAGTGGATTTCATGTTGTAAATGAGCTAATATTCTCAACAAATAACGAACAATCAATCAAAGCAAAATTTTGTTACAACAGCATGCTTGCTAGAGTACAAGAACGAGCTTACAAACTAGTGCATTTTACTTTTGCGTGGGTTGAGCATAAATACAACATGCTAATCCAAATTGTTTATTAGAATTTTTATACTCTCCATTTCGCCGTTTTATCCATTAGAAGTCTTATACCCTCTATTTCGCCGTTTTATGTACTAGAAGTCTTATACCCTCTATTCCGCAATTTTTTATCAATTAAAACTCTTATACCCTCTTTTCCGCCATTTTATATATTAAAAATGTTATACCCTCTATTTCGCCGTTTTTATTTGTTAGAAGTCTTTTACCCTCTATTCCGCCGTTTTATCTGTTAGAAGTCTTATACCCTCTATTTCGCCGATTTATCTATTACAAGTCTTATACCCTCTATTCCGCCGTTTTATTCATTAAAAATCTTATACCCTCTATTTCGCTGTTTTTATCTATTAGAAGTCTTAAACCCTCTATTTCGCTGCTTTTTCTATGAGAAGTCTTATACCCTCTATTTCGCCGTTTTATCAGTTTGAAGCCTTATACCCTCTATTTCGCCGTTTTTATCAATTAAAAGTCGCATACCCTCTATTTCGTCGTTTTTATAGATCTATTGAAATTCTCATCTACTCTGTTTCGGCGTTATTATCTACTAGAAGTCTCATAACCTCTATTTCGCCGCTTTTATCTAGTAAAAGTCTCGTGCCCTCTATATCGCCGTTTTTATCTAACAAAAGCCTTATACTAGCTATTTCGCCGTTTTATCTATTAAAAGTCTCATACCCTCTATTTCGCCGTTTTTATTTATAAAAAAAGTTAATACCCTCTATTTCGCCGTTTTTTATCTATTAAAATACGAAAGAAACTGGTGTCATATGACTATGGCACTTACAACAATGTACCACAGTGGACATTCACGGACCCCAGAAATTCAGAGGAGAGACCAGGTACCCGGGAGGAGTAAGCGTCTCCTGTTTGGCTAACCACACCTGCCGTGAAAGCCCTGACATACAGACGAAACACCATAATTCAGCACGGTATATATACATGAATGTGAACAAACACTGTGTAGAAAGTGTCACAGCCACATAACATCAGGAAAAAGGGTATAATAACACTTAAATCAAACCCTCTGCTGGGGAACTTTTTACGAGCTCCACACTGCAAAGGGAATAAGTGTGAAAAAGTCTTATACCCTCTATTTTGACGTTTTATCTATCAAAAATCTTAAACCCTCTATTTCGCCGTTTTTATCTGTTAAAAGTCTTATACCCTCTATTTCGCCATTTTTATCTATTAGAAGTTATATACCCTCTATTTCGCCGTTTTTTATATATTAGCAGTCTTATACCCTCTATTTCGCTGTTTATGTATTGGAAGTCTTATACCCTTTTATTTGCAGCTTTATCTATTAGAAGTCTTATACCCTCTATTTCGCCGTTCCTATCTATTAGAAGTCTTATACCCCCTATTTCGCCGTTTTTATCTATTAGAAGCCTTATACCCTCTATTTCGCCGTTTTATCTTTTAGAAGCTTGATATCATCTATTAGGCCATTTTAATTTATTAGAAATTTGATACCATTTATTTTGCCATTTCTAATTATAAGAAGTTTGATATCAATTATTTTGGAATATTTATTAATTTAAAATTGATACCATATATTTCGCCATTTTGTTTATTAGAAGTCCGATACAATCTTTTTCGCAGAAGAATCCATTCAATTCAATCGAGCATATGGAAGATTCTTATAAAACAAATTCCAAGTTAACCAAAACTCCCATTTAATAGGACTGTTAACCGAAACTCTTATCCAGAAGGACTGTGAACATTCAAGCGGAGACATGACCAATACCAAAGCCTTTAGGGACCACTATTAGCATCTTCTGTGTGCGTCATTCATACCCCCTTCCTTCAGAAATCGATTATACATCGGATGCTTTGTTTTACTGTCACTAATTCTCTCCCTCTCTATACACGAAGTTTTACTAGTGTATAGTGCGGCCAGAAAACATTGAGTATAGGAAAAGACAAATTATATTGATAAAGCCCATAATAAAGAGATCAATGTTCATGGAGACGTTTCATTAATATGAAAAAGATATTTGAAATGAGTATATACTGTTGATCCAGTCTATACAAGTCATATATAATGATCAAACATGGGCAGATTGTGGGAAGTTTCTGATTTATATTGTTCACATCTTCCGATCTGATTCATAAATACTTAAGCCACACTGACTCAGTGGATGGATTGCTCGGCTCGTGGCCGAGAAATTCCTGGTTCCATTTTCAACATGGATACACCGGTGTTCAGTCTTTTAAAAGAATCAGTAAAGACCGAGGATCTTTTACGTGTCACAGTAGGCGTGGCACGTAAAAGATTCCTCACTGCGTCGAATTCGTTGCAAAGGTGTACGTTTCTATGCGATGCATCAAGCATATGTCGTCACCATATCGTGAAATAACCTTGGAGTGACGTAAATCAATAATCAATCAATCATAAATACCTTTTACCAATTCGGTAAGATTTAGATAGCGTTGTTGAATATAACACAAATCTAAATCAAATGATCATTCATATAAAACACATGCACAACACAGAATACTGCATATATATGTAAACTTTAACTTTCCTTTATTGCACATATTACCACCTAGTCGCTACCTTACATTGTTCTCATTACCACCAAGTCAGTACGTTACATTCTTTTGATTACCACCAGGTCGATACCTTACATTGTTCTGATTACTACCAGATCGATACTTTACATTGTTCTGATTACTACCAGGTCGATACTTTACATTGTTCTGATTACCACCAGATCGATACCTTACATTGTTCTGATTACTACCAGGTCGATACTTTACATTGTTCTGATTACCACCAGGTCGATACTTTACATTGTTCTGATTACCACCAGGTCGATACCTTACATTGTTCTGATTACTACCAGATCGATACTTTACATTGTTCTGATTACCACCAGGTCGATACTTTACATTGTTCTGATTACCACCAGGTCGATACCTTACATTGTTCTGATTACTACCAGGTCGATACTTTACATTGTTCTGATTACCACCAGGTCGATACCTTACATTGTTCTGATTACCACCAGGTCGATACCTTACATTGTTCTGATTACTACCAGGTCGATACCTTACATTGTTCTGATTACCACCAGGTCGATAACTTACATTGTTCAGCTTAACACCAAGTTGATACCTTATATTGTTTTAATTACTACCAGGTCGATACTTTACATTGTTCGGATAAACACCATGTCGGTACCATGAAGTGTACATGTAACCACCAAGTCGGCACAATATATTGTACATATTACCACCTGATGGGTACCTTGTATGGTACAATATTTACAATGCTATTCTAATTCCTTCGATGAATCATGCTAAACAGACTCGGTTCATCAGCCCATGAACTTGGGTCATGGAAGTAGTACCCGGCGTATGGCAAATCACATGCGTAGTGATATAAAAAGAGGCGGGGCTTACTCGAGTTCAAGACCGATGTTCTATTATTATTTTTTACTTCAGCAATTTTGAGCAATTAAAGAAATTACCTGGACAGATAGAGTATTTTTAGCATTCTAGACACGCACTATATTGCGTGGCAGAGGTACTTCTCCACTTCAGGAAAAATTCGGTACTTGCCAGTTTGATAACGGGGAATTTGATATTTTGTTTTCAAAAAAGAACCTTTTAAAAAGCATTGTAAATATAAGGAATGACTGTCTTTTTTCTAGGTTCATGGGGAATGAACTTGGGTGAGAAACAAACAAATCATTCAAGAACCTAGAAAAAAAACAGTCATTCCTTAATTATACCACTAGGTGGGTACCTTGTATTGTACATTACACCACCAGGTGGGTTCCTTGTATTGTACATTACACCACCAGGTGGGTTCCTTGTATTGTACATTACACCACCAGGTGTGTTCCTTGTATTGTACATTACACCACCAGGTGGGTACCATGTATTGTACATTATACCACCAGGTGGGTTCCTTGTATTGTACACCACCAGGTGGGTTCCTTGTATTGTACATTACACCACCAGGTGGGTTAATTGTATTGTACATTATACCACCAGGTGGGTTCCTTGTATTGTACATTACACCACCAGGTGTGTTCCTTGTATTGTACATTACACCACCAGGTGGGTTCCTTGTATTGTACATTACACCACCAGGTGGGTTCCTTGTATTGTACACCACCAGGTGGGTTCCTTGTATTGTACATTACACCACCAGGTGGGTTCCTTGTATTGTACAGTACGCCACCAGGTGGGTTCCTTATATTGTACATTATACCACCAGGTGGGTACCTTGTATTGTACATTACACCACCAGGTGGGTTCCTTGTATTGTACAGTACGCCACCAGGTGGGTTCCTTGTATTGTACATTATATCACCAGGTGGGTACCTTGTATTGTACATTATACCACCAGGTGGGTACCTTGTATTGTACATTATACCACCAGGTAGGTTCCTTGTATTGTACACCACCAGGTGGGTTCCTTGTATTGTACATTACACCACCAGGTGGGTTCCTTGTATTGTACATTACACCACCAGGTGTGTTCCTTGTATTGTACATTACACCACTAGGTGGGTACCTTGTATTGTACATTATACCACCAGGTGGGTTCCGTGTATTGTACATTATACCACCAGGTGTGTTCCTTGTATTGTACATTATACCACCAGGTGGGTTCCTTGTATTGTACATTACACCACCAGGTGTGTTCCTTGTATTGTACATTACACCACCAGGTGGGTACCTTGTATTGTACATTACACCACCAGGTGGGTTCCTTGTATTGTACATTATACCACCAGGTGGGTTCCTTGTATTGTACATTATACCACCAGGTGGGTTCCTTGTATTGTACATTACACCACCAGGTGTGTTCCTTGTATTGTACATTATACCACCAGGTGGGTTCCTTGTATTGTACGTTACACCACCAGGTGGGTTCCGTGTATTGTACATTACACCACCAGGTGGGTTCCTTGTATTGTACATTACACCACCAGGTGGGTTCCTTGTATTGTACATTACACCACCAGGTGGGTTCCTTGTATTGTACACCACCAGGTGGGTTCCTTGTATTGTACACCACCACGTGGGTTCCTTGTATTGTCCATTACACCACCAGGTGGGTTCCTTGTATTGTACATTACACCACCAGGTGGGTTCCTTGTATTGTACAGTACGCCGCCAGGTGGGTTCCTTGTACAGTACACCACCAGGTGGGTTCCTTGTATTGTACACCACCAGGTGGGTTCCTTGTATTGTACATTACACCACCAGGTGGGTTCCTTGTATTGTACATTACACCACCAGGTGGGTTCCTTGTATTGTACATTACACCACCAGGTGGGTTCCTTGTATTGTACATTATACCACCAGGTGGGTTCCGTGTATTGTACATTATACCACCAGGTGTGTTCCTTGTATTGTACATTACTACACCAGGTGGGTTCCTTGTATTGTACATTACACCACCAGGTGTTTCCTTGTATTGTACATTACACCACCAGGTGGGTACCTTGTATTGTACATTACACCACCAGGTGGGTTCCTTGTATTGTACATTATACCACCAGGTGGGTTCCTTGTATTGTACATTATACCACCAGGTGGGTTCCTTGTATTGTACATTACACCACCAGGTGTGTTCCTTGTATTGTACATTATACCACCAGGTGGGTTCCTTGTATTGTACATTACACCACCAGGTGTGTTCCTTGTATTGTACATTATACCACCAGGTGGGTTCCTTGTATTGTACATTATACCACCAGGTGGGTTCCTTGTATTGTACATTACACCACCAGGTGTGTTCCTTGTATTGTACATTATACCACCAGGTGGGTTCCTTGTATTGTACATTACACCACCAGGTGGGTTCCGTGTATTGTACATTACACCACCAGGTGGGTTCCTTGTATTGTACATTACACCACCAGGTGGGTTCCTTGTATTGTACATTACACCACCAGGTGGGTTCCTTGTATTGTACACCACCAGGTGGGTTCCTTGTATTGTACACCACCACGTGGGTTCCTTGTATTGTACATTACACCACCAGGTGGGTTCCTTGTATTGTACATTACACCACCAGGTGGGTTCCTTGTATTGTACAGTACGCCGCCAGGTGGGTTCCTTGTACAGTACACCACCAGGTGGGTTCCTTGTATTGTACACCACCAGGTGGGTTCCTTGTATTGTACATTACACCACCAGGTGGGTTCCTTGTATTGTACATTACACCACCAGGTGGGTTCCTTGTATTGTACATTATACCACCAGGTGGGTTCCGTGTATTGTACATTATACCACCAGGTGGGTTCCGTGTATTGTACATTATACCACCAGGTGTGTTCCTTGTACATTACACCACCAGGTGTGTTTCTTGTATTGTACATTACACCACCAGGTGTGTTCCTTGTATTGTACATTACACCACCAGGTGGGTACCTTGTATTGTACATTACACCACCAGGTGGGTACCTTGTATTGTACATTATACCACCAGGTTGGTTCCTTGTATTGTACATTACACCACCAAGTGGGTTCCTTGTATTGTACATTATACCACCAGGTGGGTTCCTTGTATTGTACATTACACCACCAGGTGGGTTCCTTGTATTGTACATTATACCACCAGGTGTGTTCCTTGTATTGTACATTACACCACCAGGTGTGTTCCTTGTATTGTACATTACACCACCAGGTGTGTTCCTTGTATACCACCAGGTGGGTTCCTTGTATTGTACATTATACCACCAGGTGGGTTCCTTGTATTGTACACCACCAGGTGGGTTCCTTTTATTGTACATTACACCACCAGGTGGGTTCCTTGTATTGTACATTATACCACCAGGTGGGTTCCTTGTATTGTACATTACACCACCAGGTGGGTTCCTTGTATTGTACATATGAAACCTTCGGTACTTCTTCGTTGTTTCCTTTTTACCCACTGTCCGTGTGTCTCTGCTGGTGGACAAATTGTTCCCGAAGAAATTATTCTATGAATGTGTGATACGAGAAGTAACACAGTGACTGGCACGTCACCCACTATAAAAAAAAAAAGTTGGTTGGTCGGTGTTTACGTCGCTTTCAAAACTTTTTCAGTTATTTTGCGACATGGAAGCAGGAGGTAACCAACCTCTTAAACATAGTGGCGGAAGCCGGGAATCGAACCTGGATCGTCGGCGCCGCAAGCCAAGCGCTTAACCACTACACTAAGCCTGCTCCTCTATAAAACAAGGTATCAGACTATTATGTCCCAGGACACGGATGTAACAGATACAATAGGTGTCCCCAAGATTGATCTTCGAGACATCACGAAATTGACTTACATTGTGAGAGAAGACAACCATTTATGGTACCAAAATGCAGACAGTTTCATTTATATAAAACATTATAAAGTTAATAAAGTTGTCAACATTATGAAAGCTCATCAGTTTGATCCCTACGATTGTGTAATTTCCGAGTATGGAGACACATAGTGTAAAACATGATGTATCATTCTGACAGAGAACACATTTTCAAATAATCTTACGAAAGGTTCCTATTCTACTCACAGTTTCGATAACCTTTCCTGCAAGTCGTCTAACGTAGTTTACGGTAATGAATTGTGTGCGTTGACTGATGTCGGCGAAATCGAAGCCCAACTCCGGAGACTGTCTGGTCATAGAGTCAATATAATAATGACGGAAATCAACTTCTTTATTGCCATTCCAATCAAGCAGATCATTCAATTATGTCTATGAAAGTACTTATGTTTGATTAAGATAGCAAATTCGCTTTGAAAGCGCATGTGCAAACTCCATTAGCGAGGCATGTTGGGTTAATAATTTAGTACTAAGAAGCAATATAAGCACATAATTTTATTTTAAATATTGAGATTTCTAGAAATAAATCTTATAAAAACGTTCACAATTCCTTAAAACAAATGGCTCATTACAAAAAAAAAACCAAACAAACAAACGAAAAAAAAAACAAAAACAAAAACAAAAACACAAAACAAAAAAAAAAAGAAAGAAAAACTCATTTCCGAATATGTACGATAACACCCGAGAAACTTTCCTTAAAAAGGACAAAAGCCGCGGCTACTTTCCTAATAAGGAAAAATGAGGCGTGGCTTTAGAGATTTTAGCGGGAAAATTCACAACCGCGCAAAAAAGATGGTTTCAAAAACGAAGTAATTCCTTTTCACATAAAGCCATTCGACTTTATGACCAACATCTTGAACATTTAATGTTATTCCGGTTGCAACATAAGCTTTTTTAAAAGCTACCTTTATAGAAAAAATATACCACCCTACCAATAACCCAAATCTCAGCGCTCATTTAAGAAGGAAAAGGGAGCTTAAATGAATGAGACAATTCCTCCATATGGTTGTAATGACCATACTGATAGTCCTGGATGTCAGTCAGTAAGTGTCTTACGTTTGTTTAATGATACTCCAAGAGGATAATGACGTCATGGTAAACGGAAATATAAAGACCCGAGATCCATAATATCTACTTCGACGGCCTTCTATCATTTATCAGTCACATTTAGGTCCTCATTATATTCGTACCAAGTTCTATTCGCTACCATTACTAAAGCTGCACGAGTTGTACTATCCACGAGAAACTTACGTTTCACTGATTGATAAAACTGAGAACATACATACGTTAAATAATTTAGTGCACTATATGCGCATATCGACAAGTAATGTCGTCTTCATAGTGATGCTGCAAGGCCTTACCTACGGAAACGTTTTGGTGCCTGGTGTTGTTGTGTTGTAAGTAGGTATCATGACAAAATTAAAATTGACTTGCCGACATTAATAAAACTTAATGACGTAATGAAGTCGAAAATTTGTCGTAAACTGTCCTTAAACGAGTTTTTTGGGGAAACTTGTCGTCTATAAAACACTTAGTTGATTTTCTTTGAGTCAAGATAAATTTATGCGATTTCTCTTATGTCAATTTTAGAATAAATCAACGTAATAAAGTTGCATTTCCATGAAAATCAAGAATTATTGACATTATTTTTGTTGATATGTTGCAATAAACATGCTACTAACGAGAATTTTATGTCGAGTTATTGTTTTAAAAATACCATTTCGAGATTTCGTAAGTCAATTTCTCTCCGAAATCGACTTATCAAACTCGCATTTGTATGAAAATCTCGAAATATTGAATGTCTTATAGATAATACCGAATTTTGGTGGGAAAGTGTTCCAGCAAATCGTTGGCATACCAATGGGTACTAGTTGCGCGCCACTTCTGGCTGACATTTTTGTACGCATACCGACATACGAAGCCGAATTCATACAGTCTCTGTTCTCCAAAGGCAATAAACAATTAGTATCTTGGTTCAACTTTAAATACAGATACATCGATCGTTTTGTTGATTATTTTTGTATATCAAAAGGAACTCGAAATAAAAGATACAACTGAAAGCGCATCCTCTGCCTCATACCTCGATATACTCCTATAAATTAAAGAAGGTTCGTTTCTTACCTCTCTTTATGACAAATGTGACGATTTCAGTTTCATCATTACCACCTTCCCTTTCCTGTGTAGCAACATACATTCCTCTCCTGCATGTGGCGTCTTCGTTTTACAACATATACATAATGACAGGGCATGCCTTAAAGCTGCATTATCTGTCAAAATTGGTATAACAAGAATGTTATGTTTCATTTAATTATCTGAAATTACATAAATCAAACTACAAAACAAAGTTATACTACATCGAAAGTCAACTCTTTTGACGACATTGACACGTTTTTATAAACCGGAAAAATTGAGAAATGTCCGTTACATTCACCATTTACACAACATTTGACACGTGTGTAGATCGGGTCAGAAAATCACGTGATAAAAACAATGTACTAAAGTGTGTCGCTGAGTATATCTTCGTAAAACATGTTTTATCTAGCTTTGTAAACTCAAAGATATGTAGGCGCATACTAAATGCACAGAGAAAAAGAAAAATGTCATTAGTAATACTGTCAATAGTAATTTGGCTATATACAACGAACATTTTAAAGCTTTATGTCACATTAGTAGTCCCACATAATTTGATCGAGGGGCCCCAAAAAGGGACTCTTAAAACAATTTCTTTTAAAGAATTTTACGAAATGCATTTACGTTTCTTTCATGTCGTCCACTTTACACATTATTATCAACAGTTAATTTTAAGAGATTACCTTACCTAATGACAGTAAATATCGGACCGCTTTTATAATACAAACATGCAAGTAATCAATTCAATGGAATGCCAAGGCCTCGAGCTGACGTGGTATTGAAAAATGTAAACATTAAAGACTCGTGCGAAGTATTTTGTGTAAATTGACAACTCTCCCCCGTTCCCCTCGCTCTAGTGCAACTTCTATGTTGTACTTGTTTTAAAAATGTTTCGTCCTAGACTTTTTTCATCCCTGATGTTATCGAATTCTGTCTTTAATCGAGGACGTCTCATCTCCGATAGCTTTGTCTACGTCACCAGTGTTGTTGTTATTAGTGAAAGTTTCCTAATCTCGCGTTAGTTGGCTAGGTCATTGATACACTGAGCATGCCAGGTGAAGAAAAAATTACCGACTTTGTGCGAGTAGGTCGTAATTATTTAATTACATTTTAATGATTCTTACACTACTAACCGACTTATATAACATTGTAATTTCGTATAAAGGCTTAACTGCAGGAGAGAATCCAGGGTTAAAAGTTACAGCTTTCGTTTTTTTAAAATACGGAAAATGACAGCTAGTGCAACTTTAACTTCAGGAGAGAGTCCAGAGTTAAAAGTTACAGCTTTCGTTTTACGGAAAATGACAGCTAGTGCAACTTTAAATACGAAGATTTTGTCCCGAGAGAAGGGCTTCCTACTGTAAAACTTCTTTCACTGGGGAACACTTAAAATTGTCCCTGAGAAAGTTTTGTTTTTTCGGTCGATATAGGGAGCTGATGCAATTTGAAATCCTCCTTTTATGATTGGTAACTGACATGTTGGGATTTGATCATACAAACTAACCATCCTAAACTTTTTGACTATACTTGATTTGATATGATATTTATACATACAGATATTTGTTCTCTCGCAATTTCAACTCAGGAATTTTAGTTCAACAGCATTTCAGACCGTGAATGGGATCATTTGATTTAGTGTTCTCGTCTCCTTCATGTGCTCATGTATACATGTATATGGATTTACATGTACTTCTTGAAATTGAAGAGTTATTACTTTTGCGAAGGGTCTTGCATGCAAGCAGGGGACGTTTTCTCCACCCAGGCACTTGGTCTCGCCTTAATTTAATTAGGGTCTATATTTGTTCGATAATAAATAGTCAACTAAAGCAGGGGTTAAAGTTTCTAACAACTGGCACCTGAAAAATTTTCCTTCTGTTTTGTATTCGGTGTTTACATTACGAACGTCGACGCGATATGGACGTTTTATAATATGTTGTAAAACTGTCACTAGTATTGTATCACTTTCGATTACTTGAATTTTGTTTGGAGACAAACTTAAACTGTTAAATGGATAGTTTATGTAATAACTTATCAAATATATAACACCACAGACATGAGGTCTGACTCAGCGATGACGAAATGTCACCACATTTTTGTGTTTTTGGTGTTTTGTCTTTTATGTTTGGGCAACGCTTGTTCGAATTCCAAATTGCGCTACTATGTCAAGAGATTGGTAATGGCCTACATCCATGTCGCAATATGACCGAAATAGTGTTAAAAAACATAAAACACCAATGAAACAAAAACTCTTACACTTGGTTGGTTTTCTTCAATATCTTTGTCTGTTTGGTTGGTTTTCTTCAATACCTTTGTCTGTTTGGTTGGTTTTCTTCAATATCTTTGTCTCTTTGGTTGGTTTTTGTTTTGTTTTGTTGCTGCTCTTCTTACTGTAATTGCAACCATTGTTTTTATTGTTGTCGCTGTCGATTTCTTATGATTAACATTTTGATGTGAAGAAGTAGCAGTATAGTGATCCATGTATATACATCAAAATCAGTGATAGTAGGCAAACACGTACCTCTGGAGAACCAGAAGAGGGAGGCGCTGGTGGAAATAACAATTTATATTGTAATCAAGTCATAATCAGTAAGCATCCCCTGCCAACAGCTACACCTGCCGCGAGTCACCTCAATGTACACGGTGGTCAAATCATAATCAGTAAACATCCCCTGCCAACAGATACACCTGCCGTCAGTCATAATTTCGTACACGGTGGTCAAGTCATAATCAGTAAGCATCCCCTGCCAACAGCTACACATGCCGCGAGTCATCACAATCTACAAGGTGGTCAAGTCAAAATCAGTAAACATCCCCTGCCAACAGCTACACCTGCCGTCAGTCATCACAATGTACACGGTGGTCAAGTCATAATCAGTAAGCATCCCCTGCCAACGTTTTCACCTGCCGCGAGTCATCACAATGTACAAAGTGGTCAAGTCATAATCAGTAAAAATCCCCTGCCGACAGCTACACCTGCCGTCAGTCATCACAATGCACACAGTGGTCAGGTCAACATCAATAAACATCCCCTGCCAAGAGCTACACCTGCCGTCAGTCATAACAATGTACACGGTGGTCAAATCATAATCAGTAAACATCCCCTGCCAACAGCTACACCTGCCGCGAGTCATCACAATGTACACGGTGGTCAAATCATAATCAGTAAGCATCCTCTGCCAACAGCTACACCTGCCGCGAGTCATCACAATGTACAAAGTGGTCAAGTCATAATCAGTAAACATCCGCTGCCAACAGCTACACCTGCCGTCAGTCATAACAATGTACACGGTGGTCAAGTCATAATCAGGGACCACCACCCCCTTGCCAACAGTTATACCAGCCGTGGGTCAGCACAATGTAGACAGTGGTCAGGTTATAATTAGTAAGTATCCCCTGCCAACGTTTTCACCTGCCGTGAATCATCACAATGTACACGGTGGTCAAGTCATTATCAGTTAGCATCCCTCGCCAACAATTACACCTGCCGTGAGTCATCACAATATACAAGGTGGTCAAATCATAATCAGTAAGCATCCACTGCCAACAGCTACACCTGCCACCTGGGTCCGTTCCAAAACCCCCTCCAAAGGGGAGACATATTGTTTTGTCAATTTTCTTACTCTTCATCCAAATTTTTTCCAGGCCGTAACTTGAATACCCTTTGAGGTAAGAACTTGAAACTTAGAAAAAAGAAAGACGACAGGGAGGCAAGGTGCACGGCATAGAAATTTTTTTACCTTGACCTACATTTACAATCTCATGGTCAAATTTTAAAAACAATTGGTCCAGGCCATAACTTGAATACCCTTTGATTTAAGAACTTGAAACTTAGAACATAGAAAAGTGACAGTAAGGCAAGGTGCACGGCATAAAAATTTTTGCCATTGACTTATATTTTCAGTCTCAAGGTCAAATTTAAAAAAGTAAACTTTGTCCAGGCTGTAACTTGAATACCCTTTGAGATAAGAAGTTAAAACCTAGAACATCAAAAAGGTGACAGTAAGGCAAGGTGCATGACATAACAATTTTTTACCTTGACCAACAATTACAATCTCAAGGTCAAATTTATGAAAAAAAGATTGACCAGGCCGTAACTTGAATAACTTTGAGGTAAGAAACTTTGAACATAGAAAGGTGACAGTATGGCAAGGTGCACAGCATAACATTTTTTTACCTGGACCTACATTTACAATCTCAAGGTCAAATTTAAAAAATAATTTTGTCCTGGCCGTAAATTGAATACTCTTTGATTTAAGAACTTGAAACTTGTAACAAGTAAAGGTGACAGTGAGGCAAGGTGCACCGCATAAAAATTTTTGACCTTGACCTACATTTACAATCTCAGGGTCAAATTTAAAAAAAACTTTGTCCAGGCCGTAACTTGAATACTCTTTGAGGTAAGAACTTGAAATTTGGAACATAAATTGATGAACGAATGCCCATTAAATTCTTTATTCTGGGATTGCGTCGTTCCCTTTCCGGCAGAAGAACAAGGAAAGACTCGAACCTTTGGATTGCTATTGTAAACACAACTCCAACAGATTCTGCAGCTGTACTTTCAGGCGATCACTGGATTACTGTTGCATATAAATTGTGCTCTGTTTAATATGTTTGGTGTGTATCTTTTATAAATTTTCAATAGTATTTTATCAAAGGTATTTTTTGCACACATTTATTTAGCTTTTGAACAATATTTGTTTTGTAAAAAGTATTGTGATTAAAAACAAACAAGTAGAAATCTACAGTCCAAATTTATTTATTTTACATCTGATATGTCAATTAAATGCAGTCCACAATGCAATTAGGTTTTCTTATATTTATATTTTTTTATTCACAGTAAAACAAGGTTATAACTAACACGCTTATAGCTAATTCATGTTACAACAAAGTCAGTTTAGTACCCCTTGTCAGAAAATTTATTATAAATGCAATATTTGTAACAAAATACATTTATAAAGAATCAAAATTGGTTGTCCTTGGCACTTCGTTATAAGTATGTTTTACTGTACATTCATTTCTACCGGTATCTTAGATTATATTCCTATAATGTTTTAAAATCCTAGTCAGATTCTATCACTTGTACTGGCCCATTCTGAAACACATCCATAAAGAAGGGGAGATATTTGTTTAAAAAAAAACAATAACCACTAGTTACGAACTAATAGTATATCCTCCCCCTTTTATCTTAACACCCATCCACCTCCCTCTTCTGTCCCAAAATGCAAGAAATTACATGTGGTTTATTATTATGATTTTTAATATACCTATATCCTACAAATTATTTCTATTTTCTGTTTCTTTACAATTACATCTGTAACAATAGATCAGTTGAAATACAGTATGTCAATGAATTATAAGCAAATCTGAGCAATTATCTAAGAATACGCAAAATGATAAAGTATAAAAACATAGAAACAAAAAAAACACCTAAAAAACAAAACAAAAACAAAACAAGATGCATTTATGCGTCACAAATGCCCTCGCTGGCAACAAAGTCCAAATAAGGCAAATTTTGCAATGTCCTCAATCTTCATTACACCCCACCCTATGGAAATACTCATATGAAATATGGAAGCCCTACCTCCTACGATTAATAAGTTATAAGAAATGTTTAAGTTTTTTATGTATGTCAAGGTCAAGATCAAGGTCTCCAGGTCAAAAATTATTGTTTCGAAGGAAAGGTCTTGTCACAAGGAAACTGAAATATGAAAGCCTTACCTCTTACGATTAAAACGGTATAACCAATGTTAAATCTTTTGAAATAAAGGTCAAAGTCAAGGTCACGAGATCAAAATTTTTTCTGACCGAAAGTTCTTATCACAAGGTACATGCATAAGAAATAGCCTTATTTCTTATGAATCAAATTTATACCAAAGTTTTTGAAATGTGGTGCAAACATCTCGTACAAGTTTCTCAAGGTCAAAATTTACTGTACCAACGAAGAGTCTTTGTCAATAGGAATATATATGTAAAATATAAAAGCATTATCTCTTACGATTCAAAATCTATAACCAATGGTAAAGTTTTTAAATGTAGGTAAAAGGTCACGGTAAAGCTCAAAAGATAAAAAAAAATTATGGTACCGAGTGAAAGATTTTGTCACAAAGAATGCGTATGTGAAATATTAAAGTCCTATCATGTGCTATTCAAAAGTTACAGCATGAACTATTTTTTCCTAAATTCAGGTCTACTTCCAAGGGCAATGTCACAATGTCGAAATGTTTGTAAAAAGGTATTCTCGCAAGATATGCACATATGAAATATAAAATCTCTATCAATTAGCATTCAAAAGTTATACATACATGTGAAATATGAAAGCGTTATCACGTACATTTACAATGTTGTCTCTTTTACTGAAAGCGGGACGTAAAGGACGGACTGACAGACGGACAACGCAAACGATATATATATATATATATATATATATATATATATATATATATATATATATATATATATATATATATATATATATATATATATATATATATATATATATATATATATATATATATATATATATCTTTGTAATACCTCCTTGGTAAAACTCTTGTGTGAGAGATCATTGAACGCCGTATAGGCTCTTGCATATCGGATGAGCTGAGAGACATAGACAACATATGGTGATAAAGGAATATTACTACATAAATGAATGACGTTTGTCAAGTAGCTCAAACGTAAGTTTGCCGTTTCAATCAATGTTAAGTAAATTGTGGAAATAATTGATGTAATGGCTTTCGCTTTGCCTTTACTTTCAAGTTGGTCCAGATTTATTGTACACACATACATGTATTTATCAGAATTTTGATTCTTAATGGATGAACATCTATGGTGTACTGTGATGTAGAATTAATGGCAATAGCCTAGACTAAGTAGAATTCGAATGAATTCTGCCTCGCATCAATGGAGCGATAAGTGTACGTGGAGAACTCACCAGAGTGCCGACTGTTTGTTACAAAACACAGCCATAGCAAAATGTGTGTCCAGGTAACCAAGTACAAGATATTGGATGTCTGTGGGATCTTTTGAGTGAAGAAATCGTTGAAATAGACGATTACATAACTTCATATTAACATGCGCTAGTTAAGTCTAACAATATGGCAAAATTAAACAAATGTATAGAGCTAAAACTGAAAATAAAAGTAAGAATAACATGATACATGTCCAGCTGAACACAACACCACTGATGCTAACAAGTTTTAAATATTGTACTTGATATTAGCCGGTTATCTATGATCATACCCAGCAAACTAACAGTTTTGGGCATATCCAAATATCGATCTCTCAGTTTTGCCCTCCCCATTAAAAAAAAACAAAAACAAAAAAACACCAAAACCCAAAACAAACAAGAGGCCCAAGTGGGCCTATATCGCTCGTCTGAGTACTTATATTATCAGTCATGCAGGAAGGAAGAATTATTTATTTTTGCATTACTGTGACTAAGTCAACATAAATGTTGAAAATATGTCAAATTTTATTTCAGACCAGAATAAAAAAAACAACAACAGCTTATTGCACATTCATTCAGGTGATTTTGTTATTAAGCATTTGCTCTGTCTCTGCAAGATGTGATTCAGGGCAACAAGTTTGTCATTTTCTTTAGACGGACGGACGGACGACGGACGACGGACTACGATTGATCACAATTGCTCTCTTGAGCTCTCGGCTCAGGTGAGCTAAAAACAAAACAAAAACTAAACAAAAAACAAAAACCAAAACACATACACACACATGCAAAGAAACAAAAGCAAACCCACCCACCCACTTCAAACAGAAGCTACACACATAAAAGGTAAACCACTTTTTTTAAACATTGGTTACAAGGTGGAATTGAATATGTTCAAGATCTTTATGATGAAAACGGGATCTTAAGAAATATATAAGAATTTGAAAACAGTATAAAATATGAAAATAACTGGTTTTGTGAATATAAAATCCTCAAAACAGTTTTCAATGACTTGGACAAAAAGTTTAAATTTTAAATTTTTTTAAATTCTAAAAATGGATAACATTCAATCTTTGATAAGAATTTGGGATTTTTTAATAAAATACTACTCAAAATGAAATTTCAGCCTCCTTGTTATGAACATATTTTATCTTAAGAATTTCATATTGATCATAAAAAGTATTGGCAAAATATATATCAAAATAGAATTAGACTTATTTTTGACAAAACAATAGCAGAATTCAACCACAAACTGTTGAAAAATTTACTCAGTAACAATTCATTCATCAGTAAATGGAAACATGTTTTTCCTGAGTGCTCCGTTTGTCAAGGTGTTATCGAAAGTGCCAATGTCAACAAAATAGGGAAAGTACTGGAATCTAGTTTAAATCTTAAAATACAATGGAAACATATAGTTGTGGGGTTTTTCATGAAAATAACAAGAAAATGTTTCTTTTAAATAGTTTATTATCATATGTTGCATGTAGAATATATATATATATTCAGTTTAAATGCCGGTGTTATATAATAGTTTTTCACCCTAGCCATTTTTCCCCCGGAAATATGGCTATATAGTAGTTTTTCCCCCGTAAAAATGGCTATATAGTAGTTTTTCCCCTATATAGCCATTCCCCCCCCCCCCTCTTATAGCCATTTTCCCCAGGGACAAAACTACTATATAGTGGAACAACCCCCCCCCCCCCTCCCCATGTGAAATTCCGGATTTTCTTTTCACATATACATGTAAGTAAATCCAGCTTGTTACCTTGTTAACAATAAATAGATTTTTATTTAAAATAGAGATATCTCAACTTTTTATACGGAGATTTATCCAATTAATTTAGAGATATCTCATTTTCTTAAGTAGAAATGTCTTCAATTTTAATCTCTTTTTCAAATACAAAAGCATATATTTAGAACGGAGATTTATCTACTAGAATTTCATTCGAGATATCTTTATCTAATCCGAGAAATCTCTATATATACAAATCGAAAAAAGAAAAACAAGTTCGTTTTTATGCCCCGGAATGAAATTCGGGGGCATTTAGTTTTTGACCTGTCTGTGACTCTTAGCCTGTGGCAAAAACCTTGACTATATTGTTTGTACCAAGAGGTACAAGGCTTTGAAACTCCACATATAGTTTTCTTGTGATAAGACCTTTTATTTGGGACCATGATTTTTTAACTAGTGACTTTGACCTTGGTGCTCTACGTTTTCAAAAACTTAAACTTTGGCTGTATCTTTTGTACCAAAAGGAGAAAGGGTTTTGAACTTCATATATAGATTACTTGTGATAAGATCTTTAATTTGGGACGATGACTTTTGACCTAATGACCTCGACAATGAAGTGTGACCTACTTTTCAAAAACTTTAACCTTGTCTATATCTTCTACACAAAAGGATGTAGAGCTTTGAAACTTAGTATATAGATACTTTAAGATGAAACCTTTCATACTTTACGTAAGGGACAAGGAAATCACATTCTTGTGATCATGATTTACAACATCTGCGACTAGACAAGCTTTGTCGTAGATTGCAAATCTTGGATACCTGGGTGGAATTCCCTTCTGTTGTTTTCATGTTCTTCATGTACTCTGTACATGATGAGCGATATTGTGATATATAAAATGCATCAGTCTTAATTTATTTAGGGATTGAATGTTCAAGGAATTCTTGCACGTTCAATTCTTATATTTGTCATTGGAAAATTTGATTGATAAATTCCTATTTTACTTATGATGATATATTACGAAAAGTTGCCTGGGATCGAATCTTGAGTCACAGCCTGACGTCATGACTGACATCTATACGCAAGTAAACGACAATATTTACAATGAAATAATAGAAGAAAATAGCATACTATGGTAAATATATAAAAAGAAAGACTTGTAAATAAATACATAAAACAAAAAATAAATACACAAACACAGGCTATTTCTATAGTACATTTGTATTTCAAATGTTATCTGACTGATATAGAACGAACGTGTATAATTTCCAAACCGTTACGCAAGGGGAAAAAACTACTATTGGGGAAAGACTACTATATAGTAGTTTTTCTGCCATGAGGGGAAAAACTACTATATAGCCATTTTTCCGGGGGGAAAACTACTATGGGGGAAAAACTACTATATAACACCGGCACCTCAGGAGAAACACTGCACCGAAAATAAATTGAATAAGTTTGAACAATGTATTTTCCTTTTAAAGAACAAGCTTACAGTCAGTGTTGTATGCAACAATCGTCCCCTGCCACAACCTGTACCTTCGAAGTGACTAATACCTTATTAGCAACATGAAACAGTTATGTGAACTTGGTAACCTTTTGCATGATTTAATAAGAAAGAACATTGAATACTGTGAAGCTTATATCAAGTTCTTATGAAACTGAGAGCAAATAATATAGCATTCTTTTATTCATATCTAGTATCAGTATCTATTGTAATCATCTGGAAACTGAAACAGTGATGAATCACTATTTTCAGTGGTCAGTCTACAACTGACCTATGCTGATGTCTATTTTAGTAACAATGACCCTTAAAGTTTACCTTTTGACCTTAAAATCTATTCCACCCTAGACCTATACATAAGCTAGCATTGTATGGAATTTAAAAGAAACCAATTGTTCTTAACTCAAGTTATTATCTGGCAACCGAAATGCAGTGAAAAATGTCTATTTTTAGTAACAGTGATCCTTAGAATTGACCTTTTGATCCCAAAATCAATTTAACCCTACACCTTTACATGAGCTAGTCTTACATGAAACTTAAAAGAAATCAATCATTCTTAACTCAAGTTATCATCTGGAAACCGAAATACAATGATAAATGTCTATTTTTAGTAACAGTTATTTTTTAGAATTGACCTTTTGACCCCAAGATCTTTATATAAGCTAACATTGTATAAGTTTGAATCAAATTGCTAATTCTTCACTGTTATTGTCTGGACACCATCCAGACAGACAGACGGATGCACAAACGGACGGACGGGTACCGACAAATACTATAGTACCTTCCAGTTACATAAGTTAGCCTTACATGAAGTTTGAAAGAAATCAATCATTCTTAATAAATGTCTATTTTTAGTAACAGTTATTTTTAGAATTAACCATTTGACCCCAATATCACTCCAACCTTAGACCTTCACATGAGCAAGTCTTGTATGAAGTTTGAAATAATGCAAACATTCCTAACTCAAGTTATCGTCTGAAAACCGAAATACAATGATAAATGTCTATTTTTATTAACAGTGACCCTTTGACTCCAAAATCAATCCCACATTAGATCTTTATATAAGCTAACATTGAATGAAGTTTGAATCAAATTGGTCATTCCTCACTGAAGTTATTGTCTGGAAACCACCCGGACAGACGGACGGATAGACGTACTACGAGAAACACTATAGTCCTCTCCAGTTTCACTGGCAGGGGACTAATAATATGAAAAGTAAGTGATAATTCAATTAAATGATTCTAGATTCGAATCCACGGTCCTCCGATCCCCACCCGCACCGTGCTTGCACATGCTACATCAGTACCAGTACCTCTGTACTAACCTGAAATATAGACTTCAAATTTACTGTTCAAATATTTAAAAATCATTCTGAAACTGAGAAGTATGTCCTTAATGCACAGTCTTGTCCTTAGATGAGTTCTCGGCTTTCACGTTTAGGTCGATTTGGTAATTATTTGTTCACTCGAATTCCAAGTGTAGGCCTTGGGCATCATTGAAGACACATAAATTAGAGGGGTTCCAACATGCGACCTGTAAGTCGCGCGACGAATACTCGACCACTAGGCTACAGAGGTATGCTCCACCCGGTTAGATCATTCCAATACGACAATAAAATCTGTCCGCTCTAAAGTAGAGTGTTACAATATATCAATCCTTACACTGTTATTAGTAGAAAAACGCGAACATGACCTAGCTATGTTGTTAAAACGACAAAGTATGTCATGGATACGACGTAATATATTGTTTCCGAGGGGGGGGGGGGAGTCTGACTCTAGAGTGAACTTTCCCCCTGCGGGAAGTTTCACTCTAGAACGGGGCCGCCGGAGGGAAGTCTCACTCTAGAGTAAGACCGCTGGGAGAAGTCTGGCTATGGGGGAACGCTCACTCTATAACACCGGTACCTAAGGTCAAGCGCCCAACCACTACACCAAACCTAAGCCACGTTCCGGGATCACCTGCACCTCAAGCCAAGCGATTAATCACTACACCAAGCCTTACCACGAGCCTGGATTGTCGGCACCCCAAGCCAAGCGCTTAATCACTACATCAAGCCTTCCCACGAGCCTGGATTGTCGGCACCTCAAGCCAAGCGCTTAATCACTACACCAAGCCTTCCCACGAGCCTGGATTGTCGGCACCTCAAGCCAAGCGCTTAATAACTACACCAGGCCTTCCCACGAGCCTGGATTGTCGGCACCTCAAGCCAAGCACTTAACCACTACACCATGCCTTCCCACGAGCCTGGATTGTCGGCACCTCAAGCCAAGCGCTTAATCACTACACCAAGCCTTCCCACGAGCCTGGATTGTCAGCACCTCAAGCCAAGCACTTAATCACTACACCAAGCCTTTCCACGAGCCTGGATTGTCGGCACCTCAAGCCAAGCGCTTAATCACTACACCAAGCCTTCCCACGAGCCTGGATTGTCGGCACCTCAAGCCAAGCGCTTAATCACTACACCAAGCCTTCCCACGAGCCTGGATTGTCGGCACCTCAAGCCAAGCGCTTAATCACTACAGCAAGCCTTCCCACGAGCCTGGATTGTCGACACCTCAAGCCAAGCGCTTAATCACTACACCAAGCCTTCCCACGAGCCTGGATTGTCGGCACCTCAAGCCAAGCACTTAACCACTACACCAAGCCTTCCCACGAGCCTGGATTGTCGGCACCTCAAGCCAAGCGCTTAATCACTACACCAAGCCTTCCCACGAGCCTGGATTGTCGACACCTCAAGCCAAGCGCTTAATCACTACACCAAGCCTTCCCACGAGCCTGGATTGTCGGCACCTCAAGCCAAGCACTTAACCACTACACCAAGCCTTCCCACGAGCCTGGATTGTCGGCACCTCAAGCCAAGCGCTTAATCACTACACCAAGCCTTCCCACGAGCCTGAATGGTCGGCACCTCAAGCCAAGCACTTAACCACTACACCAAGCCTGTTTAAGGCATCACAAGCACTGCGTTACAGAAGAGTGTCTCTTTTAAAGCTAACTTCTCCCTCCCCTCCCCCCCCCCCTTTTTTATATCGTCTCGGGAACGAGGAGGATAGTTTTTTTAAAGGCACCCTTTATGTAACGCAGTACCTGTGAAGGAATCTGGATCGTTGGTACCTCAAGCGCTTAACCACTTCATCAAGCTTGTAAGCCAAGCGCTTAACCACTTCATCAAGCTTGTAAGCCAAGCGCTTAACCACTTCATCAAGCTTGCAAGCCAAGCGCTTAACCACTTCATCAAGCTTGCAAGCCAAGCGCTTAACCACTTTACTATGCCTACAAGCCAAACGCTTATTAATCACTACACCATGCTTGTCCCACGAACCGGGATCACTTGTACCTCGAGCCAAGCGGCCAAGCGCTACACCAAGCCTGTCCCACGACCCTGGATCTTCAGCACTTCATGCCCTACAGAAGGCAGGAATATTTTCCTATTATCGAGAGCATGCAGCCGTTCACCAGCTCGGACGATTCTGTCTATTGATGTTTAATATAGATTTTTTGTGTTTGTGATTTACACTTCAAATTGAACTATGGGAGTTTATTTCCATTTGATGATCAGTTTTCTATATACCGGTAGTTCTAAAGAGGTGTTTCCAAAGACACCAATATTAAATACCACCTACCATTCCACACTTCTCACCATAATCGCCATTATCTCTTCTTTATTACAATGGAAATACATATATGTGCTGCACGTCACCCACCCCGCATTTATCAACACAAAATTTTCTATCATCTGCTTACACTGCATTTATTAGTGCCATTTTATATTTTACATTTCATTTTATTGAGTTCATTGTTTTTATGTCAGCGTTTTCTAGCATCTTCTACTTACAATAAAACTTCTTTAAGGTCACCTTTTAAATCTGTTTGTGTTAGAGATTATGCATTGACATCAGATTCCTATCACAATATGTTGTTTACGATACTGCCTAGCATATGAAATAAGCAAACGTAGGTAAGTTGTATATTGTTTTCGTTGGAAGAAAAGATTGTACTATGCTCGTCCAAGGTTTTTCATCAATCGATTAACTACCATCAAAACAACATCAAACGAAAAATACATAGTGCATGAAGAGAAAACATCAAATCCTCCCAGGCTCCAGGAACAAAATGACTTTTTTCTTCCTCTCATGGATGAATATTGATCCGCAGTGAATTCTCTTCATTGAGGAAAACAAATACTCACGTGATCACCTTTCATTGACGTAACTGCGGTTTCACGTTTGATAGTAACAGACGAGTCCATTATCCTACTTGGGCGGCAGGTAGCTAGTCTGAATAGAGGGAACTATAAAATGCGTAGTATACATGGTTGCAATAGGTATTTCATATGATATACGCTGGTTGACTAAAGGTTAAGACTATAACTCTACAAAAATCCCACTTTGTGACAAGCGAGGGCTCACAGCTGACAAATTATGCGAGTTACCTGAATCAGGTAGTTAAATTAGAGCAACATCTCAGACATTCATACACGAAAAGAGGAAGCGAAAGTGCACCGATACTATAAGTTTACGAATGGAAAACGAAAGAATCGCAATGAATTACTGTAGTGCATCTAATGAACATCAATCGATGCCGCTTACGACGATTTTTATATGTCCCAGCACCGGTGGTTCATTTAAAATGAGCGTAGACTTCAATGAATCGGTTTATCAGCTGAAGTGGACACTGTCCAGGAGACTCAATATAAATAAGGATCGCATCATTCTACTCTTCAAAAATAGGTAAGGTTTTGATTGATACAAGCTATTAACACGTATTAGATTTTTTTCTGCCGTCATAATCATAGTTCATTGTTTTTTCAAGGGGCCAAGAGATCTGGGTTCGATACTCGTTCATTCCCCTCCTTGCGAAGTTGGTATTGTCTTAACTCGATGTCCAGAATGTACATTGGTTGTAAAAGATAATAAAACCAAATAAACGTGTAAACGGAAGCAAAGCATCAGAAAATTTAGTTAAATTGTTTGATTGAGTGCGTCCCATTATTGCGGCACAGGGTAGTTGTAACCCCTGCAGCAGACGTGTATTGGATTTTGACCCATTTATAACATCAATACGACTGATGATTGTGACAAATTATTGAATACACACACTGCGGTCAACAGACCTGGGTAAGTGTCCCCTGAGGAACCTTGCATAGCATTGTTAATCTCTACACCTACGCTCATCACGACCGATGCGCCCGGTCAAACTTAGCCCATTGTTCTCACTATGCTGACCTACTTAATCACCACACCACTCTTTATCTACACTCAGTTAAACACAGTGTGGGTAAATATGTATATGTATTTAAGTATCACATACTGTATGTGTGTGTGTGTGTATTGACGGCTGAGACGAAAGTGCAGGGGCGAAGGGCACACGGAATATAATCAGTATTGTTGTCATAATTTTGATAAGCTTTGTTAATAGATATTTATCAGTACTGAGCTTTAAAAAGCTCGTGAAAATACTTCTTGTTTACATGCTCTTTCTTGAAGAGGAAACTTATTGCGTTGCTCAAGTACATAAACTCGCCCACTACCGCCTACAATGTGTAAACCATTACCATGGTTTCCTGTATCTTTGATCTGTAGTTTAAGCTATCACTGCATTGGCTGTATCTACCTTTACGTTGTGTTTTGACTACGATTAGATATTGTGCAACACTACATTTAAAAACACAAACGACCTTGATAAGTTTTATTTTCCTTCTGCCTTTCGGCTAGTCAACCTACATTGTGATGTAAAGTATTTTGCAATTCGATTTCACAATGTATACCAATGTTCATTTTGTAAAGTTTTCATAATCTACGCTTAAAAAAACATGTCCAAGAAATGTGCCAGCTTTACTGCGTGGGAAACGAAAGCATTCTTGTCTGAAATTAAAATGCAAAACATTCGGTTAGAATGTTGGAAACTGTCAGGCATTGGCACGCTCTCAATTGACGAGACTAATTCTAGATCTACAACACGTGAATTGAGTACATGTATGTCTATCTTCTTGTTATTAGACGTGTGTTGTATCTGCGTGACATTTCCCTGTCTATACTTGTAATAGATATGAAGCCATTTGTTATTATAGATAGGTTAATTATTTGAAATCTTGATTGTGCCAAGCGAATCGGACTTCCCTGCGATTCGGGAAGCGGAAATACCAGAGGTAGAGATCATCCATCATTCCCTAATGGCACAAACGCACACAAGATCCTGGTTGATCAATAGTTGAACTTTTTTGTTTTATTTTCCACTAAAGGAGTTTGTCCTACATGTAGATCAATTATAAACGATATTATCTTAACTGTTATGGAATTGATAGTTTTTATATAAAGTATAAACTATAGAGAAAAAGTTCAATAAACGAACTATTGTTATATTGCCAAAAGACTGTCATCCGATGACGTCACACATCTTTTAATAAGCGTCATATCTCTTGTTATCAATTAGTAAATCAACATGCCTGAGACTGGCCAATTTACTACAGTATCTGAAACGGGGATTCAAATGATTTAAAGCTGTATTTTCATGAACATGATGTGTAACAAAACAGTTGTTGACTGGGATTGGGAGCAACGAATAATCTGTTACACTTTAAGATAAACTGCAACCCTATTGCCTGAAGGCCCAACCGATCACCTGTTGCCCGCAATCTCAGTCAATAACTGTATACTTTATGTTCAAAGTACAATGCATTGAATACTGAAGCACCTTATCAACCAAATATCCTTTACTTCGTCATAATTTCATGATACTGAAACAAAATGTTTAACTTAAACACTTTTAAAAGCTAAAAGCCGTCTGTTATTTTATTCTAATTTCTATTTATATATATAAATACTATATATATAGATAATTCTAAATCTTTAAACAACACCAGTAACGCATTTTATGATACTAACAAAGCCCATTGTTATCTTCTTTAATAATCATATAACAACGGCTTGGTGCAATACACCCACTCACAAACTAATATCTGCCATACAGTACAAGCACAAATATATGTATTGCCCAATTACACAGTAACGTATCCCCTATGTGTCCCCTGCTGATTGCCATGTGTCCCTTCTTATGGTTCATGCGTCCCTTATGGATGGCCTACATGTATGCGTACCTCACTGATAATCCATATGCATCTTTTACTGTTGATCCATGCGTCTCTAACTGATTCTCATGTGTCCGTTTATGATGGTGCATGTGTCCCATATTGACGATCCATACGCCCCCTTCTGATGATCTATACGCCCTTACTCTCTCCCATACGCCCCTGACCAAAGGTGATAAAATCGTGATCCGCCGCTGAATCTTACGCCGTACGCCTTTTGTAACATAATATAGGCGTATGGCGTAAGATCCAACGGCGGATCACAGTTTATCACCTTTGTCTCTGACTGATGACCTGTACGTCCATTACAGGTGATCGATGCGTTCCTTAATGATTTCCATGCTTTGTTAGTGATGGCCCAGCATGGGCTGATTTTCATGCGCCCCTTACTGATTGTCCATACGTCCCTGATTGATGGCCCATACGCCCCTTACCTTACTCGTTATAGCATTTACACCATCCACTTGAGGGGAAGGCTTGGTGCGGTGGTTATGCGCTACGGTTGGTTACCTCCTGCTTCCATGTCGCCATATAACTGAAAAATTATTGAACACCACCAAGTAAGCAATAAAAACAAAAACAACAACAACAACAACAACAACAACAAAAAGTATCCACTTGCTATTAGTGAGCGACCCACTAACACACTAAACATCTCTATGTAATAATTCTAACCCTTTACATCACTCCGCTTACAGATATATCTTTCATCGATAATGATGGGGGACTTTTAAACTGCTCATTCACAGATATTAATTTACAAATATTAGAAACATAAAATGAATAATTGTTCTGTATGCAAACACCCTACTTATAAAATATTTCAAGCGCCCCACTAGTAAAATATCTAATTTTAGTACACCCACTCACTACCCAATACATACAGTAACCCCTTTCCTCAAACCTAGTACAGCATTCCTTCTGTGCACCTCTTTGTGAACAAGGTAACTAGCATTGAAGGGAACACATCAACAGAAAAAGCAAAAACCTGAAGCAGCTGGCGATGTTCTAAATGTGTCAGGACAAGCTATATCAACAGTTGTAGGCATGTTTGTGGTCAGACCTTCCAACCCCAAACACATCAGAAGGAGAACGCTGCGTGTCTACTTTACCGCCAGTCGTAACACATTGTTCGTTATTCACGTCTTACCGCCCTATTCGGAATTACAATTTTCATTTAAAGACAGAACCAGCTATACAGTGTAAGCTTTATATATTGGACATGCTGCCAACACTGTCTACAGACGGATACAAATGTAGAGGTGCCATACCAGTCCTAGTCTTAATATTCCTGGAAATTGAGCTATTCTGAGCAATGGTCCTCAAGAACTGAAGAACTGCGTACCCCACAAAATCTTTATAAATAATTATAAACCCTACCCCCACATCAGAGAGAGAAAGAGAGAGAGAGAATGTGTGTGTGTGTGTGTGTGTGTGTGTTATGGTTTTCACACTTTAAGGTGAAATGAAGGTATTTTTGATTTTGAAGGTATATGATTTATAATCAGTGACGTACATGGCGAGCATGTAATTGAAAACTTTCGACAAAAAGTAACATCGATTTCAACCTTTGCAACAGTAGTCCGTACTTGAATCGGTCGCATTTCGTCTTAATTTGTATAATTATACATGTCTGACATTTGTGCTCAGAATATGATAGCAAGATTTGAAAAGAAATCTCCACTCGTAAATGTCAGCTGAATGAGTGACTTGGCCGTTAAACGACTACATGTAACAGCAGGATGTAGAAAATATCATTCCTTTTCTCGAGTTCGATCAGATTTGTCATATTTATGTAAAATCGAAATAAGTATGACGCGCTAACTTGCCCACACTGTTGTTCTTTTGCCAAACCCCTTATCTCGAATGCAAGTAGTATGAAGGTTACTAGAACAAAGTCTAGATCTGCACTCTAGGGAGCGGAATTCCACCTCTCGCATATAGATCTCGTTGTTATCACATTTTTCCCCTCAGTTCGCATGTTTATTGTATCTTACTCAGTTTAATTCGAGAAAGACTCGCCAATATATACGTAAAACTCACGAACAAGGATGAAAAACAACGACTGTAAACAAATTCTCGAAAACAAAGGGGGTTTCCACTTCAGTCTCTATTCTATTCCGTCTGTCACTCAGGTCATTTTACTACAAGTGTATATGCATTAACCCGAGATTTCGTGCTAAAGGTACTACAATGACCAGAAGATGCAGGGAATTTTTATAAAATGGTGGTTGGTAACTTGGTTGATTGGTGCTTTTCGTCTCTTTCAATAATATTTCAGCTATATCGAGTAGAAAAATTCGAGGAAATATTTCCGCATGATTCAGTAAGCAGAACAGCGCCATGATCCTCATGGTTTTCTAAATACTTACTTTCCATGCACATTCCCTTTTGTTTAAATGACAATATGTAGCAACAAGTATAATGAAACAAACCGACAGAACCTATCGCTACATCTACATTGTCATACTGTTAAAAAAACCTGCACTTATGGAGAGAAATTTTTAATAGGATGACTTGTAGGTCTGGCTAGTCTAACCACATGTAAACAGAAATCACATCTTACAAACCGCATCGTGTACATATGATAGCCTTTAGCAAACTCTTGACTCTAAGTGACACAAAGCGATAATTCTACTTCAGCTTTCATCATACATATATAGTTTGGTCGGTGCAAGTTCAAGTTATTAAAATGGTAGGTTTTGCAAATATTAAACCAATCTAATTAAAACCGTATCTTTATTCCGCTTCTCCATTTGTCCTATTGCGGATAAATATCCACAATGGGACAAATAGAGAAACGGAATAAAGATATGATTTTAATCAGATTGATATTAAACCAAATCCATAGCAAAATCTTCTTGACATTGCCCATTTCAAGGTTTATTGTTCTACCTCAACCATAGAATTTAAGTCTATAAAGTTTGAAAAATCTTTATTCTCTTGGAAGAATTTACAGGGGATTGCACCCACCAATGCCCAACTTGCAATAAAAACCGACATGACGGACGGACGTACCAAATTCTATGTGCATCCGGATCATTCTAATATAAGAAACTAGATGTTGTTTGTAGACCTTGAGAAGTTTACCACCTCTGCAGAATGATGATCCTACATCGGATACTGGATGGCATGTTAGTGATGATGTAAGCCGATGATTAATTGTGAACATTGCGATTTTAAAAGATTTAAACCAGAAATGTTCTATGACCGCACATGGGATACGACAATGAATCTCCCAATTTTCGTCCCACAGAGATGAAAGATATTATGCTATCTGAATTTTTACCATGTTCATTGTTGCGAGTCTCCGAGTATGAAGTTTGTTGTGCCACTTGCCCACACGAGGTTAGACACGGCACAGGTTAGATGTTAGCCCACTCCGTTACTGTTCTATTTTGTGAAGTAATAATACAGACTAATATAGCATACTATTGTTTATTTTCCTCGAGGCAGGTGATACTGTTTATTTATTATGTTTTTATTATGTTTACACTTAATTATTATAATCTAAATATTTTAAACTTTAGTGTAACCGTACTATTGATTGATATAAGCTTATATTACTTATTGTAAACGTTGGTTTGTAGATGAGTATTCATGTTCTTCAGCTTCTTGCGAACCCATCCTATTTGACACCTTTTGTTTCTGAGAATTCTTTATGTCGCAAATACGTCATACAGAGAGTCCTCATGTAAACAATACACACCAAATCCACCTATCATTTGTGAATATTCACAACCCTACTATACGAGGGAACCACAGGTGGATGGAACATGTCGCCTGCAGTTCACCCGCGTCACTCCTACCAGACAACGCCGTAAAAATCATCCCTTTAATGCGATGCTGCTTCGGTGACCTGGTATGTTCGGTAGTTGGTGGCTATGTTTACAAACAATTTCGTTTTTAGATCAGTAATCCTGTACTCACTTTGTCATGTCGACATGTGGCGTATAAAAGGTGCACACTCACACCTATGTCGTAGATGCGGTACTAATAACCCCATAAACACCACATGGCGCGGGTAATAAGGTACTCACTACAGTGTGAGTCACACTGCGGGAGGGTGTACTCACTCTCAATCGATATCGATCTATAGATGATGGATGATTTCAGTCCCTATTACTGAACTAGTATGGCACGGGATGCTGCATGATGACGAATCGGAGTATTGATTACAGATTAACGTTTCAGTCATTGAAACCCTGAATGACGAGGCAGTATCCAGCCTACACAAACAGTAAACAAGCCGTCCAGCAACGGTTTGATCGAATTGTCCTTGTACAAGTTACTTGTACGTCGACAGTCGAGGCAAAAGATGAGCTTTGGAGGAGGCAGTGACGTCAATGGAGCTCTTACTATTGTCTGAAAGCGATAAGTTATTACATTTGATGGAAAAGAAAAGTAGGCAGGGGGAGTTGTGTATTGAAGAAATTGGCCATTATGCAGCTTCCTTCTCGCAAGGTCTTTGCATTGAAATGAAAAGGATGGGTAGTATGCTTACGTTTGCTTTGTTATTTCAGTTCTGGTTTTAAAGAAGAGGGTAATGCACCTTAACACTGAATACCTTAACCACTGGTGGATTCATTGGCGTTTTCTCTGAAAAAGTTATCCCCTCCACAAACGTGATTTTGGGAGCTGAAATTCATCTCCCCCCTGTGGTAGAATTGTTAATATTCATTGAATTCGCAACATTCAACCCCTTGCATTTTTGAAATGCTAAATCACCTATATATTTCTTTAAAATATCCTTCACGGGAAAATGAAACTCGTGACAAGATCACCGTGTAAACATATGCATGGAAATATATTCAGTCGTGCACCATTGAAAATATACATGGATTTTCATAGAGCGAAGACAGTGTATAACCGTTTGTTTTGTGTTGAATTTTAACAGTCTTAAAATAGATATAATTGTATACTTGTATAGCTTCCAGAGGTAAGATAAAGGTGATTTAAAGTCTTGCATCTGATGCTAGCGTGTAGGCAGCGCGAATCGACACCTGTTTAACCCCAAATATCTAGCCTTATTCAACAGCGCAGTAGAATGATTTACATGGCATTTACACTCTACACCCACTCACCATTGAACGTTATGAAGTATACAAGGAAGTGTAGATATCCAAGCTATTTGCGTTTAGTTTATTTCATTTTTTTCACTTTGGGCCAAATATATAATCATAATAATATAACGTATGTAGAATTTAGCGACTTTAAAACACATGACTGCGACTTGATTAGTGTGTATAACTGTACAACTTCAAAAACTATGAACTATGAACACAAGCAAGTTCTATTATAATAATAATGGTAATAATAATAATAATAATAATAATAATAATAATAATAATAATAATAATAATGATAATAATAATAATAATAATTCACACAATCTCCCAATCACATACGACCATGCCAATAAGATGCAACGCTCATACAATTTCCCAATTACTTATGACCATGCCGATATAAATACAACACTCATACAATCTCCCAGTCACATATGACCATGCCAATACAAATTCAACGCTCATGCAATCTTCCAATCACATACGGCCATGCCAACACAAATACAACGCTCATGCAATCTTCCAATCACATACGGCCATGCCAACACAAATACAACGCTCATGCAATCTTCCAATCACATACGGCCATGCCAACACAAATACAACGCTCATGCAATCTTCCAATCACATACGGCCATGCCAACACAAATACAACGCTCATACAATCTCCCAATCACATACGGCCATGCCAACACAAATACAACGCTCATGCAATCTTCCAATCACATACGGCCATGCCAACACAAATACAACGCTCATGCAATCTTCCAATCACATACGGCCATGCCAACACAAATACAACGCTCATACAATCTCCCTGTCACATACGGCCATGCCAACACAAATACAACGCTCATACAATCGCCCTGTCACATACGGCCATGCCAACACAAATACAACGCTCATACAATCTCCTAATGACATACGGCCATGCCAACACAAATACAACGCTCATACAATCTCCCTGTCACATACGGCCATGCCAACACAAATACAACGCTCATACAATCTCCCTGTCACATACGGCCATGCCAACACAAATACAACACTCATACAATCTCCCAGTCACATACGGCCATGCCAACACAAATACAACGCTCATACAATCTCCCTGTCACATACGGCCATGCCAACACAAATACAACGCTCATACAATCTCCCTGTCACATACGGCCATGCCAACACAAATACAACGCTCTTACAATCTCCCTGTCACATACGGCCGTGCCAACACAAATACAACGCTCATACAATCTCCTAATGACATACACCCATGCAACTACAAATACAGTCTCCCAATCACATATAACCATGTCAGTACAATCCAACGCTCATACTGTGCCATACAATCTATCAACAAAGTCTGTGCTCACTTTGAATTTCTCTATGGAGAAGAAAAAATACTGATTTTGTGTATATCGCGAAATTTTATGAAATACAGTGAAACGAACAACACTACCTTTACAAGTCAGGTTAAAATGGTGGTGGGGGCTTGTTTGAATACTTACGTTTTATGGTGTTTATTTTTAGCTTTATAGATTTTTAAAATCTGCGATCCACCGAAAAGAAAAATAAAACAACTTTACAAGGCTACTTATCTTCACCCCTTTTCTCCATATGCTGACATCTATGATAATCATACATACGAAGCAAACAAGCCCTTCCATATCATTCTCAATCATTCACCAACAGGAACTCATATTGCCCCATTGAACTAATGTTCAAACACCCCTCATAACTGACGTCAATTCTGCCAGTAAAATTGTGTGGCAAATTCAATTAATAGAGCTTTCCTGAAGACGTAATAAAGTTGTGGCCAAATCGATGAAATACACGGGGACGTTAACACGAGGATCGCTCGGAAGCGAACAACGATTTAACTATTTGTTTATCAAGGGACTTCCCAGAACTATTGTCCACTTAGAAAATGAATCATGCACAAATACTGAGAAAAACGATTACTGTTACTCAATGTAATTATATGCCATAAAATGTACATGTATGTATGTATATTACAGACAACTAAAGAATGGTTTGCTAAGAGATTACAACATAGTGGAAAACAGCTGCCTGACGCTACTTCCCAGTCTAGAAACAGGCATATCTGTAAGTATATACAACACACCAAAATACAGTGTTAATATGCTTCAATAACACCCTATGATGAGTATGCATATTATATAATAGTAATTGTTAGGAAAAGAGGGGGCGGGTGAGGGCAGAATCAAAATTCTTTGTTTAGCGTTCTGAAAGCAAACAGTCCACTTTACAATAAATGTTACCCTTACCGAGTATCTGTTTACATATAGATAATTGAATGTCCATAGGGCAGACCAAGGAATGATCCTCCATCATTAATTTCCGACTGCCATTATATAGGCTGAATGATCCTCCACCACTAATAACCAACTGCCATTATATAGGCTGAATGATCCTCCATCAGCAAGAAATAGCCGCCATCATATAGATGGAATAATTCCCCATCACTTAATACTGGCCGTTATCGTATAGAGGGAATGATCCCCCATTACTTAATACCTGCCGTCATCATATAGAGGAAACTATCCCCCATTACTTAATACTGGCCGCCATCATATAGATGGAATGATCCCCTATCACATAATACTGGCCGCCATCATATAGATGGAATGATTCCCCATCACATAATACTGGCCGCCATCAAATAGGGGGAATGATCCCCCATCACATAATAAATGCCGTCATCATATAGATGAAATAATTCCCCATCACTTAATACTGGCCGTCATCATATAGATGGAATGATCCACATTTACTTAATACTGGCCGCCATCATATAGATGGAATGATCCCCCATTACTTAATAGTGGCTGTCATCTTATAGATGGAATGATCCCCTATCACATAATACTGGCCGCCATCATATAGATGGAATAATTCCCCATCACTTAACACTGGCCGTTATCGTATAGAGGGAATGATCCCCCATTACTTAATACTGGTCGTCATCATAGATGGAATGATCCCCATTTACTTAATATTGGCCGTCATCATATAGAGGGAATGATCCCCATTACTTAATATTGGTCGTCATCATATAGATGGAATAATCCCCCGTCACTTAATACTGGCCGCTATTATATAGATGAAATGATCCCCCATCACATAATACTGGCCGCCATCATATAGATGGAATTATCTCCCATCACTTAATACTGACCGTCATCATAGATGGAATGATCCCCATTTACTTACTATTAGCCGTCATCATATAGATGGAATAATCCCCCATTACTTAATACTGGCCGTCATCATATAGATGGAATGATATCCCATTACTTAATACTGGCCGTCATCATATAGATGGAATGATCCCCCATTACTTAATACTGGCCGTCACCATATAGAGGGAATGATTCCCCATCACATAACACTGGCCGTCATCATATAGATGGAATTATCCCCCATCACATAATACTGGCCGTCACCATATAGAGGGAATGATTCCCCATCACTTAATACTGGCCGTCATCATATAGAGGGAATGATCCCTCATCACATAATACTGGCCGCCATCATAGAGGGAATGATCCCCATTTACTTAATATTAGCCGTCATCATATAGATGGAATGATGCCCCATCACATAATACTGGCCGTCATCATATAGAGGGAATGATCCCCCATTACTTAATACTGGCCGTCACCATATAGAAGGAATGATTCCCCATCACATAACACTGGCCGTCATCATATAGATGGAATAATCCCCCATCACATAATACTGGCCGTCACCATATAGAGGGAATGATTCCCCATAACTTAATACTGGCCGTCATCATATAGATGGAATAATCCCCCATCACTTAATACTGGTCGTCACCATAGATGGAATGATCCCCCATCACATAATACTGGCCGTCACCATATAGAGGGAATGATCCCCTATTACTTAATACTGGCCGTCATCATATAGATGGAATAATCCCCCATCACCTAATACTGGTCGTCACCATATAGAGGGAATGATCCCCCATCACTTATAAATGGCCGTCATCATATAGATGGAATAATCCCCCATCACATAATACTGGCTGTCACCAAATAGAGGGAATGATTCCCCATCACATAATACTGGCCGCCATGATATAGGGGGAATGATCCCCTATAACATAATACTGGCCGTCATTATATAGATAGAATAATCCGCCATCACTTAATACTGGTCGTCACCATATAGAGGGAATGATCCCCCATCACATAATACTGGCCGCCATCATATAGATGGAATGATCCCCCATCACTAAATACTGGTCGTCACCATAGATGGAATGATCCGCCATCACTTAATACTGGTCGTCATCATATAGATGGAATGATCCCCATTACTTAATACTGGTCGTCATCATAGATGGAATGATCCCCATTTACTTACTATTAGCCGTCATCATATAGATGGAATAATCCCCCATTACTTAATACTGGCCGTCATCATATAGATGGAATGATATCCCATTACTTAATATTGGCCGTCATCATATAGAGGGAATGATCCCCATTACTTAATATTGGTCGTCATCATATAGATGGAATGATCCCCCATCACTTAATACTGGTCGTCACCATATAGAGGGAATGATCCCCCATCACTTAATACTGGCCGCCATCATATTGATGGAATGATCCCCCATCACTTAATACTGGCCGCTATTATATAGATGAAATGATCCCCCATCACATAATACTGGCCGCCATCATATAGATGGAATTATCTCCCATCACTTAATACTGATCGTCATCATAGATGGAATGATCCCCATTTACTTAATATTAGCCGTCATCATATAGATGGAATGATCCCCCATTACTTAATACTGGCCGTCACCATATAGAGGGAATGATTCCCCATCACTTAATACTGGCCGTCATCATATAGAGGGAATGATCCCTCATCACATAATACTGGCCGCCATCATAGAGAGAATGATCCCCATTTACTTAATATTAGCCGTCATCATATAGATGGAATAATCCCCCATCACATAATACTGGCCGTCATCATATAGAGGGAATGATCCCCCATTACTTAATACTGGCCGTCACCATATAGAGGGAATGATTCCCCATCACATAACACTGGCCGTCATCATATAGATGGAATAATCCCCCATCACATAATACTGGCCGTCACCATATAGAGGGAATGATTCCCCATCACTTAATACTGGCCGTCATCATATAGATGGAATAATCCCCCATCACTTAATACTGGTCGTCACCATAGATGGAATGATCCCCCATCACATAATACTGGCCGTCACCATATAGAGGGAATGATCCCCTATTACTTAATACTGGCCGTCATCATATAGATGGAATAATCCCCCATCACCTAATACTGGTCGTCACCATATAGAGGGAATGATCCCCCATCACTTAATACTGGCCGTCATCATATAGATGGAATAATCCCCCATCACATAATACTGGCCGTCACCAAATAGAGGGAATGATTCCCCATCACATAATACTGGCCGCCATGATATAGGGGGAATGATCCCCTATAACATAATACTGGCCTTCATTATATAGATGGAATAATCCGCCATCACTTAATACTGGTCGTCATCATATAGAAGGAATGATCCCCCATCACATAATACTGGCCGCCATCATATAGATGGAATGATCCCCCATTACTTAATACTGGCCGCCATAATATAGATGGAATGATCCCCCATCACGTAATACCAGCCGTCACCATAGATGGAATTATCTCCCATCACTTAATACTGGTCGTCATCATATAGAGGGAATGATTCCCCATCACATAATACTGGCCGCCATAATATAGATGGAATGATCCCCCATCACGTAATACTGGTCGTCACCATAGATGGAATAATCCGCCATCACTTAATACTGGTCGTCATCATATAGAGGGAATGATTCCCCATCACATAATACTGGCCGCCATCATATAGATGGAATGATCCCCTATAACATAATACTGGCCGTCATTATATAGATAGAATAATCCACCATCACTTAATGTTGGCCGTTATCATATTGATGGAATGATCCCCCATCACTTAATACTGGCCGCCATCATAGAAGGAATGACCTCCCATCACATAATACTGGCCGTCATCATATAGATGGAATGGTCCCCCATCACATAATACTGGCCGTCATCATAAAGATGGAATAATCCCCCATCACATAATACTGGCCGCCATCATATAGAGGGAATGATCCCCCATTTACTTAATAGGGGCCGTCATCATAGATGGAATGATCCCCCATCACATAATACTGGCCGCCATCATATAGATGGAATGATCCCCCATCACATAATACTGGCCGTCACCATATAGAGGGAATGATCCCCTATTACTTAATACTGGCCGCCATCATATAGATGGAATAATTCCCCATCACATAATGCTGGCCGTTGTCATATAGATGGAATGATTCCCCATCACTTAATAAGGGCCGTCATCATAGATGGAAATTATCTCCAATTACTTAATACTGGCCGCCATCATATATATGGAATTTTCCCCAATCACTAAGGGCAGGTGTGGTGTAGTGGGTAAGCGCTTGGCTTGCGGCGCCGACGATCCGGGTTCGATTCCCGGGTTGCGCCACTATATTTAAGAGGTTGGTAACCTCCTGCTTCCCTGTCGCGATATAACTGAAATATTGTGGAAAGCGACGTAAAACACCAATCAGCCAACCAACAACCAACCCCAATCACTAAATACTGGCCGCCATCATAGATGGAATGATCCCCCATCACTTTATACTGGCCGTCATCATAGATGGAATGATTCCCCATCACTTAATACTGGCCGCCGCCATCATATAGATGGAATGATCCCCCATCACTTAATACTGGCCGCCATCATATAGAGGGAATGATTCCCCATTGCATAATACTGGCCGCCATCATATAGAGGGAATGATTCCCCATTGCATAATACTGGCCGCCATCATATAGAGGGAATGATCCTCCATCACTTAATACTGGCCGCCATCATATAGATGGAATGATCCCCCATTACTTAATACTGGCCTCATCATATAGAGGGAATGATCCCCCATTACTTAATACTGGCCGTCATCATATAGAGGGAATGATCCCCCATCACATAATACTGGCCGTCATCATATAGAGGGAATGATCCCCCATCACATAATACTGGCCGCCATCATACAGGGAATGATCCCCATTGTGTAACACTGACTGCTACCATATAAATGAAATGATCCACCATATTAATGACAATAAAAATCCTGGTATGGTGTTTTACAACAAGTCATCATAAACTTTAAGAAATTGAGAATAACTCTTATTTACATACATTGGGAGATAAAATTTACTCAAATCTTCATTGTTGTTTCAGTATAGCAGGCGCGAATCTGGTGTGGTGGACGCTTTACGTAGTCTTACAGATGCACAGGTAAGCATACAAATGAGGATTATATATATATATATATATATATATATATATATATATATATATATATATATATATATATATATATATATATATATTATTTTAAATTTCTTCTGAAATTTTGAAATTATTTGTTATCGCTAATTATATATATATATATATATATATATATATATATATATATATATATATATATATATATATATATATAT
This sequence comes from Pteria penguin, assembly GCA_035048485.1. Lineage (NCBI taxonomy): Eukaryota > Metazoa > Mollusca > Bivalvia > Pterioida > Pteriidae > Pteria > Pteria penguin. The sequence goes on along the minus strand of CM068580.1, from coordinate 86,679,122 downwards.
ATATATATATATATATATATATTATTTTAAATTTCTTCTGAAATTTTGAAATTATTTGTTATCGCTAATTATGACGACTCCACATTAATAAGCATCTTCGATGTGCAGATCAACGATTTCCTGACGGGGCGTGCCCCACTGGTACTTGCAATGCGACTGGGCGATCACATGATGTTTATTCAACTCCAGCTCTCTACCTCTCCCACTTCCCGTGCAAGATCTCGCTCCGCGCCCGTCACAGTCCCTCCCTATCAACATTTTTCCGTTAGGGACCACCAAGAAATCCCATCACCAACCTGTATACCAGAATCTAGAAGCAATACATTACAAAGCAATTTGCACAAATTTCGCCATTTCCCGGACAACGAGAAGGTAAGAAACAAGCAAAGAAACACGATTGTTTTGTGAAACACTATGCCCTCGGTAACAAGAAAACTTTTTATGAGTTATCAGTATTGATAACAAGCGTAGCTTTTTAAAAAGCTTAGGTTGCAGTCGGAATAGCTTTAAATCTTCCAAGTTGTTGGTCAGAAAACCAAATAGCTGTATGTAAATAGGAATTACACGTACTTGTTTTTAAAACCATCTTTTTATGCGCAGTTGTGAATTTTCCCGCTAAAATTTCTAAAGCCACGCCTTTAGAAAGGAAAGTAGCCGCACCTTTTTTCCTTTTTAGGAAAGTCTCTCGGATGTTCTCGTCAATATTCGGAAATAAGTTGGTTTTTGTAGTAAGCAAATCTTTTTTTCAAAAAGTGCGAACATTTTATAAGTTTTATTTCTAGCAATCTCAATATTTACAGCAGAATTATGTGCTAATACTGTTTCTTAGTACTAGATTATTACCCGACATGCCATATTGATGGAGTTTGCACATGCGCTCACAAAGCGAATTTACTGTCGTAAGCCGATTGCAACAAGGTCATTAATACTAGTATCAACGGAAAGGTCTCGCCATACGGAACACGCATGAAATATCAAAGCCCTCTCTCTAATGGTTTAAATAGTTAAGTTCAAGGTAAAAGTTTTTTATGCAAGTCATACTTGACGTTCAAGGTCACAAGGTCATAAAGTATGGTATCAATGAAAAGATTTCGCCACAAGAAAGACACATGCGAAATATGGAAGACTAAGCTTCTATGGTTGAAAAGTTTCCATCAAGATTTTTGTCTAGGAAAGTGTCCTATGACATGTTTGTAATTTGGGAAATTAAAACATGCATAATGACCCAAATTACAAATATGTCATAGGACAAAGATGTGAAGGCCAAGATAATAGATTATAGTATCCATTGAAAGGTCACAACACAAGGAATACAGATGTATGTGAAATATCAAAGCCCTAACGTTGTCAACAGACAAACATACAAACAAACAGATAGATAGGATAACAATCAGGACTTCAATTTATCGATTAGGGACATGAAATATGTATATATATATGAAAACAATCAAGTGGTACTTCATTAGAGAAGACTGTGAATGAACCGGAAGCTGAAAAGTCAAAAGTAATAAATCAAATAATAATATTCATGAATTTTGTTTGCGTCTTCTGTGACCATGATGATGAATACAGGACATGGACTATTTATTTTTACTTGATTATATATATACATATTATGCCCACGGATCGATTGATCGGGGCATTGTTTTTGTCCTGTCTGTTTGTCCGTTTTTGTCTCTGTTCTCAACTTTAACCTTGGCTATAACTTTTGAACCGTGAGGGATAGAGACTTCATATTTGACATGCGTACTCAACTAATAAAGCCCTTTCAAATGACACCAAGGTCGATGACCTTTTGACCTTGACAACGACCTTCACCCTAAAAACGACTTTCTGGACTTCGGTGCCGCCGGGGCATTAGTGTTTCACAAACACAGTTTGTTTTTACCAAGATTTGGTATCAGTTTAGAAAAACAATTATGTACTCGCGACACCTGTACAATAAAAAATCGCCTCAGTTTGATTTACATGTACTGTACTTAATCTTGTTTACATACAAGAAAAAATTCAATATTTTGTGAAATATAGTAGCTTTTCTGTATGTGAATACACCTATCACAAGACATCCAACAGAAGGTCACATAAAATATCTTTTAACTACATGCTTTTATAAAGGTAAATCTATTTAACATTATTTCAAGTAGATCAAAAGGATTTAACTCGGGGATGATCAGTTGTTGACAGAATAGATACATGAATAAAAATGACTTCAGCTCAAGTTGTACACTAACATTGGGAAATAAGATCTGTATAGTCGTTGGGAATTGACGTCGTCTCTTTTACGACAAAATACCTAACAGAACTAAATCGTAACTCCTAACCACTCCACTAACGCTGATCACTGAACATGTCCATTTGATAGCCATTTACACTGTAAAGATGTGTTAAGAATCATAGTAGTATTTCATGAAGGTGAATAATATGACGATTTCCATTCCTTTAATAGACTTGCTCTGTATCCCCTCTACAGCAAGGCAGTCCAAATACCAGTAATGCCCCACGAGGAGGGGCAGTCATCGAGAGCATGAAACATCTAGGAAGAGGCGTGTACTCGGGTACATTCTCGGGTAAGTGTACGTATCCAATTAATCACTTATCACCGAACGAATGGAAATCATTGGCTTACCTACATAGTATAGCGATATTTAGGGATCAATTTGTCCATGTGTCTAACTTGTCTTATTTCCAGACGAAATGTGATGTGCATTTGATCCTTAATACCCTTTCACGTTAACTGCAGTACCACGTTTTGGTTGTCAAATCGTAATGTTTCTCGTAGATTTTAGAAGAGAAAAATATTATTGTATCGGACGTCATCCAACGGGAACGGAGATGATTTTGGCAACCAAAACGCCAGTCTGACAGTTAATGTGAAAAAGTGTATTGCGCCACAATGTACAAAAAGTGTGTTACCTCTTACTTCCATCTTTTGATCTGAATACACATACTGAAGGCAATGTAAAACCCCCAATCAATGAACGAATTATCTTTTTGTCCGTCCGTCCGTCTCGTATCCCTTTTCAGTACTTCGCAGACGATCCGCTCAGTTTTGAAACACTAGATTGCAGGGTAGGAACGTTTTATTCGGTAACTGATGTTTCAACATTATGAATTTAGTTTTATCAATTAATTAGCATTGTAAATGTTTTCATGGAACACATATTTCGTGTACCAAAATATAGAACACAGGTTAAAATAACACACATTTTCAAACTTTCTTGCGGTTAGATTGTGACATCAAATACATATACATCAGTCATGGATGATATTTTTGATAACCAAGAAACCACAAGACGCCCCCGGCTGTAATTAATTTCACCATCGGCATTTAATTCTAATGCGAAACATTGTCGAGTTTAGCATAGGAGTCATCATTTTGTGTTGTGGTTTAAATCTATTAGAAAAGGGGTTTACCCATAAAACTCTGACCTAATAAGCCAAGCTAACGTTCTGCGTTCGTAAATACAATTATGGATTCAAAGCTGTTTCAAGGCAATCAGACAGTGGCGAGTTCAGAAACTCAGAGAGGTCAAATGGCTAGAGTCCACTTTTTCATGCAGAAGTGAAGGCACATTTTCATACATAGTCCCCTATGAGCAAAGGCGAACGAGGTCATAGATATCCGCTCAGCCAATCTGACAGTCATATCATCTCTTCCTCTCAGCCCGTCATACCATCTCTTCCTCTCAGCCAGTCTGACAGTCATGTCATCTTTTCCTCTCAGCCAGTCTGACAGTCACGCCATCTCTACTTCTAAGCCAGTCTTACATGTCATCTCTTCCTCTCAGCCAGTCTGACAGTCATGCCATCTCTTCCTCTCAGCCAGTCTGACAGTCACGTCATCTCTTCCCCTCAGCCAGTCTGATAGTCATGCCATTTCTTCCCTCAGCCAGTCTGACAGTCACATCATTTCCTCCACTCAGCCAGTTTGACATTCATGTCATCTCTTCCTCTCAGCCAGTGTGACAGTCATGCCATCTCTTCCTCTCAGTCAGTCTGACAGTCATGCCATCTCTTCCTCTCAACCAGTCTGACAGTCATGTCATCTCTACCTCTAAGCCAGTCTGACAAACATGTCATCTCTTCCTCTCAGCCAGTCTGACAGTCATGCCATCTCTCCCTCTCAGCTAGTCTGACAGTCATGCCATACCTTCCACTCGGCCAGTCTGACAGACATGTTATCTCTTCCTTTCAGCTAGTCTGACAGTCATGCTATCTCTTCCTCTCGGCCAGTCTGACAGACATGTCATCTCTTCCTCTCAGGCAGTCTGACAGTCACGTCATCTCTACCTCTCAGCCAGTCTGATAGTCATGCCATCTCTTCCTCTCGGAGTCTGACAGTGATGCAATTTCGGGTAATTTTTCTAAATTTCGAAACAACTCCCCCCCTTACCTGTTAACCCTCCCGCATTTTTTTACCAATTTTTCGAAAAATCCCGCATTGGCGGGTTTTTTGTTTTTCGTAAATACATAAAAATAAACAGCGTTACAACAAAGCTTGAACGGGAAAGCCTTCGATCAAGGTAGTTTAAACCCCTTCGGGGTTGTCGGGATTTTGCTTCCCACAGAAGAGTGAAAACCTATTGTTTACGTTTCCGAACTGCATGTCAGTTTCATGAGCAGTGTTCTAGGTAATTATACTGTAAAACGATGTCCTTGTAAATTTAAGCGCCACGCTTCATCTTTAATGCACAAAAGGGCCACAACATGAGCCATCAGACTATGTCCTGCAGAAAGCAAAGAAAACCACTATGTAATACAATCTTAAACATAAGCGATAAATATGTGTAATACTGAAAATTAAAGTATCACTGCAATGTTACCTTGCATTTCATTTACATAATGTATCGCAAATGAAGTGAAAAGAGGTCGCGATTTACATTTACGCATATTCTCCCTCATTTTTGGCAATTCTCCCTCGTTTTTGAGAAAGATCTCCCTCATTTTGGATCTCGGAGGTTGACAGGTATGCCCCCCCCCCCTATACGCCCTTGATTGGGTGTACATGGTAATTATTTCAGATTATACAAATGAAAGGTCACTAAACTCTCAAACATTGGGATCGAGAACAAGATCGCCAAGCCCTAAACTACACATTATATTAACACCTCTGATGATCTACATACTATTTGAAATGTACACACGTCACAGTCATGCGAGGTATGATGAATATACCGTATACTGTGTATTTAACTGCTTTATCGTAAAATTTCATCTCGGGTTCAACGGTCTGCCAGATATGTATGCATGGAGAAGACTTTTTATGACACAGATGGGTGAATATCCTTTGTACTGATTGGTTGAAGACAAGACATTATCAAGCTATTCAATGTCTGATGTATTGTAGAACCATCATAATATAGTATTTATGAAACCTCCCAATAAATTTATAGTGATGAAAACGGACATGGTAAAGGGGAGCGGGTGTGACCAAGGAAAGATGAAGGATCGGCAGATAAATATGACTAAGGAATAATAATACTTACAACAACAATAATAAAAAAAATAATAATATAAGATATAATAAGTAGTCCATCAAAGGGAAGTAAAATATACTAGAAGAAATAACACAAACACGCTTAAATTTGCGGCAAAGAGTGTTGGTGTTATTTTCTAAATAATAATAATGAATAATAATGAAGATGATGCTTGATTGATTGATTGATTGATTGGTTATTGTTTTACATTTTTCCTTTATTATTTCTTGTATAATGGTAACAGCCTAATGCATTGCATAGAAAAACTATACCTTTCTGACGGACACTCCCAAAGCAGTGAGGGATCTTTTCAGTCTCGTCCGAAAGACGGACAACGTTGTGCCCAAGTGGAAGCCGTGGATCTCACGGTCACGAGTCGACCACTTCATCAACAGAGCTACACCGGCTCTAAATATAATAAACATTTTGACAAATTCGGGGGGGGGGGGATATAGTAACAATTTGCGCAAAGGGGATTGTGAACAAATAACGAAATAGTACATATTACGAGAGAAGAAACTATTAAGGTGGCGGAATGATGACAAGATAAATGAATAGAGGGAACGATGTCAAGGAAGAGCAATGTGGGTGCTTTTTCCTAACATAAGCCCTTCGTTTAAGTAAATTGCTGTATCTTGTTAAAACATTCCATATTTAAATCACATGTATCCATGTCACTTCCACGCGAAATAACTCTTCTTGATTACTATACCGAATAATTCTTTACATTGTACAGGTACTTTGGATCGGTCATTACACGACAAAGCTGGACAACCTCGAAGAGACATTGGCACCATCGTACATATCCTTAATGATTTACTGGAGGCCACGCCACAATATCGTCAGCACTGCTTCATTCCAACACCGCAAAGTAGTGTGCAACCTGAACGGGAAAATAGAGGTATTTGTCATTAGAACTCTCGCGAGTTACTTTTTCCGAATTCTTCAAGAATTCATTAGCGAAAGCCCACGGTGACCATGTGGTTAAAAGTGCTGTGCTGGATCACAATGGAGCCTCTCACGACTGTGATAGCTAGGTCCGCACCCTGTACACACTAAAGGCTTGACCTGTCAGTTTACATGATGAATTCTAGTCCAGACTAATGGGTTACCCTGTCAGTGTTACTGTACTAGCTGGATCCCAGTCCGAGCTAATGGGTTAACCTCAGTGTACCAACTTGATCCTAGTCTAGGCTTATATGTTGAGCTGTCAGTGTACTAGCTGGATGCTAATTTAGGCTAATGGATTAAACTGTCAATGTACCTGCTGGATGCTAGTCCAGGCTAACGGGTTAAACTGTCAGTGTATCTGCTGGATGCTAGTCCAGGCTAATGGATAAAACAGTCAGTGTAACTGCTGGATGCTAGTCCAGGCTAATGGGTGAAACTGTCAGTGTATCTGCTGGATGCTAGTCCAGGCTAATGCGGGATGCTAGTCCAGACTAATGGGTTAAACTGTCAGTGTAAATGCTGGATGCTAGTCCAGGCTAATGGGTTAAACTGTCAGTGTAACTGCTGGATGCTAGTCCAGGCTAATGGGTTAAACTGTCAGTGTAACTGCTGGATGCTAGTCTAGGCTAATGGGTAAAACAGTCAGTGTAACTGCTGGATGCTAGTCCAGGCTAATGGTTGAAACTGTCAGTGTATCTGCTGGATGCTAGTCCAGGCTAATGTGGGATGCTAGTCCAGGCTAATGGGTGAAACTGTCAGTGTAAATGCTGGATGCTAGTCCAGGCTAATGGGTTAAACTGTCAGTGTAACTGCTGGATGCTAGTCCAGGCTAATGGGTTAAACTGTCAGTGTATCTGCTGGATGCTAGTCCAGGCTAATGGGTTAAACTGTCAGTGTATTTGCTGGATGCTAGTCCAGGCTAATGCGGGATGCTAGTCCAGGCTAATTGGTGAAACTGTCAGTGTAAATGCTGGATGCTAGTCCAGGCTAATGGGTTAAACTGTCAGTGTAACTGCTGGATGCTAGTCCAGGCTAATGGGTTAAACTGTCAGTGTATCTGCTGGATGCTAGTCCAGGCTAATGGGTTAAACTGTCAGTGTAACTGCTGGATGCTAGTCCAGGCTAATGGGTTAAACTGTCATTGTACCTGCTGGATACCAGTCCTGGCTAATGTGTTAAACTGTCAGTGTAACTGCTGGATGCTTGTCCAGGCTAATGGGTTAAACTGTCAGTGTAATTGCTGGATGCTAGTCTAGGCTAATGGGTTAAACTGTCAGTGTACCTGCTGGATGCTAGTCCAGGCTAATGTATAGACCTATCAGTGTACCTACTGAATCCTTATCTAGGCTAAAACTGCATTTAAATGATATGTAAATGGGAAGAAATATCACTGCAATGACAGGAAGTGCATTAGTGCATCCATATGGGTGCTTTAAAGAAAAATAAAGGGCAAAACTGTGACAACATGCAGGAAGTTGCTTTACATTTGTTAACAAACATTCTGTATAGTTAGTTTACATGCAGGCCATGAAATCTAAAGATGCAATGAAGTTATTAAACCACCCTTTTCACATTCCAAATTAACTAATGAAGGTAAAACTTAATTGAAGGGCATAGACTGAATAATAATTACACTCCATTTATCTGATCAATTATTATTTTCTTTTAATAATGATTTTAAACAGGATAGGTTGGGTGGCAAAAACAAGACAACATTTTGTTTTGGTCAAACAGAAACTTTTTTATGCTTTTGCAATTTGGAACCCTAGAGGACTTGACCTCATTAATAATAATTTAGTGAAGATTTCTTAGGCATGATACAGGTGAGGAGAAGAAGTATATGCTAAGGAAATAAAATATCAAAGGTTAATAAGAATGCAGGGTGTCTCCAGAAAAATCAATGAGGCATTTTCATCAAAATCAACCCTTTGAGAAAGTACAGTTGAGAGATATGTATTATTTCACCTCATACTCTCAAACTAGTATGATTCAGGCTTAGTCATTGCTTATAGCTTTAAGAAGGTTTGGTATCAGTAATTTAAATTATTGTCAATTCAAATTACAGAGAGAACAAAGGAAATGAATAGGGATAGCACAAGTGAGGAAGATACCAAGTTGAGAGGGAAAGTACGGCATCTACAAATGATGATGGAAGCTCGAAAACAGCGAAGGAGAGTGCGACGTAATATAAGAGCTCCCTATCAATGGCAAAGGCAACAGGACAAAGGAAACCAATATTCCAGTCCAAACAGTCAGTCAGAAGTAGGCGGGGCAGAAGGGGTTACCAGTGAAGAAATGCTAGATCCTTTTTTGTCCTTGGACAAAACCTTAGCAGTGTGAAGAGATCTAAAATAGATTTTTGGTCAGTTTTCCCCATGAAGCTGACATATATTTTGTCAGTTTTGTATGCACACACAGCATTGATGTTAGTCTGTAACTAGCTACTGCTGATGTCTGTGGAGAATGGGCATATCATTGGCTATGTATGTCGGTGGTAATACTTGAATAGCCCTTCAGGTGTTGATGTTTTGTGGATGTTATGTTTGTCTTCAAATAGGGCATATGTATTGCGTCGTGTCTACATGTACACTGTAGTGACGTATGGCATAGTATAAAAAACAGACAAAAATATGGCATCCGAGTTAGAAATATATCCTGTTACTGAAAATGGCAGAAATGTGGACAGTAGAGGGCAAACATGTTTTACATGTACCTGGACTGTACAGAGAATTAGATACATGTAGTGCACCTTGTTAGTTTTGTACCTTATTTGTTGGTGTTACTGGTATTATTAATTTGATACACTGTAATATGTGGAAAAATTCACAATGTTATTTTTTTATATATTGACAGGAATGTTTTATACCCTACTTCATATCGTGATCCCTTTTATTTTACGAAAATTTGGGATGACTAATAGTTACTTGACATACATATTGATTAGGGTTTTTTAGTGAGAGCTAACTAGATATATTATTTGTTGGAAACTTGTTTCTCTTGAAAAGTCATATATTTGATGTGTACATGCAAATTGTTTTTTCATTTACAATGTGTATGTATATACATTTTTATACCTTTGTCAACTTGCAATTAACAATATTGGTGTGGTTTTAATTATGTAAAAAAATCAAAGGAAAAAAATCACTACAATATATATAGGAAATATATGTATAACATTATTTGTGTGTTGTATCCCGACCATAGAATAGAATATTTTTATTGTCGTTCCATTATTTGTCAAGATTAACATAAATAGAGGCCAGTATACTGAGTACACTTTGAATTTGAATAACCTTAGTACACAGGTGTATTCTAGAAGTCAAAATTTTCTGGAGAATTTTATATTCCTCTTGGTGAATGCATTTTTCACTTTATCATTTTATTTCAATATGTTTCAGTAAAGGTATGGTTCCTAAACACTACAAGGAACAACACTTTGTCATTATTATTGTTGTTTTGCTATTTATTGGACTTGTAAGTAATCATTGATGCATATGTATTGTGGAGGATGTTCAAATCTGATTTGATTTCAATCAAAGTATCAATCATTTTTGTTATTCACAAACAAATGAACTGTACCATGTTTTGAGTAAGCTTTTTTGCTTTTCATTTGGTTATACACCAGTCATGCTGCCAAGACGCACACACCGAATCCCTGAACATAAATGTATAATTGTCATGACATTGTTTATTGTTCCCATGACAACTGTTCCTGTATTATATCAAAGGGTTATACTTGTTTCCTCAAAGTTGTCAATTTTCCTTAATGTATAAGTTGTTCGCAGAGCAATAATGAAGGACAAATGTCAATGTGATAAAGGAAGGAAAAGTCTCATGTGTGCCATACTAATTAAGCCTCTATATCTTAACATCTCACCTAACTGGTAACTTACTATGTCTCAAACAAATTATGAAAATGCTGCTCCTGAAAAACTTTTTTCAATGTTTAACAATATTTACAAAGTTTACAATTATCCTTTCTACCTCAGCATATAACAGGTTGAACTCAAGGCTCAATATAGTAATTATATACTACAGAAGCTTGAAACTATAAATACCATTTATTCCATATTTGAAATTAATTTTATTCCTTAGAGCAATTTATGATTTAATTTTCAAGTTGATAGTAAGAGGGGATGATGTTGCACATGGCATAGTTGATTTTACAGTCATATCTAACTAATGTTACATTTGGATAGTTTTCATTTGAATTCTATGTTTTTGAAAACAAATAAATTGTTGTTCAATCCTTGAAAAGTTTCCTCTTTATCATAAAAAAACATAAACTTTTGTAACTGGCACCCACTTTTTGTAATGAGTCACCCAACAGATTGTTGCCAACTTTTCAAAGGTAAAAGTGCAATTTTTAACAAACCCTTGCAATTGTTGTTTTACTGTTAATATGTAACAAATCCTGAAATATTTCATCAATATGAAATCATCACAACTTTTATAGCAGACTTTAATACTAGTATTTGATCTTTAGAGCAACCAAAGTAATCCTGATTAAACAGATCTTTAATACCGTACATCAAAGTAGTCCTAATACACACTTTATGTGACCTGCTTTAGTGCAACAGATCAAGAGCACCTGGGAACCTGTATGCACCAAGACAGCACTAGTGCACACTTCAAATGTTTGACCTGCATTAGTGCACAGTGCAACAGATCAAGAGCAGTTAGAAACCTGTATGTACCAAGACAGCACTAGTGCACACTTCAAATGCATGACCTGCATTAGTGCACAGTGCAATAGATCAAGAGCACCTGGGAACCTGTATGTACCAAGACAGCACTTGTGCACACTTCAAATGTCTGACCTGCATTAGTGTACAGTGCAACAGATCAAGAGCAGCTAGAAACCTGTATGTACCAAAACAGCACTAGTGCAAACTTCAAATGCTTGACCAGCATTAGTGCACAGCGCAATAGATCAAGAGCATCTAGAATCTTTTACGTATGTACCAAGACAGCATTAGTGCAGCATTTACCTATATCACTGTCCAGTACACTTGACCTTTTGACCCCAAAATTGATAGGGATCATCCTCATCACAGGGAATCGGAATGTATGTTATCTTGACTCTGTGACAAGGATAACACTATAGATCCCAGACACCATTTAATTATATCAGTGTCCAGTACACTTGATCATTGACCGTTTCAACCCAAAATTCAAAGGAATCATCCTCATCCCATGAGGAGTCTGTATGTATGATATCGTGACTTTAGGTGATAAAGATAACACTATAGAGCCCAGAAACCATTTACCTTTATCAGTGTCCAGAACACTTGACCTTTTGACCCCAAAATCAATATGGATCATCCTCATCCCATGGGAAGTCTAATGTATGGTATCTTGACTCTAGGTGAAAAGGATAACACTAAAGAGCCTGGAAACCATTAGGTCTACAGACGGCTAAACAGACAGACGGACAACCTTATTCCAGTATAACTAACACAACTTTCTTGCAGGAGGTATAATAAGCTGCTATTCATTGTACAAATGTTTAATTGTTGTTAGTATCATTTGACCTACAACCCCTTATTGATGTAGGAAAATCCCATGTTTTCATGAATGAAGTTGTTGTGACCTAAACCCACATAACAGGGTATATGTTACAATAATCTTATCTAGGCATTAACCAATATACATATAGGTGCTATATAACCTGGCTATCCACACCATCCTACACTGACACAGAGGGTATAACCTGACTGTCTATGCCATCCTACACTGACACAGAGGGTATAACCTGGCTATCCACGTCATCCTGCACTGACACGGAGGGTATAACCTGGCTGTCCACGCCATCCTGCACTGACACAGAGGGTATAACCTGGCTATCCACATCATCCTGCACTGACATAGAGGGTATAACCTGACTGTCTATGCCATCCTACACTGACACAGAGGGTATAACCTGGCTGTCCACGTCATCCTGCACTGACACAGAGGGTATAACCTGGCTGTCCATGTCATCCTGCACTGACACAGAGGGTATAACCTGGCTGTCCATGTCATCCTACACTGACACAGAGGGTATAACCTGGCTGTCTACGTCATCCTACACTGTGAGGGTATAACCTGGCTGTCCACATCATCCTACACTGACACAGAGGGTATAACCTGGCTGTCCACGTCATCCTGCACTGACACAGAGGGTATAACCTGGCTGTCCATGTCATCCTACACTGACACAGAGGGTATAACCTGGCTATCCACATCATCCTGCACTGACACAGAGGGTATAGTATAACCTGGTTGTCCATGCCATCTTACACTGACACAGAGGGTATAACCTGGCTGTCCATGCCATCCTGCACTGACACAGAGGGTATAACCTGGCTGTCCACACCATCCTACACTGACACAGAGGGTATAACCTGGCTGTCCATGTCATCCTACACAGACACAGAGGGTATAACCTGGCTGTCCATGCCACCCTACACTGACACAAAGGGTATAACCTGGCTGTCCACACCACCCTACACTGACACAGAGGGTATAACCTGGCTGTCCACACCACCCTACACTGACACAGAGGGTATAACCTGGCTATCCACATCATCATACACTGACACAGAGGGTATAACCTGGCTGTCCATTGCATCCAACATTTACACAGAGGTATAACATTAGTACTCCTGGACATTTTTCCCAGTGAGTTTAGAAAAGACGGACCAAGACCAATACAATTACAGCTCATTTAAGCATTAAACACAGGTGAGCTAAAAACAAGGTATGTTAGACAGATTTTATGTATTAGATTTTGTTATACTTACAAGACACTACTACTATGTTACTTAAGTTGATCAAATTATGACTATAATGTTCCTTCACTAGATGTAAACCAGCATACATATTCTTATACCATAACACTATATACAGGGTATAACCTGGCTATCAATGTCATCCTGCACTGACACAGAGGGTATAACCTGGCTGTCCACACCATCCTACACTGACACAGAGGGTATAACCTGGCTGTCCACGTCATCCTACACTGACACGGAGGGTATAACCTGGCTGCCCACACCATCCTACACCGACACAGAGGGTATAACCTGGCTGTCCATGTCATCCTACACTGGCACAGATGGTATAACCTGGCTATCCATGTCATCCTGCACTGACATAGAGGGTATAACCTGGCTGTCCTCACCATCCTACACTGACACAGAGGGTATAACCTGGCTGTCCACGTCATCCTACACTGGCACAGAGGGTATAACCTGGCTGTCCACGCCATCCTGCACTGACACAGAGGGTATAACCTGGCTGTCCACACCATCCTACACCGACACAGAGGGTATAACCTGGCTGTCCATGTCATCCTACACTGACACAGAGAGTATAACCTGGCTGTCCATGTCATCCTACACTGACACAGAGGGTATAACCTGGCTGTCCACACCATCCTGCACTGACACAGAGGGTATAACCTGGCTGTCCACGCCATCCTACACTGACACAGAGGGTATAACCTGGCTGTCCATGTCATCCTGCACTGACACAGAGGGTATAACCTGGCTATCCATGTCATCCTACACTGACACAGAGGGTATAACCTGGCTGTCCATTGCATCCAACATTTACACAGAGGTATAACATTAGTACTCCTGGACATTTTTCCCAGTGAGTTTAGAAAAGACGGACCAAGACCAATACAATTACAGCTCATTTAAGCATTAAACACAGGTGAGCTAAAAACAAGGTATGGTAGACAGATTTTATGTATTAGATTTTGTTATACTTACAAGACACTACTACTATGTTACTTAAGTTGATCAAATTATGACTATAATGTTCCTTCACTAGATGTAAACCAGCATACATATTCTTATACCATAACACTATTCTGTTTATAACTGCATTGTTACAAGTGACACTATCTTCCAAATCAGACTGACTTTATTCTGACAATTTTATCTCTATGCTCTTTAGAAGTTTTAGCGAAACCACTCTTTGATATAGACAGTGGCATATCCTTTCCACTAAGTGAGATATTGTTCTTGAATTGTTGAATTCCTAAATCACTGGTGTCTGCAGTAGTATTAGTACTGTACTTTGTAATGTATACTGCTAGAGAAAAGCCAGTCATAAAAGAGTCAAATCCAGATCTATGGCAGCCAGCACTTTCTGCATCAGATCTGTCTTTGATGTACTTTTCAGGTAACTTTACTGCATTATCAGAACACTGACCCACCTTGTGGTCAGAATTACCAGAGATGTGTTCAGTCTTAAAATCAATATCCACCTCCTTATCCTCATCTATATTGGTCGTCTTACTAGCTTTCTGCTGTTTGTTCTTTTCTCGTCGTTTTCTTTTCCTCACTTCTCGCGTCTGACCTAAGATATCCAAGTCAAGGATCAAGTCCATATCATGGAACATCTTGCAGTTTACACCAAATTCACACCATCCATGGCCCTAAACAATACAAAGATAAATAGTGAAGATTCTAAAAGGCAGAACATGTTTGTGAAAGACTGATTCACCAGGATGGCAGCCAATATTGAAATTTTTGAATTGCTGCCTATTATAGATAACAAATTTCCTCAGACTTTCATACACATTAAACAAGTCAGCTCTGAAAATATAATTTGTGAATTTTCAATTATAATTTTGTGAGACAGTAATAAACCAAAAAGTGTTCAGAAACTATCTCGGAAGTGATTTCTTTTTGTATGTAATGAGTATAGACAAATAAGCGTTGCTATAGATAGCTTTGCACACATCATATTTATCAGAGACATACTCGTATATATACAAAGACTGGCAACTTGCCGTCAAGTCTAGAATATGATGCACATACTTTTGTTAGGCTAATTAGGTGACCACTTTCTACAATACACCAATTTTAACCCTTCGGATATTGCAAGGGGACATAGTGTAGTTGTTAAGACTACTGTCTTTTCCTGCCCACACATCTCAGTTCAAATTTCAGTCACATATTATTTTATCCCTTTACCTTTTATGTTAATTTTATTGATGTGTAAAAATAATACTCTATCTAACAAAATCGGATCAATCTTGTATTATTAATCATATGAGAATATATTTAAAAGTAAGATTTTAAGTCAGACGTCTTCAATTCTTGCTTTTTGGTTTTTTTTTCTAAATGTTTATTTCTTTATAAATTTATTCGCTTAACAGCATTTGTTGCCATTTACAAGTTGGTAATAGATAAGCTATTGATTCAACACACCTGTCTTGATTGATGTATCTTTAAACTAATCAGCATTATCACCCCAGTGGAAGCACCAACGTCTATCATGGTCTGTTGGTGTTGGTTTAGCAATCATTGGTAGTTAATAAGAATTTAGTGTTTATTTAAAAGTTCAGATGGTAAAAATCAAAACAAAATAATGTTATATGTGGTATGCAAACTTCATGATATGAACAGCAGTGCTTTACTCAAATGTAAAGAAGTAAAAAGACTTTGTCCACCTTGGCAGCCAAAGGAAACTTGCATTGCAAGATGTCCCATTTTGTGATTATAACTTCTTCAATTCGTACTAAAATGGCAACTTAAACTACTTTTAAAGTGTTTATAGAATTACTTCCAATATGAAAAATACTAATATACCAACAGGTCATAAGACTATTTTGTTGATTATAGTATGATATCAGTTTTCTGGTAAAAACCCAAATATAAGATTTACCACTTATATAAAATTAATTTAATTGTATATATATATGTCTCTGTATTTATCAATCTCCTATTTTATGCACATCAAAAATGTTGCAGTCTTTCAATGTATCCTTTTGTTACCTGACTAAATCGTTCCCTTGTGTCCCAGAATTATCTTTATAATGATCAAATTCATATTTTGTTTTTATAGATGTGTATACTCATGAACTACTTCTACCTGAGAAAGAACTGAGGTTGTAATAAAAAATCCAGGTATACCTCTATGCTTACTGTGGCAATTCCAACACAAAAAGCACTACTCTATACTAACCACCTTAGGATGCACGGCCGTCTTTTACACAAACTTAGCGAAATCAGAAACTGTGAGGTAAAAGGTGCCGCAGCACAAAAACATTGCCATGCGAAGTGGTTTAATATAATAAAATGACTTATTGTACATTAGATTTCAGTACTAGAGGCTGCCATATTTCCTGAATAGGTTATCTTCCCTCCAACGTTTTACACAGAATAATTGTACTAGTGATTTATGAGGGACACTTGAATTTCCTAATGCCATTTTAAGTTTCTATACAAACAACCTTTGACCCTAGTAATGAAAATCAGTAGGGTTTGTCCTCATGCCATCAGAAACAGGTGTATTAAGTTTAAAAGTCCTAGCCTAAACGGTATGGTTTGTATCAAGGTGACACAAGGTGCAGACAGACCCACAGACCTACAAGCGAAGAAAAAATGAGGAACTTGTCCGATTCCTGTGAAGTAACAAGAAATACAAAGTTAATTCACACCTCAGCAGGTCCTAGTTCACGGAGGTAAAGGTTCATCATACATCAATTTTCATCATCTTAATAGTATTTAAATATGCTTATGCACGAATGTCACATATTTCAATAACTTAACATAAATTTGGCTGGCTTTCCCTCTTAACCCACCTATTATAGGATCAGAAATGAGACACTGAAGTAAGTTCCATTATAACATTTTCACTCACATAAACCCTAAGGTCCCAATATCTTAGAATTATACAAAAATGTTAAAGATGTTGCAAAATACCTGGCTATCAGATATCCCATATCTTTTGCCATACTCACCGCAAAAGATTCACAAACAGCCCGTCTCATGACTTCTATGACCTCTTTGGAGCAACTTTGTACATCATTCACTGATTCTGTTAACAAAGGACATTTGCAGTAGTGTACTTGTTCTTCCATCGAATTGTCCAGAAACCGTATAATAACTGATGATTTCTTTTCTTGTCTTCTGGTAAAATTCTCTCTATGGCTTTAAACATCGTATGTATTAAATGTTAATTAAAGAAGTTCTAAGCTTTCAGAAATACCATCAACTCTCAATAACTAAATCTCCAATGGTTCATAAAAAAAAGACCAAGTTAAACTTGGATCAAATTTCACTTTTTCTTTCACCAGACAAATAAATAAAATTAACTAGTCTGTAAAACAATTGAAATATGCATCATGCTTCTTTCTTCTAGAGCATATCAAAAACTGTAATACTATGAATATATGAAAAAGGATTTTTGTGCTATTGTAATATACGATACACATTTTTTACCAGACTTGTTCATGTATACCTAGACTACTCCTAAGCTACAGCAAATAATATCAGGCTAGCAGGTTACTGCTACTCAGATCAGGCTAGCATGTTACTGCTATTGATATCAGGTTAGCAGGTTGCTGTAACTGATCTTAAGCTAGCAGTTTACTGTTCTTAATATCAGGTCACTGCTACTGATATCAGACTAGCAGGTTACTGTTATTGATCTCAAGCTAGCAGGTTACTGCTATTGATATCAGGCTAGCAGGATGCTGTTATTGATATCAGGCTAGCAGGTTGCCATTATTGATATCAGGCTAGCAGGTTACTGCCACTGAGGTCAGACTAGCAGGTTACTGCTATTGATATTAGGCTAGCAGGTTACTGTTATTGATATCAGGCTAGCATGTTGCTGTTACTGATATCAGGCTAGCAGGTTAATGCCACTGAGGTCAGGCTAGCAGTTTACTGTTATTAATATCAGACTAGCAGGTTACTGCTATTGAGGTTAGGCTAGCAGGTTACTGCTATTGATATCAGGCTAGCAGGTTACTGCCATTGAGGTCAGGCTAGCAGGTTACTGCTATTGATATCAGGCTAGCAAGTTGCTGTTATTGATCTTAAGCTAGCAGGCAACTGTTACTGGTATCAGGCTAGTAGATTACTGCTATTGATATTAGGCTTGCAGGTTACAGGTATTTATCTCAGGCTTTGACAGGAACATAAGACTTACTACTGAGATTAAGTTATTTGATCACTGCCCAAGACAATAACAGAAGTTTTATCTGCATTCCAGTTAATGACAAGAATGTATACTTTAGCAATACTTTTTTTTATATTCAGTTAGTCTCTATTATCTTCCACACTGTAACAATGATATTGTGAAAGCTTTGTGTATGATGTTTAAATCATAGCAACCAACCCAGTCCAAACTGTGAAAACAATTGGCTATGGTGATTCTATGGCATATAACTTTAAAGAGACACATCCAAGAGTGCAGTTTGAACATAAGACTTAAGAAATTGAATACTCCTATAGTTGTTGTTTAGGGCACTTTGTAGTACCACATGGACTTGTAGAAACCTCCTACTTCTTCAGATAAATGAAAATAACCATTTCATTAACCATTTACACTCTTTTTTAATATGCAGTCTGACCCACTTACATTGAACTCACTTGTAATGAAATGCCACATATGCAGTCTGACCCACTTATATTGAACTCACTTGTAATGAAATGTCACATATGAAGTTTTACTTATTCCATGACCAAAACCCTTCAGTGTTATAGCAAATTTCACCTGGATATTTTGAAATGGATATATTAAAAATTTAATGAACAAACCAACAATTCTCGATCCTATTCTGTGTGAAGGTAGGATAATTAACTGTCAAACAAAGGAAATTGCATCCCATGGCCTTTAGTACATGTATTGTAAAATGTATTGAAAATATAAAACATGAAATAATTCTTGCTGTTGATTAATACCATACTTTATATATTGTGTTCAGTTTGAAGTACATCTATTCATTTCAATTCCCATAAAAAGTTGATACCTGATACACTGAAGTAATTTTTATGTTCCCTCGATTTCAATCTATGTAGGCTAGGCTGTACATGTATACTGTATAACACAAAAGTAAGAGATACAAGACACAACAAAACTAAGTACAGACCTTCAGAAGACTACTAACTGCTAGAGAGATATTACTACGATATGTTAATTGTAAGCTGTGTTACCTTTGTCGAAAAACATACTCCAAATACGATGCAGGCATCATCTGAACAAAATCAGATATGTATTTTGTATCATAAATGCCTCCTGGAAAAATTTCAGTCAAATCAGCGAGGAAGGAGCTCATTTGAGTCGGTAATGCCGCATATAAGTTCTGATATAAATAAATTAAGTCCATTAAACCATTGTGGAATACTACAGGTCTCCGAGCAAGAATAATCTCGGTAAAAAGTTGACGCAATGTCTTCTTGTCCTTCTCTTCTGTACCCTCCTGAAAATATTCAAAGGTTTCATCTTCTGAAAATAAAATATAATTTTACAGATCATGAGACTTAAAGTACAGGACTAAGAACTCTTAAAACTGTCTCTGTATAATGATGATTTAGTTTCTATATCATTGTTTTTTGTTGTAGACTCTGTGATCTGATGTTAAGGTTGACGGTTCAGAGACAGAAGTATCGTTTTCCTTAATTTCAGCTTCACTTTCTGGAACCCAACAGAACTTTGGCCTTTTTACCACTATGAAAAAAGGAACAAAACAGCTCTTGATTAGATCAGCAGTCTCTGTCATACAGACGCTTGACTTCATTCGACTATAAGGAAAAGAATAAAGCCAAACAGCTATATGATAGAGGCTATTATATCAATTGTGATCTAATTTTAGATTCAGTGCATACATATATATAATGTATATAAGTGTTTACATTCCATTTGTATTATGCTTATGAATTCGAATTCTAGTAATAATTCATGTAATTTCTTACAGCTGAGGAAATAATCAACTGGGAATTTCTCAGTCTGAAATAGGGGAAGAGTATCACATTTTTGCATTGGGAATGGGGCAGAATTTCTGATCCTAAAAAAAAACCCCAGCAGATCTTTCTCATATGGGGCATAAAAAGAAACATCATACATTAATTACCTGGTCATTTCCTCTATGATAAGAAATACCAATTGAATACTGGTGATTGAAATCAAATCCATGATTAATAAGGAACTGTAGTGACTTAGGCTCTACGACATACTCCTCACTGCATAAGGTTATCAGATTGTAAGTCCAGACAGTATACTGAGACAGAGGTGTCAAGTCTTCATACATCTTATGGTCATCAGCAGATTTGGTGACTTTATCCAGCTGAAAGCAAGAAATCCCAATGGAGACAATAGATCTTGTCTTAGCGTTTTCTGCCATACCAATATAACGATCTTCAATTGATCTAAAACATACCATTACAAACATGATCAAACATTAAAATATTTAAGTAAAGTATGAGAGTTTTGCATAGATTTCAACAAAAATCATATCTATCATATATCTATTATACATGTACTTCTGTTATTCATATATCATATAACATCATTTTCCTTTTAGTCTAGATGTATTGGAGGAAGTGCATAAAACAAGTTGGAGAATTAAACATAACACGGGAAGAATTCAGATGTTAACATTAAATTAACATGTGCTAGTTCAAACATCTTTATAAAATCACAGTGCTTTGTGTAATGAACTCTGTGATGGAACTCCGTAACTTCTAACCTTTCAGTTGGCCTTGATAGGATATCAAGTCTAATTATAAAAATGTTATTAAGTCTAATTTTCAGTATGTTATTAAGTCTAATTTTCAGTATGTCCTCCATAGAATATCAAGGATAATTCTCAACAAGGTATCAAGTCTAATCCTCAATAGGGTATCAAGTCTAGTCCTCAATAAGGTATAAAGTCTAATTCTCCACAGGGTATCAATTCTAATCCTCAATAGGGTATCAAGTCTAGTCCTCAATAAGGTATAAAGTCTAATTCTCCACAGGGTATCAATTCTAATCCTCAATAGGGTATCAAGTCTAGTCCTCAATAGGATATCAAGTCTAATTCTCGATAGGATATCAATTCTAATTTTCAACAGAGTATCAAGTCTTATCCTCAATAGGGTATTAAGTCTAGTCCTCAATAGGATATCAAGTCTAATTCTCCATAGGATATCAATTCTAATTTTTAAAAGGATATCAAGGCTAATTCTCCATATTGTATCAAGTCTAATCCTCAACAGGATATCAAGTCTAGTCCTCAATAAAGTATAAAGTCTAATTCTCCATAGGGTATCAATTCTAATCCTCAATAGGGTATCAAGTCTAGTCCTCAACAGGATATCAAGTCTAATTCTCGATAGGATATCAATTCTAATTTTCAACTGAGTATCAAGTCTTATCCTCAATAGGGTATTAAGTCTAGTCCTCAATAGGATATCAAGTCTAATTCTCCATAGGATATCAATTCTAATTTTTAAAAGGATATCAAGGCTAATTCTCCATATTGTATCAAGTCTAATCCTCAATAGGATATCAAGTCTAGTCCTCAATAGAGTATAAAGTCTAATTCTCCATGGGTATCAATTCTAATCCTCAATAGGGTATCAATTCTAATCCTCAATAGGCTATCAAGTCTAGTCCTCCGTAGGGTATCAAGTCTAATTCTCCATAGGATATCAATTCTAATTTTCAAAAGGACATCAAGGCTAATCCTCCATAAGGTATCACGTCTAATCCTCATTTGGATATCAAGTCTTATCAGTATCAAGTCTAGACCTAAATAGGGTATTAAGTCTGATTCTCCATAGGGTATTAAGTCTAATTTCAATAGGATATCAAGTCTAATCCTCAATAGGGTATCAAGTCTAGTCCTCAATAGGATAATAAGTCTAATTCTCCACAGGATATCAAGTCTAATCTTCAACAGGGTATCAAGTCTTATCCTCAATAGGGTATCAAGTCTAATCCTCAATAGGATATCAAGTCTAATCCTCAATAGGATATCAAGTCTAATTCTCCATAGGAGATTAAGTCTAATCCTCAATAGGGTATCACATCTTATCCTCAACAGGGTAAGAAATCTAATCCTTAATATATTATCAAGTCTAATTTTCAATAGGGTATTAAGTCTTATCCTCAGTTCTGTATCAAATCAAATCCTCAATAAGATATCAAGTTTAATTTTAAATAGGGTATCAGGTCTAATTCTTCATAGGGTATGAAATCTAATCCTCAATAGAGCATCAAGTCTAATCCTTTATAGGATCACTTCTTATCCTAAATAGGATATCAAGTCTAATTCTCAACTGGGTGTCAATGTAATCTTCTGCAGGATCAAAATGCAGTTTCCAGGAGATTATCAAGTCTTATACACTGTATCCAATATGGTATTGTGTGATCCCAGGTAATCCCCAGGAAGGTGTCTAATGTAATCCCTGATAAGGTATTAAAGTGTAATCCTCAATTGGGTGTCAAATTTTCTCCCCAGTAAGGTGTCAAATTTAATCCTCAGTTGGGTGTCAAATCCAATACTCTACAAGGTGTCTAGTGTAATCCCTGATAAGGTATTAATCTAATCTCCACCTAAGTGTCAGTGTAATCCATGGTAAAGTGCCAAGTGTAATCTTCCATCTGGTGTTAAGTCTGATCCCCTGCTGTCAAGTGACAAGTGCCATCACTAGTAGAGCTTCAAGTGTAATCCCCGATAAAGTTTAAAGGATAATCCTCAGTAGGCTATCAAGTGTAATCCCCACTAAGGTATCAGGTGTAATCCTCAGCAGGCTATCAAGTGTAATCCCCAGTAGGTCAAGTGCCATCCCTGATAGGCTGTCAAGCCTTACCCCCTGTGTGGTATCAAGTATCATCTCCAGTCACAATTGTTAATCCTGGTAGAGTGTCAAATGTAATCCCCAGTAACTTATCAAGTATAATCCACTGTAGGGTATCAAGTAGTAATACCTATAGGTTGTCAAGTCATTTTGGGTAGATTGTCAAATGTCATCCCAAGTGGGCTGTCAAGTCTAATCCCCAGTAGGGTGCCAATAGTTATTCCTGGTAAGGTGTCAAATGTAATGGTTGGTAGGGTGTCAAGTGTCATCCCTGGTAGGCTGTCAAGTGTCATCCCTGGTAGGCTGTCAAGTGTCATCCCTGGTAGGGTGTCAAGTGTCATCCCTGGTAGGCTGTCAAGCCTTATCCTTGGTAGGTTGTCAATTCTTATCTCCAGAACGTTGTCAGGTGTGATCCTTAGTGTCAGGTGTGATCTTAGTGTCAGGTGTGATCCTTAGTGTCAGGTGTGATCCTTAGTGCGGTGCAGATTGTTACTGCTGGGAAGATTTCAAATGTTCGGTAGGTTATAAAATGTAATACCTAGTAGGATATCAAATGTAGTCCCCAACACTTTCTCCAGTGTAATTCCCAGAAGAATATAAAACAGGTTGTCAAGTGTAACACTAAGTGCAATATCAAGTGTAGTCTACAACAGGTTGTCCAATGTAATGCCAAGTGCAATTTCAAGTGTAGTCCACAACACGTTGTCAAGTGTAACACCAAGCACAATATCAAGTGTAGTCCACAACAGGTTGTCAGTGTAATGCCAATTGGGATATCAAGTGTAGCCCCCAACAGGTTGTCCAGCGTAATACCAAGTGGGATATCAAATGTAGTATCCAACAGGTTGTCCAGTGTAATACCAAGTGGGATATCAAGTGCAGTCCCCAACAAGTTGTCCAGTGTAATAACTAGTGGGATATCAAGTGCAGTCCCCAACAGGTAGTCAGTGTAATACCGAGTGGGTTATCAAGTGCAGTCCCCAACAGGATGTCCAGTGTAATGCCAAATGGGATATCAAGTGTAGTCCCCAACAGGTTGTCAAGTGTAATACCAAGTGGGTTATCAAATGTAGTACCCAACAGGTTGTCCAGTGTAATACCAAGTTGGATATCAAGTGCAGTCTCCAACAGGCTGTCCAGTGTAATACCTAGTGGGATATCAAGTGTAGTCCCCAACAGGTTGTCAGTGTAATACCTAGTGGGTTATAAAGTGCAGTCCCCAACAGGATGTCCAGTGTAATGCCAAATGGGATATCAAGTGTAGTCCCCAACAGGTTGTCAGTGTAATACCTAGTGGGTTATCAAGTGCAGTCCCCAACAGGTTGTCCAGTGTAATACCTAGTGGGATATCAAGTGTAGTCCCCAACAGGTTGTCAGTGTAATACCGAGTGGGTTATCAAGTGCAGTCCCCAACAGGATGTCCAGTGTAATGCCAAATGGGATATCAAGTGTAGTCCCCAACAGGTTGTCAGTGTAATACCTAGTGGGTTATCAAGTGCAGTCCCCAACAGGATGTCCAGTGTAATACCAATTGGGATATCAAATGCAGTCCCCAACAGGTTGTCAGTGTAATACCTAGTGGGTTATCAAGTGCAGTCCCCAACAGGTTGTCCAGTGTAATACCTAGTGGGATATCAAGTGCAGTCCCCAACAGGTTGTCAGTGTAATGCCAAATGGGATATCAAGTGCAGTCCCCAACAGGTTGTCCAGTGTAATGCCTAGTGGGTTATCAAGTGCAGTCCCCAACAGGTTGTCCAGTGTAATGCCTAGTGGGTTATCAAATGCAGTCCCTAACAGGTTGTCAGTGTAATGCCAAATGGGATATCAAGTGCAGTCCCATACAAGTTGTCCAGTGTAATAAATAATTTTAAACGACTATCTTTTTATATTTTTTTTAACAAGAATTATTTATATACAATCAACCTGTTTTAAGAGGTAACTTGCCTTTAATCACCAAATTTCGACCTTCATTTAGGAGGCCACTTAACATGTTTGACTGTAAAGGTAACAATAATATTAATGTAGCAATACATAACAAACAAATCAAAAAAACAAAATACTTACTTTGCCATAATATGCTTCCTTGACCCTATTCCACTTAATTCCTGTAAGTAGACAAAAAGTATATTTATTATTAAAACATACACTTTTTTATCAAATTCTATCGATACAATTAACTTGAACACCTTTCATTTGAATTGTCTCTTCAGATGTTATTTACTCCATGGATTGATTTATCATTTATTATAGTTTTACATCAATACATGATTATATCAAAATGAAAAAAAAGAATCTAAAAGCAGTATGGCCCAGTGGTATTTCACTATTCTATTCTGATGACTCAGTTTTAATACTGGCTGTTTGCAAGGTGATATATCGTCTTCTGTCTTCCCATCTGTCTTTCAGATTAGACGGTATAATACTAGCATTTCTTTTTGATATTGCTACTGAGCACAGCAGAGACAGAAAGTGTCATAGCGCATGTTGGCTCATAAACGACTGCAAACAGCTTCAGGTGGAAAAATGATTACACTATGCGTCCAACACATGCCACCACCATATAAGTCAAATACTCATGGTGTAGCCTAATACAACAAACAAACAAAATCCACCAGCATAAAGTACTATACTTAATATATAGATAACAAAATCCACCAGCATAAAGTCCTATACTTAATATATAAATAACAAAATCCACCAGCATAAAGTCCTATACTTAATATATAAATAACAAAATCCACCAGCATAAAGTACTATATTTAATATATAAATAACAAAATCCACCAGCATAAAGTCCTATACTTAATATATAAATAACAAAATCCACCAGCATAAAGTCCTATACTTAATATATAAATAACAAAATCCACCAGCATAAAGTCCTATACTTAATATATAAATAACAAAATCCACCAGCATAAAGTACTAAACTTAATATATAAATAACAAAATCCACCAGCATAAAGTACTATACTTAAAGTGTACCAACAATGCGAAGTCATAAAATCATTGTAGATAGAAATGGTGGTAATAAATTCATTGCAAAAAATCCGGTGTCAAAATACCTCCTAATAGTTGAGATACAGCCGATTTTGTGTCAGAAGCTATTTAAGCACACCTGTGGTTTTACTTGACCAGCAGGCAATCGGCTGTTTCCGTGCGTGACGTCAGAAGATGAACGCAGTCGAAAGCTATTAATGAAAAGAAAAGAGGCGTATAAGATTTTCTGTAGGTTTAAAAAGAAATATGGCAAAAAGAGACCGAGGAAGTACTAGTAAAGGTACTGGAAAACGATCTGTAGCTGCCAATTGTGGAAACACCAACAAAAACGGCGTTTCTATACACGAATTCCACTGTATAACGGATCCATACCAGAGAAAACGCTGGATCAACTTCAAGAGTAAAAATTGGTATGGGCCTTCGAAATATTCAGTTTTATGTTCAGATCATTTGCTTTGCATTTTTAACCCATTTAAATTTCGATTTGAGAAAACTCGAACAGGGAATTGGCTAAAGCACGTTCGCTTGAATAAGGGGGCATGTCCATCAATCTATGCTATTCAGCCACCTTAAAAGGAACTCCGACCAGGTTCAAGCGGTATACAAAATACAACACATTAATAAAATGCTTTATTACTGTGGTCGCCACCTAAAAAAATGAAGAGAGCATATGCTAAAAGAGAAACAGAGTGAGTGCTTGATTTTTTTCATAATTCATATTAATCCCTTTTCAATTCAATTACAATCCCCCTTTTTTATTTTAAAGTTTGCATCAGAGTTTTTAGCTAAGCAACAATGTTGTTACTAGATACATAAAAGTAGTGCTATGAAAGTTGAGGAATTATACAATATATATTAATTTTCAAATAAAAAAAAAGATGCAATGAATATTTGTATTAATGTTTAGAGTATAAGAGGTAAAACATTTAATTTTGAGTTTACTGTTATTCAGAAATTCATTAAAAATCTATTTTTTGTCAAAACATTATGAAATTTATTATGAAACAAGTAAAATGTACCAACCAGTATTGTAATT
Source organism: Pteria penguin (assembly GCA_035048485.1). Classification (NCBI taxonomy): domain Eukaryota; kingdom Metazoa; phylum Mollusca; class Bivalvia; order Pterioida; family Pteriidae; genus Pteria; species Pteria penguin. The sequence goes on along the minus strand of CM068580.1, from coordinate 86,652,081 downwards.
TAGATAATTGCTGAACACGAAGAACAGGTATAGCCAAATGAAAGTGGTAGTGATTTGGATATAGGTTTGAATCAGAATTAGACCCATTCAGATCAGATAAAAAGATAATTAATCGGCCTGTATTTTACATTTATGTAAAATTGAAACACATATGCATCTCTGCCCTTAATAGATATTAAGTATTCTGGATCCGCCACTGTTTATAATGATTATTTGTCATAATCTGTCTATATAATTCTTCTCTAATTCTTAGTCTTATTGTACGTAGAGTAGATATTTGTTATTTTAAGTCCTAAGCTCTGATTTGACATTGTGTAATTTTATACAACAGAAAGTTCTGTTTAAGAAATACTAAATAAACGTAAATATAACTTCTTTGTCCGATGAATCAGATACATTAGAATCGTATGGTTCAAATAAATACAGTACAGAACCAAATTTTCTGAATTGTTTATATTTTCGTCTTGGGTATCTTTATAATCAAATTCATAATCACTAAATGCATCGATCTCGTAATCTGTCAATTCACAAAATAAAAGAGATGTTTTGCTGTGATATATTATATTATTGCAATGTTTCTATTGCCTATCTGCTGTGTGTTCAATGTCTGACGTCACACAGCACCAGATGTTAAATGACCGGAAATGCGGCTAAGAATCATCGGAGATATTCGTGCCCAGATGCAAATTAAAACTTTAACTTGCAATTACTTGATACTGAAGCATTGTAACTTAGTTATCAAGTGTTGATTACGTAATTTATGAATATTTACGTATAATATATAAAAATCGTTTTGCATTGTTGGTACACTTTAATATATAAATAACAAAATCCACCAGCATAAAGTACTATACTTAATATAAAAATAACAAAATCCACCAGCATAAAGTACTATACTTAATATATAAATAACAAGTTATAATCATGATAAAGAATTAAAGAAGAGACGTACTGTATCTACAGCTATAAAGAAGGAAGACTTGATGGCATGCACAATGGAGGGATATACTTCCTGGAAGTTCTCCTTAGTCACATCTATGACAGGTACTTTTTCAAACTGATTTGACATCTTGAAAAATTTTCTTTATTTTGAACCTAAAATATAATCAAAATGTGTTATACATTGCATACTTAAGAAAAGTTTATAACTAAGTTTTAAGGTTTACTAAACCTTAAATGGGTCCAAATTTGAAAACCTTTCAGGAATAATTGCTTGCTCTTCCGACGAAAAAAAGAAAAATTAAATACCTTCAAGTATCTGTAAATACATTGTTGGAAGGTTGTATGAGAGTTCAATATCACATGACTTAACATGATCATGTTTTGCTCTTTACTGGCATGATCACATGTGATTAGATTGACGAGTCATTTCAATCCTTTGTTACAATTTCAAATCTGGGTTTTCAAAGTCCTTTAGACAAAGTAATGCAGACATTTTGTATGAAAATGCATGGAAAAGGTGAAAAATTAATTATAATTTCATGGTGTCTCTATCCAGTAAGATGGACTGTTAATAGACAAGTCTAACACTTTATCATAGCTGGTCATATAATTCTAATTGTGAATCTGATTATTTTCTAAACAGTTCAAATAGCTTGATTAATATTTATAACATTATTTTGTATACCCAGTATACCATAATTTTTTAAAAAAGGTGTATGTATTTTGGTTTGTCTTATTTTCTTCAGCAGCTGGTCTTAGTAATCAAATGTTCTGTGTAGAATAAAGTAGAAAAGTACCATTTAACAATGGATAAGTACTATATAACACTTGATAAGTACCATATAACACTGTACAAGTACCTATAACATTGGATAAGTACATGTACCATATAACATAGGATAAGTACCATATACATGTAACACTGGATAAGTACCTATAACACTGGATAAGTACCATATAACACTGGATAAGTACCATATACATGTAACACTGGACAAGTACCTATAACACTGGATAAGTACCATATAACACTTGATAAGTAACATATACATGTAACACTGGATAAGTACCTATAACACTGGATAAGTACCATATAACACTGCATAAGTACCATATACATGTAACACTGGATAAGTACCTATAACACTGGATAAGTACCATATAACACTGGATAAGTACCATATACATGTAACACTGGACAAGTACCTATAACACTGGATAAGTACCATATAACACTGCATAAGTACCATATACATGTAACACTGGACAAGTACCTATAACACTGGATAAGTACCATATAACACTGCATAAGTACCATATACATGTAACACTGGATAAGTACCTATAACACTGGATAAGTACCATATAACACTGGATAAGTACCATATACATGTAACACTGGATAAGTACCTATAACACTATAGAAGTACCATATAACACCAGAGTTGTGGAATTACACAGTACTCATGTAATGTACCAGTAATTGAAACATCTGAAGATATAGAGACTGATAAAAGGGGAGGGTCTTTCTCCTTCAAAAATGAAAATGCACATGAATCCAGTACCCACTCATTTGAGTTGTTTGAGAAGGATTTCTGTTTTATCAGTGAGCCATTTTATTTCTATTGGTACATACCATTACTGAGAGTCATATGCCACAATCAGAAGTCTTTCTCTCGTATACTTACAACAACGTAGGTCATTTAGCCTTTAGTCAAACGCAAAATGTAACACAGGGAAAAAAGTACTGAAGAACCGTCATTCAAACCAAAACTTTCCATGTCGAGGATGGATGATCTATCAAATGAGATACTGGGTCCATAACTTTGCCCACCATTACATTTTAATTTTCATTAATATTTTTGTTTGTTGCTGCTTCTAAGATGTGTTAAGGACTGACAGTTCAGCTTGTATTGATACAAAAATCCAAAGGGAGAATGAAAAAGAATTAAAGAATAAAGAAAATACTATGAAATAGATGTGCTTGATATAATGCACACACATACAATGTATGCTTGCACCTTTGTGTTTGACATTTTTCTTTTGTCCTCCTAGGTATATTAATCATTGATGATGTGCTATTTGTTAATCATTGACAATGTGTTATTCCTTAATCACTTATAATGTGTTATTGGTTAATCACTGATAAAGTTATTTGTTAATCATTGACAATGTGTTACTCGTAATTTATTGACAATGTGTTATTCATTAATCACTTATAATGTGTTATTGGTTAATCACTGATTATGTTATTTGTTAATCATTGACAATGTGTTATTCGTAATTTATTGACAATGTGTTATTCATTAATCACTTATAATGTGTTATTGGTTAATCACTGATAAAGTTATTTGTTAATCATTGACAATGTGTTATTCGTAATTTATTGACAATGTGTTATTCGTAATTTATTGACAATGTGTTATTCGTAATTTATTGACAATGTGTTATTCATTAATGTTGTTGAGAGCGGAAAATAAGATAAGTTTTCATTCCTTTTTTCTTAAAATGCACCAAAGCACAGAGCTTTCACTCTGTGTCCACCATAACATTTATTTATCATGACTTTCTTTTGTAAAAAGTGTGAACATGTACCAAGTCATTTAAAGTTGTTGATTTCCATTCTTAAAGGGTGTACTAAGGAGTGTTTACTGGAATGTATAAACACTTTCAGCTATCACCTATGGACTATTTGCTAGGGTAACCCTTTACTTATCTATTTCACTAGATGAGAGTTGATTGCAGATGTGCTGATTGGTGCCTTCATTATTCCAAACTTTTTATTTGATAGACAAAATAATGGTAAATCTCATACACATCTATTTATTTTCTTTAACTGATGATGTAATGCAATTTCTGGTCAAATGCGAGCCCATTATTTCCAATTAAAAGTACAGCAGAAATGATAAATATGACTTCATCCCACAAAACATATAATAACAAGAGCAACATTTAACGTAGCATAATACACCCATAGTTTAAATTGAAGTGGGAAACACAAGAACTGTGACCTTAATCTTGCACATATTACCTTAGTTCACTGCCATGACACACCTTTGGATATGGGCAACAATTCTGTGAAATATTACTCAAATCCATGCAAGAGATAACTAGAGCATGTTTGTAAAACATATTCCCCCTCTGTGGGCTTATTGCATAGCAGCAACAAAGCTTTCCTATATTATAAGTGTCATGGGCCATAACTCCTATAAATTTAGATAATAACAGTCCTGACCTTGCCTTTTGACATACTGACCCTCAAATCTATCAGCATCCTTCCCTTTTGATAAGATTTCACATTACCACTATTTACAAAACTTGACCTGCAAAATATGGGGAATATGATCAAATTCTGATGAGCAGTTAATGATATATGATAACATATGAAAATTACCTGTAAACCAATAATTACAGTCTATTTTCATCAGCTGTGACCTTGACCTTTGACATCTCACCCCAAAATCAATAGGGTTCTTCCTCTCTTAATAATAAAGCATATATCCAAATTTGGTTTGAATATGATGACAGGTACTTGAGTTATCATCCGGAAACTTATAATTACAGTATATTTTTGTCAAGTGTGACCTTAAATGCAAGCTACCATAGCTTGTGCAGGAGTGTAAGGTACCCTCCTCCCACTCTACTCCCTTGTCCTGTCTCCTTTTGCACTTGCCATCTTATTCAAGCTTTAAAATGCACAATTGTAAATATATCTCTCTCTCCAATGCAAAGAAGAAAAGTGCTTCTAACAAAGATCACTTTGTATTAGCCAATCTAAAAACTAGCCTTAAAATCATCAGACAGTATGCAATAAAGACAGATGTTATACAGTATGGTGCTATGAGTATGCTGGTCATTTTCTATGTCTGTACGAACTCCGTTCTCCAATCTGACTAAACATTTTATCTAAATCCCATACTACAATAAGAGCAGTAGGTTATGGCCATGATGGGTTGGAATCCTGGTCTGGAACAAACTGTAAGTTTAGTATTAAACATGTTTTTTGGACACCTGCTTTTGGTGACTATCAATTAAAAATTCATATAAATAAATGTAAATAAATAATACATATAAAACAAGATGTGTCAATACATTATGTATGCCCCACTGGAAGCAAAAAATGAAATATGACATATGACATGTAGTCCATGGGCCATAACTCCTATAAAATTGGTGTTCAGTATTCCCCTTCTGCAAATCTACATATTGTGATCTTTGGTCTTTAGATTGAAATCCTCCTAAGGGTTAAGGAGAAGCTATAAGACGAGGTAAATTTGACATACCATATACACATAGACATCGAAGTCAAAGGGACATAACTCTGTCAAAAATTATTCTACTGGCACCAAATTAATATTTGACCTAGATATTATCATGATGTATCTGTACATCTAATTTCAAGTAAGTATATGCATTCATTGCAGAGATACAGCACAAAATCTGCTGTCAACAATTATTTGACTAACATCAAATGACATTCTCATGATGTAACAATATATACCACAGTTCCAGTGAATATGAAATTGTAAAACATATTTCAGGACATTCAATCTGGTGAACTAGGACAATTCACCAGACCAAAACAAAATGTACAATTTTAGAAAGATGGTCACAAAAACCATACAACGACTGCTCAGTCACTTTTGCGAATCTCTGGCAAGTAAAAACACATCTTCACAGTTGTCTTCTTCTTCAATAAAGTCAATACAATAATAATCATTGTGAACATCTTTCCCAACCCCATATAAATGAAAGGACCTTTAAACCTTTGTTTCTGTTTTAGGTTTTGTTCATCTCCACCAGACAAACAGTCTGGAAACTTAAGGCTATTTACGTGACTGACAGCATTATTACTGGACTTGTCAATCGGTCCAACGATATTTCATTTTCACTGCATTTCAAGTCAATATGTGCTTTCACTGCAGATACAGCACAGAAACTGTTATTACTAAATATTTACTTTGTCCAAGGGGCATAACTCCATCAAAAATTATTTGACCAAAACTAATTACATTGTTTAGCACGCATTATTTGTCATCAGGTTCATGGATGCTTTACCTTATCCGGTTTCATAATTTAGTCTTCTAAATTTGTATTCTGCGATACTGCCGATAGTCTAAAAATTGACTTCAGAGATTTCAGTTATGTTTTAATCAGTTTAAGACCAATTCAACTTAATCTGCATGGTCACCAAAAAATATGGGGTGGGTGGGAGGATTTTGTGTTTTAATTTTCATTTCTTGGAGCAAAACTACTGATGACAAAAGTGTTTTTGTCAACATATGGTTGTCATTTAATGCCCTTATTTCAACAGATGGATGTCAAGCTATGCTTTTTCTCACAGATGGATTCCAGGTTAGGCTTTAATTTCGTTTTTTAAACCAGAAATGGAATCAAAAGTATAAATACCAGACTTGGACAAGAAAAATCTCTGGATATTGTAAATTTTGACAAAATAATAAAAATGGGGGCAGACCAATTTTTGAGAGGCGGATAGGGATAATAATCTATCAATTAAGTTGAATTGGTCTATTTGGATTTTAGCGACATATTCTTTTGTGTAAGATATAAATCAAATACTGGTAGCCTATTTTGTGTTGATAATGCACACCCCTAAAAGGAAATTTAGAAATTTAATGCCAGACATGAATCAAAATGGTGAGGTCTTGTTGCCCTAACCTGACAGTGACAACTTTCACTTGAAATCCCTACAACTGAGAATGTCAAAATAGCAATGAGTAAGGATAAAGGTACATTGCTGTCATTAGTAATAGTGGTATCTTATCCTAGACCCTGTACAAGAAATCTTACTCACTCCAATGGGGTACAATTTCTCTTAAGTACGCTTTCACCTGACACTGTTCGGAATATGTGTGCATATGACAAGTGCAATACACAAAATCTACTTTCATTTTGAGTGACATCATTCAGGAACCTACTTCAACAGCACGTTATACAGGTTGGGCACATCCCTCTAAAGAGAGACATTCCCTGTTTAGAGACATATTTCATTAGCATTTAAAAAATTGTCTCTCTAAAGAAGATTACCTCCAGCTTAATGCATGAGTTTGTTAAAACTAAAAATCAAAATTTTGGAATTTTCATTTGAAAATTAAAAGTGCACATCTTTACAATGTCCTAAACAATATTTGTAAAGAATGTTTGGATTTTCTATCAACCGTTTTTGTGTTTATAGCTGCAGAAGTTTTACATCATCAAACTCGAAAACAGTACATCCTACAGGTCAACATCTTTTACAAATATCGTTCAGTATGTACTGTAGATCATGTGCGATTTTAAGTTGCAGGTAAAAATTACAAATTTTGATTTTTTAGTTCTTGGGAACTCGTGCATGAACTTTGAAAACATCCCTCTTTAGAGAGGCATTTTTTTTAAATGCCAGCAAAATGTCTCTCTAAAAAGGGAATGTCTCTCTTTGGAGGGATGTGTCCACCCTGTTATACTAATAACTAATTAGACTAAATCAAACTTGTAATAAATAGGACAAATCAGCTTTGTGTGGTCCTTAAAACCGGTGTAGCGTGAAATCCGCCAGTCTGTGAAATCTGCCAGTCAAACCGGAAGTCTGGTAAATTTCACGCGGGGGTCGTGAAATCTGCCAGTCCCATGAAATCTGCCAGTTTATATGTTTTATTTAAATGAGAAAACTTAAACACATTAAAGGAAATATTTTCATGTAAGCGTACTGATCACCAAACAGTATATTATAGATCTAGAAAAAAAAACCGTGTCATAGGCGTACAGATGTACGTGCACACACACGTGTTGCAAAGCAGCAAAGCCAAAGGGTGTCGGACACCTGTAGAGCCGAGGATGATGGATGAATATTTCATAACATTTAATTACAGGTCATTTAGTAACTAAATTATACCTAAACACACTACAACATACTTTACAATAGCTACGAAATAAAAACACCCAAGCTGAATTATAGTCTACCGTTTTTACCTGTACAGGTACTGTATGGAAAAAAATTGAAGATGTAAATTTTTGATATGCAAGAAAAAATATTCGGATGTGTTGCACATCAAAATATGACATGATAAACTGCTAGTACAAATCATTTATCCTAAATTGGAATAAGGAAAAAATGTAACTGAATTAAGTGTACCTGTGTTAATTACACAAGTTTTTTCTTAAATATCTTTCCATATATAAGATCTGATAATCATACTTTTTTTACTTGAGTATGCAGTCCACATGAATTCATTTTCACTCTGAGTAAGTTTACCTGATTTCACTTAATATACAGGTAAGATAAATTTTACTGGTGTAAAAGTGTGATACTTGAAAAGTCGGTATCGTAATTGCACTACAATCAAATATTTTTGTAATGTGTTAAATGTTCATTATATTATTTATATTCATGTATTGTATAGCTCCATGGTGACTTCTGCCACATAACTTAGCCGGTAACTCCTCTTTTTTCTTTGAAAACTCAAGCCATGACCCATTGAACACATCCTGACAATTTCATCAAAAGGTTGTCTTTAAAAATAATAAAGTTAGTTTAAATGTATTGGTTCAAGGGTTAAAAAATGTCATACTGGTGCTGTTACTTACTTCATAATATTGGTAATTTGCAGTACTGTACACATCAATCCACAATTTTCTCAAAGTACATATTACTTTACCTACCGGTACTTCAAATGCCTGTATCTCAGTAAGTATATATACATGCCACCCTGGCAAGTAAGGCATCAAAATGTTGGTTGATAGGTGTTTTACATTAATTGCAAAATAATTACAAAATAAAGACAAAGGGTATTCATTATATTATTTGAAGTATTCCTGATATCCAAGATGTGATTCAGGGCAACGTTAGTTAGCCACTTTCTTTAGGTGGGGCCTTTTGTTGACCGATTTCAAGTCTGGGTCATGAACAACAATTGTTTCAAATATTGTCCAGATCCAACTTAATAGGCCTAATTTCATATGTTGAGTGTTGAGAAACCTCTAAAATCTTATTTAGATGTGTAAAGAAATAAAAAAAAAATTTTGACCACAGCTGGATTTGAACCACTACACTGCATATTTTAATTACCAAGTGGTATAGAATGTACCATTGTGAAACCTAGTTTTTAGATAAGGTGGCACCATCTGTTGACCAATTTGGATGAAATATACAAAATTGATAGAGGACCTATAGTACTTCATGTATACCATGTTTCATTAAAATCTTTCATGTGGTATAATAGCAGAAGTTGAAAATGTGAAGAATTGTCCCTATACACCCTATTTGGAAGTCTTAAAAAATTCTGAGGAATATTGCATTTGTTGTATGTGAAAAGCAGTCTTAACAGCTTATTTTACAAGATTTTAGCCATGAAATTTGCCAGCACATCCACCTTAAAGAGAAATAAACCCATATATAGACTTCAATGTGTTTTATGGATTATTCTCAAAGTGTGAACCAGAACATAGGCACATTCAGATGTATTGTTCCGTTGCAATACCAGAATGAGAGGCAAAATATGCAAAGTTGCAAGGATTTAGCCATGAAATTTGCCAGCACACCTACCTTAAAGAGGAATAAGGTCATGCGTAGTACTCAATATCTTATTAAGACTATACCCAATATCAGAACAATGAAATAAGTAAATTCTGAGGAATATTGCATTTGTTGTATGTGAAAAGCAGTCTTAACAGCTTATTTTACAAGATTTTAGTCGTGAAATTTGCCAGCACACCCACCTTAAAGAGAAATAAACTCATATATAGATTTCAATGTGTTGTATGGATTATTCTCATAGTGTCAACCAGAACAGGATCTCAATACCTTTAAAGATATTAGACCATTTATATAAGCATGGGATCAGACATGACCCCATGGTCCTCTACATGCATCAATGAACTTTTCTTGACACAAAATTACCTGGTTTGAGGGTGGAGACTTCAGTTGTTTCTAATTAAGATAATTGGCTACTTTTTAAAGAAAAGAGGGTAAAGTGGGTTTAAATCGATAACATGGAACATAAAAACCCCCACTCTACCTTTTCTGTAATCTTGAAATTTTGAAAATGTGAAGAAAATACCCTGCCGCCTTATACATTTCTTGCAGTCTTAAAAAATTCATGGAAAATCCAAAAATTAAACTTTTGTCATAATTCTTTCAGAAAAGCATTCCTTTACTATATTCTGGCTAAAATAAGCATTTCGGTGCATTAAAAGTAACCCAAAGGAAAAATATTGAGGAAAACCATGCTATTGTGATCAAAAGAGCTCGCTTAAAGGCCGATATCGTAGTATAAATAGCGGCCAATCAAGAAAATGGTGGTAGATTTGATTTTTCGAGACACGTACAGATTGCAGCAATAAATTTGTGAAATTATCAACAATTACGTCGATTTAACTCACGAAAATTGTTGTGCTTATTCCTCTCCGTAATATACAAGTTCGTATCAACTAATATTGTAATGAAACTTTCCCATAATTATATATTTATTCGTCAAAGTTCTGAAGCAGACCTCATTATCTAATTTCAAATTCAATTTCGTTCGTTAGTGGGCGTGTTTTCGTGTGTTTTTGTTTACACCGGATGTAGTGTGAGTAGCAGCACATGTTGACGGTCTGATAAGAAATTTAGCGCCAACTGTGATAGCAGGAGTGCCTCGTCAAAGTAATAACAAAAGATCTATAATTATATAGAATAATAAGTTGACTTACTGGTCTGTCTCTGATTATCCAAGTACATCCACGAATATATAGAACACATAATACGTTTAAACATTGTTTGCTGTGTATTTATTCTATTGTCGGCATAACGACAATTTGTGCATTCCGATGTTGGATGGTATAAAAACGGAAAATCAAAATTGTTTGTACTTATACTTTTTTGGTTTTAATTAGACTGCATCATGAGGAAGTTTTATTCCCACATATGTCCCATGTACAGTTTATCCTTTGGATGGGAAGCCATGACCTCAACAAATTCACTACACACGAAGGCATTTCGCGTCTGTGTTCTAGTGCTCTAGATTCTTTGATCGTTCCACACACCGCGATGCAATAATATTGTCCAAAACATTATTTATTTGTCTTTTCTTATCTTAGAGTTCCGTTGATAAGTTACACTGGGTTCGGATTCCCACCACAACTGCATGAGTATTACTTTCGTCCGTTATACAATGTCTGCATAAACAAAGCGGACACTCTTCACTGTTTGGGTCTTGCGATATTACAAATGTCTCTTCGGCATTATGTTCGTCTCCATCACATATAATAGTATATTCACCAAAGTCCGTCTGAGTCACTTTGTCCAATCCCTGGAATAGCGCGTACGAACTCCCGCCAATTCCAGTGTGTTGTGGTGGGTCAAGGAGGTGTAAGTCCCAATTGTTTAGCACAAATAAAGTTTTCATAGCTTTTAATTTCAACTCCGTAACATTAAAATTTAATTTTTGTTTTCCTTCCATATTTAATACCTATGATGAAAATACTGTATACTGACACATGCCAATTTTGCTAATTGATAAAGGATGCAATTGCCAGTTTTCTATCGGATGGAGGGGGGGGGGGGAGGTCTATTACATTTCTATATAACTTATTTTGAAAATATTCGAACGATTGTTATAGCATAAAACTAATCTTAGGTATTTTCAAGTACGAGGTGTAATTAATATTTATTGTTTTCTGTGATGTGTATTTAGCCTTCACTTTGTTAAGTAACCTATGTGTGAAGCACGTGTTTTTACTCGGCCGAAACACGCTGTGTGTTATTTTTATCTCTGCTACAGCGGCAAGGACCGCCCAACTCCAAATACGCTTAATTGCACTACCACCGGATTTTCATGTAGGTCAAGCTCGGCCTTTAAGCTTTCAGGTCAGGTTAACTAATAAAACAATCAGGAATAGTCTTATTTATATATACATATATATATATATATATATATATATATATATATATATATGTATATGTATATATATATATATATGGATGAACCACCTTTATGTGACTGGAACTTAAATTGCTGCTGTGTGTCCATATATATTACATAACTGTATCTCTACAAATGTCATTATGGTTTTTTCTTTCATTGCCAAAGAAATGGTAACCATTTAAGACATCTCCATCTGTCACATTAAATTTTATTTTATCTCATCACTGCCAGTGTAGAGTTAAGTTCCTTTAATGCTCCATCTTCATCTGGACTTTTCTCTTTTCATATAATCGCTAGTGTGCGTAACTATTTCAAGACTCCTGACGATTAATTAACAAATACATTGTAATCATACTCCTTTCTCTAAACAATTGGATGTACATACCAGATAGATCTACATTAAAAATTCAAACTGCATTTATAAAGATGGATAACTGAACAAATACATTGTATGAGCTGATTCATGCAGTGCTGTGTATTTATTTATCAGAAAATTGGTAGATTTTCTCAGGTATTGAAGTCCAGCGTCTAGATTTACTGTATTTAGCCTAATACTAGCGATAGAACTTTATTAGTAATAGTACATGCAATACTTGGACATTATCCGTGTCATCTTTGCTATAGAGAGTAATAAATAACACAATACATGAAGGAGACGAAAAAAAAGGAACCTAAACAATTTTGAGAGTATGAATAGTTTGAATGAAACCTCGAGCGGTAGATAATTAACGTTTTGTATGCGTTTGTATCATCTAAGCTGACTCGTCGTTCAAAGTGAAAGTAGGATATCCATGAGCATTTCATTAAGAAAAAGTATATTTAATAATCGATCATTTTTTGACAGTGCTCAGATTGAATCAGTATTAGATTGCTTTATACTATAAGCAGTAAATGACTCACAATTAACGTAATTTAAAGGAATATATAAACTTTAAATTAGCCTGACTGGCAAATTTCACGGGGGTTGTTGACATGATGCTTGCGCATGCGCACTGGCAAATTTCACGGGGCTGGCGGATTTCACGCTACACCGGTACCCCCTTAAAACTGGTACAACTAATTCACGCATTAATGTCTGTACTACATAGTCGATGACAAATAAATTGAATACATATACAACCTACAACCGTTATGCATTATGGCTATGGTATATCTACATGTACTGTATTTACATAGACCTGTATCAAGATACAGGTCTATGGTATTTACAATAACACCACTTGCCTAGTTTTCCCGCTAAAATAATCTTGAATTACAATCCCGAACATTTTATAACATGGGCTAGAGCTGAGACGTACTGTACTGTATCTATAGGCTAGCTGATAGATATCACAGGAATCGGCCGTTTAATTAGTATTTGTAGTCGAATTCGGCCGAGAGCCTATTTTCTTAGTATTTTTTATAGAAAAAAAGACTTTCGGCCAAATTTGACCACAAACACTAATTAAACGGCCGATTATAAGTAGATAGGATTTGTCCGTTGCCGCTACTCCTCGATCCTCTGAAATTTCATTATAGAGTAGACTAGAAGTATTCCAAACCTGACTCCAGCCTCCTTCGGGAATGGAAAATCGGCGTGTCTTCTTATCTTGGTATGGATTCTCTTTCAATATAGATGGTTATTTTTGTCAGAGACATATATACACATGTGTATATATGTCTCTGTTATGGTATTTTTTAATATGACTAACAGGATTCATTGAGTGAAAAAAATCCAGTACAAACCATCGGTCATATATATATATATATATTCAAAAAATAAGAAGATTGTCTTCAAAGCTTAACATATTTTATTCCATTACTACACGTGTTTCGGCATTATGAGCCTCTTCAGGTAATGATGCATGATAATACAACAAGCAAGTATATATACACATATTCTTAGATAATAATGATAACAGTAGAATATCAGATAAAGTATATAGTAAGTATTTTAACAAAAGTATCTGATATAATCTCACATTCCACTACGTGGGATGATGCTATGTTTTGTTAAGGGAAGGTTTATATTTGTCGATGAAATCTTGCTCTTTGATCGTAATGATTGAATAGTTGTCTGTTTGGTATATAGGCATAACCTTAAATTTGCCATTACTGCAATGGTGAAGGTGTTTGCTCACAAATAACACTCGGTTTTGTGAGTGTATTATATTGCTTTTATGTAAAGCTACTCTGTGATTTAAACATTGTGTTGACCCAATATATTCTTCTTTACATTTGTCACATGATATAACATATATTACATTTTTAGAATTGCTAATTAGTTTTCGTTTTACTAGGAAATGAACGTTACCATTTTTAAAATTATACACATTTCCTTCCATAATTATATCACAAACCTTACATTTTTTATTTCTGCATTTTGTTACACCTATATTTTCCGATTCCTCAGTATTAAAATTTGATTTGGCAGATGTAATTAATTGTTTAAGATTTTTTGGTTGTCTCTTGCTTTTGATAATTTGTATCTTATTTAGAATTTTGTTCATCTTTTCGTCTGTCGACAGTATGACCCCGAAATCATCGCCAAGACTATAGATCTTGTATTGGGTCCCTCTACAACCTAATGCAGACTTTTACGTGAGCGTTGCACGCTGACTAACAGGGAGGTGGGGACTCTATGACGGGCCTTATCCAAACCTTTTCAAAGGAGACAAGGTCCTGATCGTCGTCCCCTCTGACTGTTAGTCGGGATTCCTATTGATCAAGGATCTGAGCTTGCTTACAAACGGGCAGAGCACGGTTTACTTATGTTGATGTCTCCTTACATATTTTTGATAGCAAGATATATTATTCTATAATTTTGTGTGTAATAATTTTAATAAATTTTTATGACCTCTCCTTGAGAAACCTGTTGATTCTTGTTTTCTATATGGAGGATCATTTATAATTCTTTAAATGTGTGTCCTTTGATTGTGCTGCTTTTGCGGTGAGTAGAAAGGTGGGTGCCCGTAAACCGGTTAACCACACCAATTGAGTGACGTTTGTTACTTCAATTGATCGTCTTAAGTCGGTATCGTAACCGCAGCACAATCGAATATTTTTGTGATGTTTTGTGTATATTATGCTATTGTCATTTTCTTGTGTGCAGGTCCATGGTGATTTGTATCATACAGCTTTGTCAGATGTCTTCTGTTTTCTCTTTTACATATTTTTGATAGCAACATATTATTCTATAAATTTTTCGTGTGTTATAAATTTTTATGTCCTCACTTCTTGAGAAACCTGTTGATCCTTGTTCTCTATATGGAGGATCATTTATAAATTTTTAAATGTGTGTCCTTTGATTGTGCTGCTTTTGTGGTGAGCGGGAAGGTGGGTGCCCGTAAACTGGTTAGCCACACCAATTGAGTGACGTTTGTTACTTCAATTGACCTCCTTATGTCGGTATCGTAATCAGTGACGGATTAAGAGGGGGAGGGCGGCGGGGGCCCGCCCCCCTCTTTTGGCCACATATTTACTAGTAAAAATCCAGATTTTGCACCATAAAATGGCTGATAAGTTTGGCTAATACACATGTGCCCCCCCCCCTTTCGGAAATCCTGGATCCGCCACTGGTAATCGCAGCACAATCGAATATTTTTGTAATGTCGTTTCGTGTATGTTCTATTATTGTCATTGTTTGTGTGCAGTCCTTGATGATTTGCATCATACAGCTTTGTCAGAAGTCTTCTTTTATCTTTTTCATTACTGATATAGATTTACACTGAATTCTAATATCTTAGGATTACCCCCCAAAATAAAATAGAAAAAACCTCATTTCTAGTGGGTCCTTAACATGAAAGAAAAAAGAGGAGTTACCGGCTCAGTTATGTGGCAGAAGTCACCATGGAGCTATACAATGAAAGGAATTTTTCATATGATGAATCTAGACTGTGCGAAACGTCCTGAGTACTAACAAGCGAGGTAACTCTAGCGTAGAAACTTAGAAAGTGGAAGATGGACCACGAGGGCAAAGAGGAGAGAGGGAAAAGGCAAGAAATGGACACTTTACCGAAGCCGAATATATCAAGAATTAAAAATAAAATACGTAGAAATGAGGCTTACAGAAAAATGAAAAGAGAAAAGAGAAAGGTATTTCATTTTTTCAGATTTTTTTCAGAATTCTTTTTATCAGAGGAAATTCGAAGTACTTTACAATATACACTTCGCTGATCCAGCCTCTGGTCGTCTGCTGCTGGTTCAGCTATGTTGCATTAGCAAGACCTAATCCTGTACATGGTGTTGTGTCGAAGTCGACCAATTCTGCTGATTAGTATTCGAATGGCAGAAATGAATATTTCGCACTCGGATCTTATCGTAATGATATCTTTAGAGATTCTTGCACGTGGAGGTTTACTATGCTGCTGTTTATTGTTGGCACTCGCCAGAGTCTCGTATCAACTCATCGTCATAAAAGCATGGTTTGGAATTGCTATGCATAGTGATTCCGGACTGGTTTTACGACGATGTTATTAGTGGGTGCATGACATTTTGGGAACACGACGTTTCGGGATCAAATATATACGATGTTTAGGGACTTGAATGTGTTGTTTCGGGATATGCTATACGGGACCATATTATATATGTATTATATATGTATATATTATATGTTATTGGAAATTATGAGAATTTGTGTGTGAATTATGGTTTATTTATGATGTATATTAAATAATATTATTGATTATATGATATTATTAATGAAAAAAAAAAAATTATGAAAATCAAACATATGAGTTTCGTATTTATTTCATAATATTTCGTAAAATTTCATTAAAATTCATTCTTATTGCAAAGTAAACAATTAATATGGAATGCTTTGAATAAGTTATAATTGAAACAAATTATTGAAACCAAAGATGTTTGTTTTTATTATAATAAACACGAACAAGACCTTCAAAGAATAACTGACATACATGTCAAAAAGACGAATAAACATAAAACAACATTGAGAGAATACTATGAATTGACATTATTGTGAAGAGAACAGCTATGAGTTGATGTTATTGTTAAGAAAAAACAGATTGAATTAATATACCAAAATAAGACTTTTAGCATTTTGATTACACAAAACATAACATTAAAAATAAATATAATTATAATTAATGTTATCATAAGTAAGGCTTAAGATAAAGAATGATTAATATTAGATCCCGAAACGTCGTATTTAAATACCGAAACATCGCATATTAGGTCCCGAAATCTTGCTTAGGTCCCGAAACATCGTGTTCCTGAAACATATGTTCCTGAAACGTCATGTATTCGTTATTAGACAGTGACTTCCCGTACACAGGATTGTATATACCTATCCCGATGGCTAAACATACACAGGGTACAAAAAAGTGCCAAAATCGCAGCTCATACTCAGTGACCAATGTTCAGTCATTGACACAATAAATCAATATTAATCAAACAATTTGTTCTCTTTTTCTTTTTACTGAGTTGTACTTATACACAGTATACTGAGAGTTCATGTGACTTGTTACGAAGAACACGATGGATGAAGATCGTGAACTAAAAGTTGGGCTTTCATTTAAGTCATATAACGAAATTGATGAATATGTAAAGAGCTACGAAAAAAGAGAGTGTGTTCCGTTATATAAGAGGACGTCTCAAACAATACAAAAGCACATAAAGACTAAGAAAAATGTGAATATGGACTTGCAACTGGAGACTAGAATATGCGTGCATACATGGGGGGAAAAAGTTCAAAACGGACTCTACGGGCACAAGACCAAACACAAGGTAATTAATTTTCATGAATATTTTCAAATAAATAAATAGTTTATATGAAATTAATAAATAAATAGTTTATATGAATAAGAAAGATGAGTAAATAAATAAATAAATAAATGGCACCTAAGATAAAAAAGACCTTATTTAGTATTTTTATATTTGCACATGTCTTTAAACATATTAGATTATATGCGAAACCGGTTTTGGCTCTTTTTTACCCTGTGTACGTTTAGCCATCGGGATAAGCATACGCAATCCTGTGTACGTGGAGTCACTGCCATGTTATTAACCCTTCTGTCTTGGGTGGGACTAAAGGCCGAACCTAACAAATATGTTGAATCAAGCCAAACCTAAGCTTTATTTAAGCTATTTTTAAATATTTTTAATTGATTCTTATGTATATTGATGTAATGAGGTCATATCTAATTATTTCTACACCCCAAAATAAAAAATATACCATATGAATTGAAATATAGCTTTATCACTTGCCGAAACTAACGATCAAACATGTAGAGTCGTACTGGGTACCGTGTGGAACCTAAACTTCATTTAAACTGTTTCTGAATGTTACTTTATCTAATAAGGGCATATCTAACCATTTCTGTGCTCCAAAATAAAATATATAAAGATATTGTTTTATCTAAAGCAAACCAGCATGGCACCACACCATGCCCTTTTTGTGTGGCACCATGCCCTTTTTCTGAGCACCATGCCCTTATTTTCCCTAAGTTATTATCTTATGAGAGAAAAGGACATCAATCTTCATTCACATAATATAAAACTCTGAAAAAGATCGTTATTTACAGGGCCAGTATATTACGAACATCAGTTCAGACATGCCTTCTTTAACGCTTTCCACATTATATGTACAGTCTAACCTGTATTAAACAGTCACTGTTGGGAAATTATGAAAGTGGCCTTTATAGAGAGGTGGCATCTTAATTGAGGTTCCTTATTTTCGAACCCAAGTTGCGGCAATTTGCACATTGATATTTGAATACAGTTTAATAGTAAGATATAAAACATCATCTGTTATTACCATGTATTTATTATCTTGTTAGCAAGTAATTTGAAGGCAGACCAATCTTTATTTTATGACACAACTATAAATACATAAGAACAAAATTGAAAGGAAGGCATGTACATGTACAAGTTATAATGAAGCTTTTGAAAAGAAGAACGGATGTCCACACTGATTTTATTGAAACATCTCAATTTTCGTGATTTCCCGATAATCAAGGGTTTTAATTTCTCCCCGGTCATACTAGCACAGAGCGTTTACCGTTTACCCCCAGCACAATCGTCACCTTTAAGATGATAAGTTTGTTGTGTAGTATCTCTAGAAAAAGAATAAAACACTTTCTAACATCCATAACGTAAAACCAAGAGAGCGAATCAACTGTTTTTAAGCAGATATAAAGTCCTTGGCAAATTTTAACGCCCTCTCTTTGATCATGGATCTGGTCACATTCACACTCCAAGTGACCGCCTCCTGGAACCACTTCCAAGTTAAATCATTTATATCTTCATTTCCTAATTTATGTCTTTTTCTTTTCCTTACACTGGACCCATTATTTTCTGTGTCCTCCTAAATTTCGTCTTTTCTTTTTAATATTTGGAGAACTTGCGTTCTGCCAACACCGAGGTCTTTAGCAATGGCCCGTGCACTTTTTCCAGTCTCAGGCATCGAAAGTGCATTGTAGCGCTCTTCAAGAGTTAAAGTTTTTCGTTTGCTGCTCATATTTCGAAGTGAGTTGCCACAAAATTGATAATATGCCTGTATGTGTATACCAGTGACGTAAATGAAATCAAACTCAATATAAAATGCATGGTGAATTGTGTTTACTTGCCATCAGCTGTTTTCTTTGTAGGAATGTTCACGTGGCGAGAAAACGTGACTCGCAGTCAAGAAAACTTGTCAAATGACTTGTGGTCAGAACGGCCGTTTAAACGAGGTTTGATCACGAGCTTGGGATGACGCGTTAGACAGGTGGCCGTTGAATTAAGTATCATTAATGAGCAAAAACGATTGGGAGGGTCTGAAAATGGCCATTATAAGCAGGTGGCCGTCTAAGGTGGCCGTTTTGACAGGTTAAATTGTAATTGTCTAAGTCAGCTGTTTGACCTGCTAAATGTCAGCCATAACCTGCGTACTGCACTGTCTGTTACTTTTCGGGTGTTAATTTGGGCATTTTAATCAATGCTACATTCTACAGTCACGAAACTCAAGTAACTAATAACATAAAGGGAACAGATACACTTCATATTTTCCATTACTGTTATGCTTCCAGCAATTTCCATTAAGACTTTGAATTTGAATTACCGGTATTCAAACATCAGTCACACTTCCTACACATAGCAGATCCAGGAATTTATTTGTGAAGGAAACTGGGTGGATGTTGGAGGCTGAGAGAACTTTTTGTTTTGTTAGTAGCAATTTTTTTCTTTATTTTCATCAAAATATTGGTCGGGTTAATTTGAAATTTATTTCAACCTAGAAATACAACTGCACATCAAGGACTTATAAACTTGTCTATAAGTCCGTCTGCACATGCATATTTCTGGATCCCACATTACATTTCCTTTAATAACACCATCTTTTTCAGCTAAAATAATGGCATGCCATTATAATATTTAAGTTATGTAAAAAATAATGATGCATGTGAAGACTAAGGTACAATTACAAAACTTGCATTATCTCATGTTGCTAGTAATAGACAGAAGAAGCAGTGCTTCTCTTGGAGAAGTTTAAATTAATTTACAAGAATATAAAAAAGTATAAGTTTACAAATGAAGAATTTATGCAATACTCAAAAGCATATAATGAATGCTTATCTCGGGGAATAAACTTAACGTTCGCCCACTTGCCCAAAACAAGTAAAATTTGTTGTGGACGACCAAGAAACACTTCCTACTCGCTCACGTGACGAATGAAAAATCAAGACGAATCAGCAGTTTTCTTGTTGAATTCTAATTTGAATCATCTAGACACTTAATTCTGTCACTGAGTAAGCGGAACTAAGTGTCTAGATGATTCAAATCTGAACAGGTTCTTTTTATTTTTAAGTTAGCAATATCTGGTTTCACGTTTGTTTAAATTATGGCTCGACAAGCCCAGTTGGGAAGTTTTTTCGCCGTTCCCATGAAACGAATGTATCGCCGACAAAATGGGACCATTACTTTTTCTTGCAATTTTTGAATGGTTTCAGTGTGGGCTCATAAAGATTGGTGTGGGCCTGTAGATTCTGAGTCTTATGAACCCACATGGCTCGTAAAAATTTCTGTTAAGTTTATTCCCTGAATTATGTAATTGTAACAGATATTAAGTTATAGTTCCTACAACTGTGAAAAGGAATTTATTCTGAAAAGAAGCTGGAAATAAAATTTTCAACTAAAGCAATTTTAAGTATTGCAAATTACATCAAATTATTAATATCAAGAACAATTATATTTTACATTTTCATATCGTCTAAGTTATAAAACAAGGAAATAAAGCAATTTTAAACTCAAATTTTAAAGGTATTTGGTTGACAAAAGTTGCTAAATTAAGTGTCCTATGTACCAAATACCACGTTAAAAAGTGCCCTTTTGGTGGAGAAATTTGTGTGCCCTTTTTGAATTCTAGATTTAACACTAAAATATGAGATATATATAACAAATAAAGAGATGCTCCATCTGAGCTGAGATATACAACTGTATGACAATACTAACGGCATATTCTATGTCTTATGTCGCAATTATTTTTCATCAATATTTTAAATTTTGCTTTTATGCCCCCGCCATATATGGCCGGGGGCATATAGTGTTGCACCGTGTCATTCCGAAACCTTGTCATCGCAACTCCTCCCAAACCGTACATTAGAATTTCACCAAACTTCACATGTAGGTAGGGCAGCATATGTAGATGTGCCTGAAGGGAGGCAGCTCTGCTCAGAAATTTTTTTCAGGAGTTACGGGACTTTGAAATTAGAAAATGTACATTGCATATGGCTGAACCTTCTTTGAATTTTCAAATATTAGTTCTGTGGCAATTATATTTCACTACCTTAGCTTATCTGTGTCGCACCGACTCATTGAAATTCTAGTTAATGAATAGTTCTTGGCATAACCACTCAACATCATCTACTTACATAATTTTGATTAACATTAAATTTTCTCTTGATGACATTTTGTCACCTACATGGAAATTGAACCTGGTGGGCATGGCAATCTTAAATATGTATATTGTCCATCATATGTTGATATGTTTGTCAAATGTATATTTGTAATGATTTGAAGTGGTCGCCATTGCAATAACGGTGCCACATTTGCAATTTCAGCAATTGGCTTTCATTAAAATTTAAACATTGTTACCACCAAGGCCATTAATTGCCAACCCAAACATTAAATGATTGAAGATTTATTTATGGCTTATTTTATTTTCTTAGAGTTAAACAGGTACTGATGCATTTGTCGTTCACATCGTCTGTCCCTTTGTCATATCAACCTGTCTCCAATTCAAGTGTTCAAATAAGAATGCCACTCAGGATTTCTAATTTGAAACGATCATCATGCATGATTTTAAACCTGATTACTGAAAAGTGAATAATAAGTGAAGTGACCTTAGTAGCATGGTCATGATGGTACCCTCCTTGCTGATCCTTCTGTCTGCAATAAGTAAAAATCAACTCCTTGTAACAGCACACACTTGACAGTATTTCAATTATATCGTCAGTACAGTGACCAAACAAAGGCAGTTCGCACTATTTCTAGGTAAGCCATACCCGTTTCAGTACAACTTGAAGTGGAAATGTTTCCTGCAAGACACTTCAGTGCAAGTTTACTATAGTAAAAAGTGAAAAGTTTTTGATTTTGTGAAAGTATTTTATAACTGAACGCTAAACACGTGAAAGTATTGAATTTGACAAGTTTTCACAAGGCCGGAACGGCATACTACAAACAGTCACGGCTGAAATCATAACCGGACATTTGGACCAACTGGAAGCAAAATTTTACCGAACCGACTAAATTTTTACCAGATTTGTCCATCAGACCAACACTTTTCATGAAGTCTGTATGATGTCATAACCCATCACTCTAGTTCATGTAACCTTTAAATCTCTCATAATAAAGGTTTCAGTAGTGATATCATGCAACCCACTGCTGTTTATAATTTCATGCTGTACATATTTTTTCCATTCCTTACTGCCAATATGCGGCGCCGACGATCCGAGTCCAATTCACGGGTTGCGCCACTATGTTTAAGAGGTTGGTAACCTCCTGCTTCCATGTTGTGATATAACTGAAATATTGTTGAAAGCAACGTATAACTCCAATCAACCAACCAACTTCCTGCCAATTTCTCTAATGAAGCACAAAAACATAAAAACAATCCTTAGGTAACAAATATAAGTATGTTGGTTGAATTTATAATAATGTCAACAGTATTTTGCAGTACATCACTTAACACAGATGATCCAATAGTCTGGTGATGATCCAATAGTCACCAGACAAAATCTGGTAAAATTTTTCAACTTTTTCCATTTACCGGCATTTATATGTAAATAAAATTAGAAAAATGTCTAGTAAGTTTTCAAAACTTTCTCTAAGGCTGATTTCTTGACTACTTAATATTCATTTCAGGAGAGAATTCAAGAGAGAAAAAGGAAGAAAGAGGAGGCAGAAGCCTTAGGCGATAAAGTAAATTCAGCTGATATTTACACATTTTAAGAATTTGAAAAATATAACTAGATGGTTGAAAATCATTTTTCACAGTTCAGGAGATGTGGACTTTCAGAATCAGTATCATAATCGCCCATGTATGATGCACACCAATGTATAATGCACACCCCTAGAATTGGGAGAAAATGTCAAGAAAGAGTTTACTTTTTGGGTATATTGCACAAGATAAAAATTGTTAAAAAGAAAAAAGGGAGCAAGTGTAAAGTTTAAATTGGTTAGTTCCTATGTTTGTTTCTGTGTCCCATTTATATTTTAAATGTGGGGTCAAAATAGCCTGACAATACAACCTCGTAAGCCAGTGTCACTAGACAAACTTGATGAAAGGAATGTCATTTTGGCAAGATGTATCAATACATGTGACTCTGTTCATTGCTGGGATTTCAATAAAAGCTAGCTCCTGGCAAAATACCACAGTTTCAAATGATGGAAATGGCCAGTTTGAATTTCCTCTGACCTCAAATTTACTACTTACATTCAAGCATACAGCGCTCAAAATGATACGCCTTAAATTTCTAAATCACCTTCTCAAATTTAATTCATAATGAAAACCCTGCATTATAGCATGAATTGAACTGAATATTATGAAGGTGAATAGGATAAAACATGAATAAATTTTTTTGATGAGCCAGATAGAACAACTAAACCAATTGCTCAGTTCTACATTATGTCTCTGTCAGTTCTGGAAATTAGCTGATAGCAATCTATAAAAATACATTGGAAGGAATTCTAATTGAAAAATCGATACATTATTGATCAGTTATAATTTTTGTACTTTAAATTGTGCTCTGGTGCATTAATAGTCTCCTACTGGCAATGCCGAAGTGGAATCAGGTTTGCACTCTGTCCGTCTGTCTATCCATCTGTCATTCTGTCAGTCAACCGGCAAATCAATTTTCCACACTTTTTTCATTATGTTTATAGATTATCATTTGAAATTTAGTACATTGCTTTATCATGACAAGTTACAGACCAAGTTCACATTTTGTTCC
This sequence comes from Pteria penguin, assembly GCA_035048485.1. Lineage (NCBI taxonomy): Eukaryota > Metazoa > Mollusca > Bivalvia > Pterioida > Pteriidae > Pteria > Pteria penguin. The sequence goes on along the minus strand of CM068580.1, from coordinate 86,627,813 downwards.
GGTTTATTGATTTTTGCTAAGTTAGGGCCCTTGGACTAGGAAAATTAATGCAAATACTTGGTTTTTGGCAAATTTTTTGTTCATGTTGACAGAGTATCATTTGATATTTAGTACATTGCTTTATCATGACAAGTTACAGATCAAGACCAAATTTTGTTTCAGTTTCTTGATTTTTGGCTCATCTGAGCCAAAGTGATCGATCAAAGTCCGTCATTAACTTTTCACATTTTCGACTTCGTCTTCAGAAACGCTGAACAGAATTTGATGAAACTTGGTATGCATGAAGTACTCATGGTCTCCTACAAGTGTTGTTATTTTTCGTCCGAATCTGTCAACAGGTGGCGCCACCACAAGCAAAAGTAGGTCACAGAGGGTACCCTCCTTTAACTAACTTCTTTTTCAGACTGGGGGCATACAGAGACAAACTGAATGCATAGGAATGATCTAGAGGGATGTATGAAGAAGTGTTGTTATTTTTGGTTCCATTCCAAACTCAAATTTTTGACGTTTTTTCGACATTTTTGGACTTAGTAATTTCAATGCAGAAAAGTGTTATGTTTTTCAGTTAATTGATAATGATGAGTTCTTATGGCCTAATTTGATCATAATTATGGTAAGGAATATTATTGTGAAAGAATGTTGTCAATATCTCTATTTGTGGATTTTTTATTAATTTGTATAGACTTCCAAAAAAAAAAGGGGGGGGTGTTAGCCGTTTTTCACATTTTCAACTTTTTCTGCAAACCTTTTAGAAGGATTTTAATAAATCTTGGTAGAAATAAATCACTTATGATCCCCTTCAAATTCTGTCATTTTCTTCCAGACCTCTTTACAGGTGGCACCACCACAGTAGGTCACAAAAGAATACCCTCCTTTGACAATCATCTTCTTCATACTGGCTGTATACAGAGACAAACAGAATGCATAGAAATGATCAAGAGGGATGAGTGAAGAAGTCTTGTCATTTTGGTTTCCTTCCAAAATCAAATTTTAGAAATTTTTTCGACATTTGTTTCGACTTGGTGGTTTCAATACAGAAAAGTGTCATGTTTCCTAGTTAATTGATAATCATGATTTCTTATGGACTATTTGGATCATAATTATGGTAAGGAATATTATTTTGAAAGAATTTTGTCAATATGTCAATTTCTGGTTTTTCTATGAATTTTTTAAGACTTCCAAATGAGGGTATATAGGGACAATTCTTCAAATTTTTAACTTCTGCTGTAATACCACATGAAGGATTTTTATAGGTCCTCTATCAATTTTGTACATTTCATCCAAATTGGTCAACAGTTGGTGCCACCATGTCTGAAAAATAGGTCTCACAATGGTACATATACCACATGGTAAATAAAATATAAAGAGTAGCGGTTCAAATCCAGCTGTGGTCAAATTTTTTTTTCATTTCTTTACACATCTAAATAAGTTTTTAGATGTTTCTCATCATATGAAATTAGGCCATTTTAAGTTGATTCTGGACAATATTAGGAAACAATTGTTGTTCATGACCCAGACTTGAAATCAGTCAACAAAAGGCCCCACCTAAAGAAAATGACTAACTTGTTGCTCTGAATTACATCTTGCAGAGACAAAGCAAATGCTTAATATCAAAATCACCAGAATGGATGTGCAAAAAACTGTTGTTGTTTTTTATTTTAGTCTGAAATTAAATTTGACATATTTCCAACATTCACAGTAATGCAAAAATAAATAACTTCTTCCTTCCTGCATGACTGATTATCTAGGTACTCAGGTGAGCGATATAGGCCTACTTTGGCCTCTTGTTTATTAAGTTATGGCCTTTGGACTTGGAAAATTAATTCAGTTTCCCACAATTTTTTGGATTTTCCAACCACAGATTATCATTTGATATTTAGTACACTGCTTTACCATGACAAGTTACAGATCAGTTTTGAATTTTGTTCTGGTTCACATAATTATTTTTTCATCAATTATAGTATGACTCACTTATGCATTATATATTCCAAAAAATGTATTTACAGTATCAGCCCCCGTCTCCAAAGCAGAGTTGTCGTTCCTTTACAATCCACTCACACCTCTGCCAATGTCTCAGGTTTTACAAGATTCTTGTAAAATATGAGATTTGCCTCTAGACGATATGATTTGGTCTTCAGTGGCTTTATTACTTAAATATAAAGCATTTACCATGTTACATTGAGTTTTAATCGGGCTTCTACATGAAATCAACCCTGAATTTATACCGCACTATATTTTATCAGCGTACAGTTTGTCAATAACACACTATCATTTGCACCTAAGACGTCTTGTAATTTCTGAATAAATCACTCATTGTCTAATTTTCGCCCAGATAACTTAAATACGATGACATTTTTCCAAAAACACGCAAAACATTCTATATTTTCTGACTAAGGACTACTTTTCAGTAGTTGGCAGAGATTAAAGGGAGTGCAAGGACCGTAACTCTGCTTTGGAGATTGTATCAGCCCTTTATAATTGGGAGCATTGTACAATCTGTTGGGGTCAGTAGGGTACATGTATTGCTTTAGCAATACTCTTAGAATGCTTGTTTTTCAAGAAATCTACATTACATAGACTTTTGGAAGAGTCACTTTGCCTTCTGTCTATAAACTTTTAGCTCTACATGTATTTGTAGTTAACTGAAATTAGGGCCAAAAAAAATATGTGTGTTTCCACTTTCCAGAACTACATGTACTGTATTTTTCACCACCTTATGAATTTTTACAAGGTTAAAAAACAGTCGGTGGGGGGGATGGGGGGGGGGGGGAATCCACTAGCTCATGATTCCGTTAAAAGGTGAAAAATCATAGTGAGAAAAAGGCTTTGAAAGGTAAATTTTAGCTCAAACATTTACGAGACTCGGTAAATCTAGATATAAATGAAAGGCATGACATCCATCACTGTAGCTTGTTTCACTAACAGTAACAATCATAGACACAACTGATTCTGTATGTCAGGTATTTATGGGATCAACTATAAATGCGTATGTCATGTAACTTTTGATGAATTTTCAGTGCAAATTTACGCTTGCAACGTTTATGGGCATGCTGGGTTCGCTTGCAATTATTAGTGAAATGGGCTGCTGATACTGACGAAAGGTGAGAGAAAAAAAAGAAAGAAATCCAATCTACTGGCCCTATTTTTTCCAAGGGTGAAAGTGGAAACACACATATTTATTTTATTTGACCCAACACCAAACATATCTTAACAAACATATCTTTCTGAAAAAAAGCTCCTAAATATGAAGTATAATTTTGGAATCTATTTCTATTTCTTACATGAAAGAAAATATGCTGGATATATTATCAATTTATTTTGGCTAACAGGCAGCAGGTTTTAGGCACTATGAGCAGTATCCTTTTCATGGTTTATTAACTTCATAGTTATCAAAGCACTTGCTAGAAATTCAACAATGACATTTGAATAGACTTGTTACTCAGATATCATTTTTATGAGAGGGAAAACCTTGTTATATTTTAGCTGCTGTGTATAATGTGCACCTACGAAATCAATATCAGAGAAATTTGAAAAAACGTGCACTTTGATTACGGTATATGAAACGCATGTTTTCAGGATCCTATAACTTTATAGAGTAATGCAGTAATAATCCAACACAAAGTAATGTATCTCCATTTATTCACACAAACTTTATTTAACTAGGGATTTTTGTGTCTGTCACTTTTGAAGTTAAGTACATTTAGATTTTTATTTTCTTGGATAATACACACATTATTTGTATTCACATATTATAAATGTATTTTAGGCTCCTCCAAAACAGATACCAAAAACTATAGAAAGCATGCGAGTGTATGATGAAACCATGGTGAATCCACAAGACTCTGAGGTCAGGTTTATCTATATGAATCCCTATTGAATCATTATTGAATCATTATTTATTGATAATATTAAACATTGTTTTCATACATGTATAAGTAAGATCAGTCATGATGGACAATACTATTTGTATTTGATAAGTACATATCAGTATTGTACAGAAAATATTTGTAAATTGTATCAGTGGTTATATGAAATGTTTATCATCATGAAACTCCGATTTACATACTTGCTGCTAGTAAAGTATTGTCAAAGGCAATATTCCAGTGGGAATTGTGTCTTTTCGTTAAACAGAGTAACTTCCCATTTGGGACGGTATCAGACATAAAACAATTATGACATCATCAATTTCCTATGAAAACGTCAATTCTGGAGTACGATTTCCCAGAGTGCAAAATCAATTGTCATAGAATTCGATGACATCATAATTGATTTACGTCAGATACCGTCCCAAATGGGGGGTAACTCTGTATATTGAAAAGACTGAATAAGCTCTTATAAATTCTCTGTATAGGTAATGATGGATGAAGCTCAGGATGAGATGTCATCATACTTCAATAGAGAAACGTTACCCAAAATCCTCATAACAACCTGTGATAGACCATGTAGTGTAGGTATTACCAATTCTTTGTCGGACTGTTATCTGTATTCATTTCATTCACTTATCAGCGATTTAGGGGCATCTAGATTTTCGTGTGTTTGTCTGTGGCAAAAAACTTTAACATTCTACATAATTTTTCAAATGTAGAAGACAGGGCTTGCATATTCCTTGTGACAAGATCTGTTAGCTGAAACAATAATTTTTGACCTCATGACCTTGACCGTAACCTTTGACTTACATTTCAAAGTCTGTAACATTTATTAAAGTTTGTTGTAACTTTTGAATTATAAAAAAGTAGGGCTTTAATTTTCCACATGCATATTCTTAAAAAAAAAGTCCATGTGACAAGACATTTGAATTTACACTTTATTTTTTTTACAATGATTAAGAAACAAGTTAACAACTTGTATAAATCTTCCTCGTTGGCACAAATCTTGGCTTAAGGGTGTCCTTTTGTGTGGGAAGAAACCGGAATACCCGGAGAAAACCCAGGAAGCCAGGTTGATGACAGCCCCACCATCTCACATACTACACTGGGAATCGAACCCAGGTCGCATTAGTGAGAAGCAAGCACGCTACAGACCTTGCTACCTGGCCTCCTAGACATTTGTATTGATACAATATTGTTTGAACTCTTGACCTTTGACCTACATTTCAGAAATGTTCACATTGGTTAAAACTTTTGAATTGTAAAAGATATTGCTTTCATATTTTGCATGTATTCCTTGTGTCAAGACCTATCTGTCATTGCAATAATCCGAGGGCATTAGTGTTTCACAGAACACCGCTTTCGAAAATTGAAATATAGGCGTATACCAAAGACATGTGACCCTATGGGATGGAGTGTAATCAAGATGAAGGAAATTGCAAAATTTGCCTTATTTGGACTTTGTTACCACCAGGGGCATTCACATTTCACAAACACATCTTGCTTGTTTTTGTAAGCAGAGATTCCAGATAATAACTTATTTAGCCACCGTAAATAAAATGGAAAAAGCAGATGGATTTCTTTCATCCTTTGTAAGCAAATGTGGTATATCTTTTAAAAATTAAGCAACTTATAATAAAAGTAAGAAATACCCTTGGGATCTGTCAATGATTTAGTGTAAAACTTTAACCATAGTTTATATAAATGTTATAAATCTGACCATAAACACTAAAATTGGAAAAATATTTTACCGGACTAAAAAAAACATACTATTAATTAAACTAATACAATTGCAGCGAACCAACAAATTCTGTAAAGAACTACACAAATGTATACCTAATTCAGAGATATACTACAGAAGAGGACTTGATTTAAAGAAGATCATACCACAGGCTCTATCACGTGACTTTACAGATCTCATTGTTATTAATGAAGACAGAAATCAACCCAGTATCCTTTCTTTAGCTATATTTCTTTTATGTTTTGAAGTTTTTGTATTTCACTTTCATTAGGTCCCAAACTTATGCCAATGCTGTATAGAAATCACATGCTCGATCTGTCTGTCCATTAACACTGTCTGTCTGTCCATTAACACTGTGGTTATGATGCTGTATCAGAATCACATGCTCAGTTTGTCTGTCCATTAACACTGTGGTTATGATGCTGTATCAGAATCACATGCTCTGTCTGTCTGTCCATTAACACTGTGGTTGTGATGCTGTATAGGAATCACATGCTCTGTCTGTCTGTCTATTAACACCATGGTGGTGATGCTGTATCAGAATTACATGCTCTGTCTGTCCATTAACACTGTGGTTGTGATGCTGTATCAGAATCACATGCTCAGTCTGTCTGTCCATTAACACTGTGTTTATGATGCTGTATAGGAATCACATGCTCTGTCTGTCCATTAATACTGGTTTTTATACTGTATAGAAATCACATTCTCTGTCCGTCTGTCCATTAGCACTGTGGTTATGATACTGTATAGGAATCACATGTTCTTTCTGTCCATCCATTAGCTCTGTGGTTGTGATGAGATTACTTAAAAGGTCTTCAACCTACTACTCTCATTTCCACATACAGGTGTAGAATGAGAGGAACATACCTGTAGATTTCAGAGTCAAACGGACTCTGAAGAAAAGGCCAAACAACAGGACCCTACATAACTTTGTCATTTGTCTAGTTTCAATGTTTTTTAATCCCTGTTTAGAGGTGCAAAACTTTAAACCTGTGATTTAATCAATTTTTAAAAAAGAAATAGACAATAAAATTAGAGGTCCATAGTGTTATTGAACATAGTACGTAAAAGAACCCTAACTGCTTCAGGATGGTCCATTGTATAAGTCTAAATTTCTGTGCACAGCATAAGAAGCTACCATCACCATAAAAGTGCACATTAAACAATAATAAAGCAAACAAACCTGTGAATGTTTTTGCACAGTTGTGAAATCTATTATTTTGCACCATTTGCCGTTTCCTATACTTGCCATGTATATGAAACTTTCCCTTAGGTGCCACAGGAAATCTTGGCTTGGACTGTATCTTGTTTACCCCTACATGGTACGGCTTTGCAACCTAGAAACATTTGCGGTTGTTGAATATGAATAAAACCTGTTTATTATAATTTTCTGCTTTTCAATAGCAAAAATTAAATTTTACTTTTTACAGTTAAATATGACTGAATATACATAAATGCAGGAAGTGATACCTAGTAATAAAGTGATTATCACCAATGATTGATTGTCAGTTGCTGAAATCCTTGTGATTGCTTATTGCTTTGAAAACAGAAATAAGGCAAGCGGTCATTATACCTGTATATAGGAATCACATTGTCTGTCTGTCTGTATGTTGTGTTTCTGGACCACAACTAAAATCCATTTACATTTATTCATTTTGATTTGGAAGTCAAAGGGTCAAGGTGACAGAGCATTAACAACTGAAAATGCTTTCCAAACCATAACTGAATTTACTTTACTTCAATTATCATACAAACCTCATGGCCTTGACCTAAAATTTGTCTTTTGTTGATAAGGATTGACATAAGAGTGTGTCTTGAACTTCATCATTTACCCATGAATAAATTTTATTCAGATTTGTTGCCACAGAGGATATTTATCTCATTAAGACAGTTATTGTAGAATATTGGATTATAATTAGCAATTATGACAAATCAATTTAGTTGTCTGATTATTTTTTTGATAATCAATTTTGATTTTTGTTTTTAAAGCCCTTGGATTGATAGACGAGGGGCATATTGTTTTTGTCCTGTCTTTTTGTTTGTTTGTCTGTCTGTTGTCAGCTTTATTTTTGGCTATAACTTTTGAACAATGAGGGATAGAGACTTCATATTTGACATGTGTACTCAACTAATGAAGCCCAAGGCACCAAGGTTGATGACCTTTTGACCTTGACAATGGCCTTCATGCTAAAAATAACTTTTTGGACTTTGGTGCTGCTGAGGGCATTAGTGTTTACAAACACAGCTTGTTTTATTCTGCTTCACTAAATGCGCCAGTATATTTATTACTCTTAGGTTAGTTTTGTTTAGATTCTTTATTTTCCACTATAACTAAACTCTGCTTGCTACCATGAAGGGTAACTGATTTTGTTGTTGCACTAAATAATGATATAAATAAGTACATATACCTGTATATTCACATACCTAGTGAAAAAATTCTCCTGTTTGTTTCTTTTCAACATTCAAAATCGGTTGGCATTTTTGATAAATGTTCAACTTTTGCATGGATGTGAGAGCAATGTTTTGAGGTGATTTGATGTAGAAGTGATTACTTTTACATGATCACATAAAGCTACATGATCGCATAAAGCTATATTATCACATTAAGCTACATTACTCTTACCTGATCACATAAAGCTACATTACTTTTACATGATAACAGAAAGCTACATACTAGAGTTACGCGATTTCTACTTGGTGTTTGGCAATTGTTATTGCTTAACCCCATGTCAGGATTGTTTCATCAGTATAGAAACTGTCTTTATTTAGTGATGGAGAGGGACATCAAGTTTGCTATACTTTCTCACTTGCCCTTACTAAATATTCGGTCTGTAATAACAATATAGGTACTCAGAAGCAGATCAAAATATCAACAAAATGTCCCACATTGTATGATTGGAAGTGGTATATACCTCTTATCTTTTACAATAATTGAAACTATAGACATACAAGAAAAATCTCTTTAGTTAACATATTTGTTTATAAATACATATCTTAAGGAATGGTGCTCTAGATGTGACATTCATGCTATCTTACTAGAACGTTCTAGGTAACATGATGGTTTTCTTGCTAAAAAATTTTCAGTCTAAACTTTTACCATAAATTTTTGAAGCAATAAGGTTGAACTTATTTAATAAAGCATCTATATTCATCAAAACCATTGTCATTAATTTTGAACTCATTAATCTTAAAAAAAAAAATGTTTAAACAAGGCAGTAGTTTGTGTTTAAATAAATAATAATATAATTGGTAGTGATAACTGAGATGATGAAATCCATTATACGTCTGACAGATTGTTGATTGATGGCTTTACGGGATTCTGATCCGTGCTTTGTATTATTGGTTGACAGATTGTTGATTGATGGCTTTACGGGATTCTGATCAGTGCTTTGTATTATTGGTTGACAGATTGTTGATTGATGGCTTTACGGGATTCTGGACATTGCTTTGTATTATTAGTTGACAGATTGTTGATTGATGGCTTTACAGGATTCTGATCTGTGCTTTGTATTATTGGTTGACAGATTGTTGATTGATGGCTTTACCTGATTCTGATCAGTGCTTTGTATTATTGGTTGACAGATTGTTGATTGAAGGCTTTATAGGATTCTGATCAGTGCTTTGTATTATTGGTTGACAGATTGTTGATTGATGGCTTTACGGGATTCTGATCAGTGCTTTATATCATTGGTTGACAGATTGTTGATTGATGGCTTTACCGGATTCTGATCAGTGTTTAATATTATATTATTGGTTCAACAGAGTAATAGTTGGTTCTTGATATTTGGATTGTGAGGTGGACCCATTATGAAAAATTATGAAAAATTGTTGAAAGCGACGTAAAACACCAATCAACCAACCAATTATGGTTTGATATTTGGATTGTGAGTTGGACCCATCATGGTTTGATATTTGGATCACGAGGTGGACCCATTATGGTTTGATATTTTGATCGTGAGGTGGACCCTTTATGGTTTGATATTTGGATCATAAGGTGAACCCATAAAAGTTTGATATTTGGATTGTGAGGTAAACCCATTATGGTTTGATATTTGGATCATTAGGTGAATCCATTATGGTTTGATTCATGTTGTTGATGTAGGGTGCCCAAGGTAGCAGAGAGAGAGGTATTGCCCACTGACTCGGTCAACAGTGAGTTCAGTCCCTAAATGTATCATGTAGGCATATCTGTAAGTGTACCACTGAAGTTTGATATTTCTATGCAGATTTCCTTTTATGGTTAAACATTGGTGACCACTATATTAGGAATATAAGAAACATTCATTTTACTGACTGGGTATAGGGAAAACTTTAAGGGTCTATGTATCATAGAAGTTCTTGGGTCAGATCCAAGCATAGATCATCTTTGGTTTGATGATATCCATTATATTGCAGTCTTGTTGGTATTATATATTTATATATAAAAAAGCAAAGTAAATGAATACAACGAAATGTGTGTACAGTGTAATCAGCATTGTTTGTGTACATCTGTAAAAAGCAGGTTATAAGGTAGTAAAAGCACCATTTGCCGTTTCCTATGCTTGTTATATGTAGGAAACTTTCCCTTAGGTGCTACAGTAAACCTGGGCTTGGACTGTACCCTGTTTACCATATATGGTACGGCTCTGCAACCTAGAGACAACACACAGTTGTTTGACCTAATGTACAAATTTTTATGCACATTGTAATTAGGACAAATTCTTTTTTCAGTGTGTGTATATATATATTATATACATGCACACACACACACACAACCTATTTATATACACACACCTATATATATACATATATATATATATATATACACACACACACGCAAACACAAATACATGTAAAACATGTATGCGTTCGTTTAATTGTATCACTGTCAAATTAGACACATAAAATCTGCCCTGCTATCAAATTTTTTCATCTTTTTTCATTTGTTCATGGATAGTATATACAAAGTAATAAATTTCTTGCACATATTGTATTTGACAGTTACACATTTAATGTCATTTACATAGTACAAAAAGGGGCAGGCGTGGTGTAGTAGTTAAGCGCTTGGCTTGCGGCGCCGATGATTCGGGTTCGATTCCCGGGTTGCGCCACTATGTTTAAGAGGTTGGTAACCTCCTGCCTCCATGTCACAATATAACTGAAATATTGTTGAAAGCGACGCAAAACACCAATCAACCAACCAACATAGTACAAAAAGCAGTGAGTTCCTTTTTGCAATCCAAATTGACATGTTTTAAACCTAATTAGAACATTTTGTCTCTTGAACAAAGACAACTGGTAAACAGTGTGGAGATTGAGATGATGAAATCTTGTACATCTGACAGCATGAATTGTTGATTGATGGCTTTACCGGATTCTGATCAAGTTGTAATATACCAATGTCAAGAAATCGTCTGGGCTGAAATAAAAAACATTTTTGCACCTATTTAAGATACTTTAAAAAGTTGAAAGTGAGAAATAGAATGATGTAGAGTTCTCTTTGATTTTCCTCCTGTTAAGATTAAATGAAGGATTCTTCTGTACATGTAGACATTTCTAGGAAAGATAGAAATTACTGATCATAAATTGAACATAGCCCCCACTATATACTGCTGGGTAACCTCTGTACATAGTACATAGCCCCCACTATATACTGCAGGGGTAACCTCTGTACATAGTACATAGCCCCCACTATATACTGCTGGGATAACCTCAGTACATAGAACATGGCCCCCACTATATACTGCTGGGATAACCTCTGTTCATAGTACATAGCCCTCGCTATATTGCTGAAGTAAACTCTGTACATAGATAAAACAATAAGTCTGGCATGCACAGCTGTGTTAGAAAGTTTTTAAATAGCTCATTAAGCATAAACACAAACAGTAGACAACTTGAAAATATAAACTCAAGTTTGAAGGACTTAAGGGTATATCTTTCTTGCCAAAACTTTGGTTTACTATTTGTACAACTTGTACAATTAACATTAAAAAGTTACCAAATCTGACATTGAATTCAATCAAACAATTAGACATAATATACAAGTGCACCATTTGCCGTTTCCTATGCTTGTTATATGTAGGAAACTTTCCCTTAGGTGCTACAATAAATCTTGGCTTGGACTGTACCCTGTTTACAATATAAGGTACGGCTCTGCAACCTAGAAACATGCATCCTGATACATGTAGTACAATTGGAAGACAAAGGCTTTCCAAAGCCTTGCTTATTAGAACAAAGATTATTATTTAATTTTGAATTTGATATTTTATTTTATGTATAGTATAGCACAATGGGATTTGGTATTCTTTTACTGCCAAATCGTGAATTGTGGTGTAGATGATGTAGCCTAGCAGGATTCTCTTTGATTCCTCTGACACTAACCTTAACGTTGGACTAGATGGATTGGTAATGTCACATCTTCCCGAGGGACCAACGTCACATTTTAAACTTAGCAGTGTCAAATTATCAACAGAAATCAAGGTAAGGCCAAGAAGCCATCAATAGCTGAAATGAAATGATGAAATCTGTTAACATCTGACCACTTGAAATGTGGGCTGATGGCTTTACCGGATTCTGATCTAGACATTCATTATATACTTGAATACATATAATGTGAAATGATCAAATTGTAACGTATTTAAAGTATCTTACGATGTGTTGATGCATTTTTTTCTGATAATCCAAGTGAATGCAGTCCTTTGGTAACTTGAGAGTAAAACCATATATAAGTAAAACATAGGAAATATATAAAAGCAAATGAGTAACTGTTCAACCTATTAAAACTTGGTGTGAAGATTAAGAAGTGCTCACTTTCAGTGAAGTGCAGCTTAATTTTATCTGCTGTAGGGAGGGGGAGACATGAGTACACATCGACCAGAAGTGATATTAAACAATTTTAACACACGACTTGGCCATACTGTGGGTAGAATGTTGGCATCTTTATTCCACCACGATCCTCAGTTTAATGGACGCAGAGTGGTCACCTTCCATAATCAAAGAGATTATATTTTTTTCCGGCACCATAGGTAAGGAAGACTTTAAGATGAATATGTTTATTTCTGATTTGATTTATAAGAATTGTCTGTTTGAATACGTAACCACAATATATTTAAACATTATACAGTATATGATATTTAATCTGAACACACTGCTAGTGCAAGTATATATTGATTGCATATTAAATAAAATAAATCTAGTTCTGTTTTTTGAACTGATATCCTGCTTTTTCCATTTCAGATATGTATTTAGAAATGCCAAAAAAGTGGGATTGAAGGAGCTAGGGCCGCGTTTTACTTTAAAATTGCGATCATTACAAAAAGGAACTTTTGACTCAAAATTTGGGGAATATGAATGGGTACACAAGGTAATGGATTGAACTATAATAGTTAACACCTTTAAGTTCAAATGGCCCATGTATTAGAGTTTCAGTTTAGTGAAATTGGAATTAAAGATATACATTTATTGAGGTATAAAATCAGGACTTTACAATAAGTTTGAGCGATGGGGAGATTTGACTTGTCATTGTTTGAGGAAATGGGAATCAACTGTAGAAATACATCATCAATGACTTTGTGTAGAAAAGTAATCATCAGTAATTTAAACATTCAGTTTAGTAAAATACCGGTATCTCTGACAAGCACTGTTAGAGCAAAGTAGGTACACAATTCTTCTATCAGATGGTCATGTAGGAATATTTCTTCTGTCAGATGGTCATGTAGGAATATTTCTTCTATCAGATGGTCATGTAGGAATATTTCTTCTATCAGATGGTCATGTAGCAATATTTCTTCTGTCAGATGGTTTTGTAGCTATATTTCATTCTCCTATCAGATGATTATGTAGCAATATTTCCTCTATTAGATGGTTATGTAGCTATATTTCCTCTATCAGATGGTTTTGTAGCTATATTTCCTCTATCAGATGGTTTTGTAGCTACATTTCCTCTATTAGATGGTTATGTAGCTATATTTCCTCTATCAAATGATTATGTAGCTATATTTCATCCACTTTCGGATGGTTATGTAGCTATATTCTATTCTTCTATCAGATGGTTATGTAGCTATATTTCATTCTCCGATCAGTTGGTTATGTAGCAATATTCCATTCTCCGATCAGATGGTTATGTAGCAATATTTTATTATGTTCCATGAAAAATTTAGAGGGAGCATAAAGTCACAGTCATGTCTGTCCATCCGTCTGTCACAAAAACTGTAACCTTGGTCATAATTTTTCAACTAAAACGTAGGGCCTTCATATTTGACATGTGTGTCCCTAATTACAATACCTTTCCGTTGGTACCAAAATTTTTATCATGTGACCTTGACAGTGACCTTTGACCTTCTGCAATGTAACTTTTCAACCGTTGGACATAGAGCCTTCATATTTGGCATGTGTGTCTGCATGCAGCACCATGACTGTATGTCACAGATCACTGCACCCTCACTGATAGAACCCCAAATGCAGAGGACCACAATTCTCTGAATTTGCTTGTTATGATTTAAGATACCATGAGGTACTTATATCTCCCACATCTTTCATCAGAATTTGATCATACTTCACCAAAATGTTATTTAGGTTAAGGGCTTTTGGACAAAGGTCACTGAAGGTTATTTCTGAAAGGTCAAAGTCACTTATTGACTATGACTTAAAATAAATGAAGTACTTATATCTCCTACACCTTTCATTAGAATTTTATCATACTTCACCAAAATATTACTTAAGTTAAGGGTTTTTGGACAAAGGTCACACAAGGTCATATCAGAAAGGTCAAGATCACTTAATAACTATGACTTGAAATACCATGAAGTACTTATATCTCCTATACCTTTTTAGCTCACCTGAGCCAAAGGCTCAAGTGAGCTATTGTGATCAATCACCGTCCGTCGTCCGTCGTTAACTTTTCACATTTTCGACTTCTTCTCCAGAACCACTGAACAGAATTTGATGAAACTTGATAAGCATGTAGTACTCATGGTCCCCTACAAGTGTTGTTGTTTTTCGTCCGGATTCATCAACAGGTGGCGCCACCACAGGCAAAAGTAGGTCAAAGAGGGTACCCTCCTTTGACAAACTTCTTCTTCAGACCGGGGGCATACAGAGACGAACCGAATGCATAGGAATGATCTAGAGGGATGTGTGAAGAAGTGTTGTTATTTTTGGTTCCGTTCCGAAATCAAATTTTTGACTTTTTTTGTACTTGGTAGTTTTAATGCAGAAAAGAGGTATTTTTTTCTTTTAGTAAACATTGATGCATTAATTTGGTTTAATTTGATCATTTTGATGGTAAGAAATACTACTGCAAAGAAAATTTTTCAATATTTTATGTTTTGGATTTTTTATGAATTTTTTAAGACTTTCAAGAAAAAGGGGGGTGGGATAATTGGTGTAAACATTTCACAGTTTGAACTTTTTCTTCGGAACCACTTGCTGGAATTCAATGAAACTTGGCATGCATCAAATACTCAAGGTCCCCGACAAATGTGGTCATCTTTGTCAGGATCCATGAACAGGTGGCACCACCACAGACAAAAGTAGGTCACAGAGGGTACCCTCCCTTTGACAAACTTCTTATTCAGATCGGGTGCATACAGCGACAAACCGACTGCATAGGAATGATTTAGAGGCATATGGGAAGAAGTGTTGATATTTTTGGTTCCATTCCGAAATCAAATTTTTGACGTTTTTTTCATTTTATTTTGGACTTTGTTATTTTAATGCATTAAAGAGTTATTATTTTCTTTTAGTAAACATTGATGCATTCATTTGGTTTCATTTAATCATTTCTATGGTAAGGAATGCTGGTGCGAAGGAATTTTTTCAATATCTCGATTTTTGAATTTTTTATGAATTTTTTAAGACTTCCAAGAAAAGGGGGGGGGGGGACAATTTTTCATATCTTCAACTTGATCTACAGAACAACTTGAAGGATTGTGATAAAACTGGGTAGGATGCAAGTACTCATAGTCCTTTTCAAAGGTTTTGTTTTTTGTGCGGATCATCCAAATTGGTTAACAGATAATGCCACCATGTCTAAAAGTAGGTCTCACAATGGTACATATACCACTTGGTAATTGAAATATGGAGAGTAGCGGTTCAAATCCAGCTGTGGTCAAAAAATTTTTTTTTTTTTTTTTTACACATCTAAATAAGTTTTTAGATGTTTCTCAACACTCAACATATGAAATTAGGAATTTTACGTTTAAGACTTCCAAAAAAAAAGGGGGGGGGAGGGGTGTTTTGGCCATTTTTCACATTTTCAACTTTTTCTACAAAACTGTTCGAAGGATTTTAATAAATCTTGGTAGAAATAAGTCACTTATGATCCTCTTCAAATTCTGTTGTTTTCGTCCAGACCTCTTTACAGGTGGCGCCACCATAGTCAAGAGTAGGTCACAAAAGAGTTCCCTCGTTTAACAATATTCTTTTTCATACGGGCTGTATACAGAGACAAACAGAATGCATAGAAATGATCTAGAGGGATGAGTGAAGATGTATTGTCATTTTGGTTACCTTCCAAAATCAAATTTTAGAATTTTTTTTCGACATTTCTTTGGACTTGGTGATTCAATGCAGAAAAAAGTGTCATATTTCCTAGTTAATTGATAATGATGATTTCTTATGGACTATTGTGATCATAATTATGGTAAGGATTGTTACTTTGAAAGAATTTTGTCAATATCTCAATTTTTGGATTTTCTATGAATTTTTTAAGACTTCCAAATGAGGGTGTATAGGAACAATTCAATCACATTTTTCACTTCTGCTGTTATACCACATGAAAGATTTTAATGAAACATGGAATACATGAAGTACTAAAAGTCCTCTATCAATTTGGTAAATTTCATCCAAATTGGTTAACAGATAATGCCACCATGTCTAAAAAGCAGTTCTCACAATAGTACATATACCACTTGGTAATTGAAATATGGAGAGTAGCGGTTCAAATCCAGCTGTGGTCAAAATTTTTTTTTCATTTCTTTACACATCTAAATAAGTTTTTAGATGTTTCTCAACACTCAACATATGAAATTAGGCAATTTTAAGTTAGATCTGGACAATATTTGAAACAATTGTTGTTCATGACCCAGACTTGAAATCAGTCAACAAAAGGCCCCACCTAAAGAAAATGACTAACTTGTTGCCCTGAATGACTTCTTGCAGAGACAAAGGAAATGCTTAATATCAAAATCACCTGAATGGATGTGCAAAAAAGTGTTGTTTTTTATTCTAGCCTGAAATAAAATTTGACATATTTTCCACATCTGTGTTGACTTAGTCACATTAATGCAAAAATAAATGAATTCTTCCTTCATGCATGACTGATAATCTAGGTACTCAGGTGAGCGATATAGGCCCACTTGGGCCTCTTGTTATCAGAATTTGATTATACTTCACCAAAATGTTATTTAGGTTAAAGGCTTTTGGACAAAGGTCACTTAAGGTCATTTCTGAAAGGTCAAGGTCATGATAAAAAGTTTTATTTTATAACTAATCAAGGTCAAACTTACTCATTTTAGTTTAAAATACTGTGATGACGTGTTCAACAGTTGACTCAGTTCGATATCCATATGATACAATTACCGTAATACAATGAATTCCTATATATTAAGTTATTCATTTCCTTCATTATTGCTGTGTATATATTAAGTTATTCATTTCCTTCATTATTGCTGTGTTTCTTGGAGCATCCATCAATTTTACTGAATTTTTGTATATGAATTGAGTCATCAATTTTCTGCATTATAAGTATAACTGCCGTTCAGTAAGCATCCATCAGTTTTACTGATACTCTTGTTCTCCTATCAAATGGTTATGTAGCTATATTTCATTCTTTATATAATTATAAAGCATACTTGACAATACACAGATCCACTTTTTTATGTTTAGCAGACTTTTGATTGTTATGCTTTTGAAGTCATAAACAAATGTCCGACTTGTCCAACCTTGACATTCATCACATTCATAGTTTGCACCAAAGCACTTAAGTTTCGACGAAAGTGGATCCGTGTATTAAGAGTACATATTCAAAGTATATTTAACGTTTCAGTAATTATCCAAAAGTATAACTGCATAAAAACTTGCACATCTGCAATGAAAATAATTTCATGTGTTATGTGCTTTATTGTTCTGGTAATATTATAACATGAGCATTATGTGTGTGTTGTTTCTCTTATAACATTATCAGTGAAATAGGGATTGCCATTGTTAAACAACACCGATTTGCTATATCTTTAGCCTCAAGATAGTGTAACATGGGAATAAGAATTTCAGATAATATTAAGTCATGAATTGTTCTTATCTGCAGGCATTACATAACAATATTAACATAAATTGCTAAATGCAATTTATTGCCACTTTATAGTGACTGCTTTATAGTGACTGCTTTATAGTGACTGCTTTACACCTATGTATATTAGTATTCTAGTGTTACATCGATGAAACAGCATCTTATAGTATTGTTATTTGGCAATTTGCATTTAATGCAGACTTGACTATAAATGTTTACAGATTTTAAGGTTTCACCTTACTATGATTATAATTCATGTATTGTGATTGCTGAAGCTATTTTATGTATTGTCTCAAAACTACAATAATAATTTGTCATCACATTTCTTTCTTATTACAGAGACATGAAATGGAAACCAGTCGGAGGAAATTCTTTTTGTGATTATTGTACAAAGATACATTGTTATTGAAATAATGCTTTCATTCTTTAATTTAGAAAATGAAAGGACCATTGTATATTATTTATTGCAATAAAATGTTAATATGTATACAAGTTGACTCTTGAAAATCAAGGAGTAAAACCACCAATGAGGAAAACATTTGCCAAGTGCTTTAGCACCCTAGGGCTGTAGTGCTACAGCACAACTCTATTCCTTTATACTCCTCATAACCACTATTTTCAATATATAACATTTTGCTGAAACAATTGCACTTAATCCTCTTGCACAAAATGCTCCCATGTTTTTCATATCACAGTAGAGGACATAGAAGCTTGAGTGTAGTACAGACCAAATTTTGATAGAATTTATTACTAGCTTTCCACATTCCATTTCTGTTACTCAAGTATGTGTTTAAAGACGGCATATATGTGCACATTTTAATTTCTAAATTTAAAGCTTTTTGCACTGTTTTATTAGTAGCCAACATCAAGGTATGGGTTCTCTGCTCGTCTGTCAGTCTGTCTACTGTTCTTGTGTTAGCAACTAGATCTTCTGACAGATTTTTGTTATTTTGTAAAATTATGGCTTATGATGTGTATCTGATAATACTGTTGCAATTTTTATGACTTGATAACCCCGGATCGGTAGATCATGGGCCTATTGTTTTAGTCCCGACTCTTTGTATGTTTGTCTGTCAGTTGTCAACTTTAACCTTCGTTATAACTTTTGAACTGTGAGAGATAGAGACTTCATATTTGACAATGTGATTTTAATCTTGACAATGACCTTCGCGATAAAAATAACTTTTTGGACTTTGGTGCTGCTGGGGGCATTAGTGTTTCACAAACACAGCTTGTTGGTTATTGAGTCATCGTCATAGCATATTATCCATTGTCCAAAAACTTTAACATTCATACTCGCTGGGTTGAAAATTGGTAACATGACTTTTTATACGTCCGTCTTTGACGGGACATTATGGTAAGACTTTGTCCGTGTGTGTGACCTTGTAAACTGGATACACACCAATGAAGTTTGTAGTACATGTACTAATTGGTAGGAAACTCTCGTAGGCAGGATACAGATCAAACCATTGGGGCGAGGACTGTCAAACTTGGTACACTTACTCTACATGCCAAGACAAAGATGCCTATTGTTTTTCAAGGTCAGAGGTCATAGGTCTGGATCGTAGTACTACTTGGAAGGAAACCCTTGTAGCAGGATACAGCCCAAACTGTTGGGGCTAGGACTGCCAAACTTGGTACACTTGCTTCTTATGCCAAGATAAAGAGCGTATTGTTTTGAAGGTCAAAGGTCGTAGTACTACTTGGTTAGAAAGCCTTGTAGGCAGGATACAGAATGAACTATAGGGGATGGAACAATTTATGTCGGGAGGGTTTCCATACTTTCAAAATCCTCCCTTCAATCTAACGGACAGACATATTATGCCATGCTAGGCGTTGCTCTTGTTACCAAATGACCATGACCTTTGTCTTTTTTATAGGCCTGTTGTAGATGGACATACTATGGTATGAAAAGAGTCTGTCCGCACATTGTTTAAAACACGATACAGATCATACCGTTCAGACTAGGACTTTCGAACCTGGTACACTTTTTTTATATGGCATGAGGATGAACTCTATTGATTTTCAATATCAAGGTCATTTTGGGGCAAAAATATGAAATTTTTGAGAATTCAATTTGTAAACAAGGTACAGCCCATACTGTTTATGCTAGAACTTTAAACTTTGAACACTTATTTCTTACAATTGAAGGGTGTACCCTATTGATTTTCAAGGTCATATCTGCAAGATCAATATGCATATATGTTAGATTTTTGTCCAGGCCGTAACTTTTTACACCTTGCATGGATTTGAATATTTCACAAAATTGCCCAGGAGCTTGACTCAAAGGTCATATCTGCAAGGTCAAAGTCACAATGCATTTGATGGATAAGTCTTTGGGTGGGTCATAACTCTTTACCCCAAACATCACTGAACAGAATTGTTGTCCAAGACCCAAGGGTGTGTCGACCTTGAACCAAGGTTATATCTGCGATGTCAAGGTCACACTGCATATGATGTTTAAATCTTTGTTTGGGCCCTAACTTTTTACCCCTTGCATGGATTTGAGTAATATTTCATAGAATTGTTGTCCAGGACCCAAGGGTATGTCATGACCTTGAACCAAGGTCATATCTACAAGGACACGGTATATAAATTTCATCCATTCAAACTAAGCGACGGGCGTATTATGTCACGCTAGGCGTTGCTTTTGTAAAAATTGGGCTATATGTTTTGAACCGGTGAGTGAGCGTTCCCCCATAGCCAGACTACCCCCCCCCCCCGGAAACTTATTACGTCGTGTCCATGACAAACTTTGTCATTATAACAACATAGCTAAGTCGTGGTAACGTTTTTCTACAATTAATAGTGTAAATATTGGTATTGTAACACCCTTCTTTAGAACGGACAAGCTTTTATTGTATTGGAATGACCTAACCGGGCAGAGTATACGTCTGTGGCTTAGTGGTCGAGCGCTTGTCGCGGGTTCGAGCCCCTTTCTGGTCATGCCGGTGTCCGTCATTCGGATGAGACAGTAAAACCGATGTCCGGTGTCACGGCAGATGTGGCACGTTAAAGTTACCTCACTGCTTCGGGTGGGTCCGTTACAAAAGTCCAAATTTGTGTATCCTGATCAGTCAGATACCGTCACAAAAATACGTGCAATAATCGATGTCACTGTGTGACGTTCAACAATGAACAAACAAACCAACTTTTGTATTTAAATGCCAACGAGTCCATACATAGGTTATGCCAAGATGACAGCCACGGGCACCAGCCGGTGGCCACGGATACAAATTTAGACATAAAACACGGTACATATTAAATCGACTAAACCTGTTTTTATACCCCCGGATCGAAAGGTCGGTGGCATATTGTTATATTAGGCATCGGGCATGCGTAGCATGATCGAGAGCCTATAGGGATCGTAAAAATTTTACCTCTTCGCCACAGGGGCTGGCGTGGTGTAGTGGTTAAGCGCTTGGCTTGCGGCGCAGACGATCCGGGTTCGATTCCCGGGTTGCGCCACTATGTTTAAGAGGTTGGTAACCTCCTGCTTCCATGTCGCGATATAACTGAAATATTGTTGAAAGCGACGTAAAACACCAATCAACCAACCAACCAACCTCTTCGCCACATTTCCTGGCCAAATCTCATTCGCGAAAGAAAATAGTACTTTCTTTTGAATGCTCATATTAGATTCTAGAAATGCAATTATACTTCCTGATTGTCTTCTATTGCCTTGAAACATTTATTCGTAGAAATGTTTAATATGCAATGTGACGTAAATGACATACGTAAACATTGTGATTCGTGATTAAGCTATGCAAAGGTAAATACAAGATTTGACCTTAACCAAGGGTCAAATTCGACGTTTATGCTTTCGGATATCCTCGACCTTTTTCTTGTAAAAGGCGAGATTGTTCCGAATGTTGTTTAAAAAAACTTAGATATTGGGGCGTAAGGATACATAATGTCATGTTTTCATTGAAGATCGATTTGTTAACTGTGCGCGTAGTTATGAGTATGCAACTGTAGATACAGCAGTGAATTGAATTTTGAAAGTTTGAACTGCATTTGCATTATTTGTTGTTAATAAACCTCAATAGTATATACAGTCCACTCTCGTTACAACGTAACTGCATATTCCGAAATCGGCAGAAATCTGCCTGTAATAAAAGTACATGCTCTTATTTGTGTTCTTTATACCGGCATATTCGCCTTCTGGATTCGACAGCACGGAACAAATGTACATCTTCATACCAATCTTATTGAAACGCGACTTGTACTTCGTTCCTCTACGCTACTCTCCATGTACAAGATCTTGCAACTGCCGATTCGAGGTCATCTCAGGATGACCTTTCAGTACAGCCAGTCAGAATTTGAGTTAGAGATCTTTCGGTATTTTGTATGTAATATAACACCGAAAGATCTCTAACTCCAATTCTGATTGGCTCTTCTGAAAGGTCATCCTGAGATGACCTCGAATCGGCAGTTGTAAGATCTTGTACATGGAGAGTATCGTAGAGGAGCGAAATACAAGTCGCGTTTTAATAAGATTGATCTTCATACCAATTAAAATTCTATACACCGGCAGACTACCTTAAAGCTGAGCTCTGACTATTTAAACATGGGTGACGTGATAAAATTTTTTGGGGAACGGAAATTGCCAGAAATAGATCTGGCAATCTCCGTTCCCAATTAAATATAGAGACATGGTGACGTATGTATGGTCAATCAGCCGAGCCAAGTGACCCGAAATCCATGTACATCGCTGTTATCGGGGGGTATATAAGGAAATCTCGGTGTGCAAACACCATGACAGTTAGTTGACTCGATAGAGGAATCAGCTAAGATAAGAATTCGGTAATGAAAAAAATGTTTTACGAATGAATTGATTAATCATACATAATTCAAATGAATAAGGCTAATAGTGTAAATATATAATAACGAAGAACAGAAACTCAATTTAGCCATTATGTTTCATATTTGTAGAAAACATAAATCTATCATTTACATTCCTATCGCCATATTCCAAATAAATTTAGATTCACTGGACATTTTTCATAGTAAATGTATTTCACTTCAACAAAGAAATGAAAGATTTTACGGGTTGATATGCGTAAATTGATTACTTACACATTTTGACCTTTTTCTAGAAAACATGAACTTAAAAATACATCACATCTTGGCTCTATGTAAATTCTATAAAGAATCAAATTCGTATACAATTTACATATAATAAAGATGAGAGAGATATTTTTAAATTCATGTTTTCTTGAAAAAGGTCATTGGCCGAAACGAATCTGTTTAACTCAGATGCAGTTTTACATGTTTATCTTACTTAGTTTTATCGAACACTCCTTTTGACAACCGGAAATGAAAACATCGTGTATTGAATGAGTTGAACATGGGAGTAATACTGTAATGTTTTGATTGACATACAGGACAAAAGACAAAATGTGTAAGTAATCAATTTACGCATATCAACCCGTAAAATCTTTCATTTCTTTGTTGAAGTGAAATACATTTACTATGAAAAATGTCCAGTAAATCTAAATTTATTTGGAATATGGCGATAGGAATGTAAACGATAGATTTATGTTTTCTACAAATATGAAACATAATGGCTAAATTGACTTTCTGTTCTTCGTTATTATATATTTACACTATTAGCCTCATTCGTTTGAATTATGTATGATTAATCAATTCATTCGTAAAACTTTTTTTTTCATTACCGAATTCTTATCTTAGCTGATTCCTCTATCGAGTCAACTATCTAACTGTCACGGTGTTTGCACACCGAGATTTCCTTATATACCCCCGATAACAGCGATGTACATGGATTTTGGGTCACTTGGATCGGCTGATTGACCATACATACGTCACCATGTCTCTATATTTAGTTGGGAACGGAGATTGCCAGATCTATTTCTGGCAATTTCCGTTCCCCAAAAATTTTTATCACGTCACCCATGTTTAAATAGTCAGAGCTCAGCTTTAACTGCCGATCTAGGAACTATCGACAAGGGATTTCACGGCTGACCGCACCAAATATCCGGCACGCGGTTTAGTCTGTTATTTGCTTTTTCACAACGCACATGCGTTTACCTGTACATATGGCCAAGGATATATAGTTTAAGAACTAAACTATACTTCCCTGATATGGCTTCATTTGAAATAATAAAACACATGCAGGAACTGGAATATGTTTATTCTACACTCAGTATTTCTACGTAAATATTTTATACATTACATACACTGTACATATAAATTAAACAGAACACAATAGAGTTCGGTAATGACCGTAATTATAGTTGTCTCCAAGTTTATTAATTTAAAAATTTTGATTTATATAATTTTATACGAAATAGCAGCAATTCGTATATATTAGCAATTTTAAATTCGTTTAAACGGCAAAATTCAGAAATACAGACATGGCCGTTGTAACGAGAGTCACTGCACCAGAGTCGTTGATGTACTTTATAGACTTGGGATTCCAAATTTCAAGGACTTGGGAATATTTACCATGATACCCCGCCATGAAAATTGGGGGGGGGGGGGGGGGGGGGGGGGGGGGGGGGGGGGCTATATAGGAATCACCATGTCCGTTTGTCCGTGCGTTCCGTTTCGTGTCCGCTTGATAACTTATGTACCACAGGATTCAGGATGATCAAACTTGGTATGTGAATGTCTCATGGGAACGGAATGTGTCAAGTACCAAAATTTGGTCACTGTAACCTTGACCTTGGCTTCAGACCTCTGATAGTAAATCCTGGGCCACTTTGTGTCCGGAGCATAACTTTTTATTTGGTCATTAGATTTGAATAATATTTCACAGGATTGTTGCCCATGACCTAAGGATGTATCATGACCTTCACCCAAGGTCAAAGGTCAAGGTCAATGTGGACTTGGTTGTTAAAATCCTGTCCGAATCATATCTTTTAACTGGACGGATGGATTTAATGTTGCCCTTTGCCTAAGGATGTTTCATGACCTTGACCCAAGGTCAAAGGTGGATGTTACTAAGGACTTGGTTGTTAAAATACTATTCGGGTAATATCTTTATATGGCGTTAATGGATTTAGATAATATTTGGCAGGATTGTTGCCCATCGCCCAAGGGTGTGCCATGGCCTTGACCCAAGTTTAAAGGTCAAGCTCAATGTGGACTTGGTTATTAAAATCGTGTCCGGGTCGTATCTTTTTATTTGGTCAATAGATTTGGATAATATCTCACAGGATTATTGCCCATGACCCAAGGGTGTGTCATGACCTTGACCGAAGGTCAACAATCAAGGTCACGGTATACTTGGTGTTAAAGATCCTGTCCAGGTAATATCTTTTTATTGGGTTAATAGATTTGGATAATATTTCACAGGATTGTTGTCCATGACCTAAGGGTGTGGCATAGTTCAAGGTCGCTGTTTCTTTGGTGACTAAACTCTGATTAGATTTTGGCAAGTCTAAATGTTCAGCTTCCTGAATTATTGCATGTTCAACTTTTTGTCACGTGGGGTATTTGTCCCGTTAGGACAGTTCTAGTGTTTAGCATGCCAGGACAAATGTCCGGAGACCAACTATCATACCCTTGTTGTCACATGTATCCAGTCATAGTTAATTTAAAGATATTAATCAACATAGTTGCTCATTGTCCCACTTGCACTTTAAACGGCTTGATTATCAATCCTGCTCGATGCCTTTATGGCCTTTCAGGCCTTTGATCTTACCTGTTTGTTGTCAACTTTAACCTTTGCCATAACTTTTGCACCGTGAGAAAAAGAGACTTCAAATTTGGCATACAAAATAAACAAATTAATCCCTTTCAAATGACATCAAGGTCGATGACCTTGGAGTTTTACCTACTTATAGATTAAACCTTGATGATAACTTTTGAATGACAGGTAATTAAAATGACTTTGATACTAAGGTCAAACTTGTGGTCTGGAGACAATTGTGGTCGGTGGACTACATTTGTATTTACCGATTCTATTTATCATTCATCTGCAAAAAAGTTTGGGATGGGTATATAGGAATCTTCTACAAGTTTGGAAGCACCGTCTGTCCTTTCACCTACTTGTCTGTCCGTCTGTCTGTATCATTGGTCTGTCCGCTGAACTGTTCAAATCGAGTCCGGGCCATAACTTCTTTATGCTATCCGGCTTAATGAGTATACTTCATGCATTTGTTACCCATGGTCCAAGAGAAGGTCATGTCTGTAAGGTCAATGTCACCTTGCACATATTGTCAAAATTCGTGCCTGCAATTTTACAGTGATAACTTGTATTCAGATAACACTTTACACAATTGTTATCAATGACCCAAGGTCTTATCTCGTAGGTCAAGTGAACAGTCTACACATAGTCGATATCTGTGTCTGAACTAGAATTTTACAATAAATTGGATTTTGGTAATACTATACCCAATTATTGTCCTTGACCCAATGGTGTGTCATGACCTTAATCCATGGTTTAATACCGGTATCTGCACGGTCAAGTTCACAAATTCTTGTCCGGGTGGTAACTACTTCTTCTATTGACTTGGATCAGGATGGTATTTCACGTGACTGACTTTGTTGTTTATGCTCAAAGGGTGGGAAAGGGCTTTGAAACAATGTAATATATCTAAAGTCAAGGTCATAGTTATAATTGTAAATTCATGTTTGAGCCTTCAATTTCGCTGCTTCGCAAGCAAAAATATGGACACAAGACATCGATAAAAACTTTATTGTAATGCGGTTTAGGCACCGACATAGGACGGAAAGAGACTTGAATTAAGGAGGGAAGCTGATCCATAGGGTTTCACTACAGTAATATCATCATATGGAAATTGATTTTTACTCCAAATTAGGTAGGGGAAAACTGGCTTTAGAGTGAGTCTTCCTCATTAAGGGGGGAAAGGACACTCTAGAATAGAACCGACGGGGAAAGTCTCACTCAAAATTATGCAGGGGGGAGGCTGGCTCTAGAGTGAGTCTTCCCCTCAAGGCGGGGGGGGGGGGGGGGGTTGACCAAAGCAGTAAGATATTTATGTATTCTTGTACATAGTGCTGCATCTTCATGTTCATGTCCTGTTCATTGTAAGTGATGAGCAAAGACAAAAGGACGAGCACTGGAAAAAGCACATGACACATGAGCGTGTGGTACATAAATCGTGTGTGATTGGTGTGGTATATAAATCTTGTGTGATTGGTGTGGTCTATAAATCGTGTGTGATTGGTGTGGTACATAAATTGTGTGTGATTGGTGTGGTACATAAATCGTGTGTGACTGGTGTGGTACATAAATCGTGTGCGATTGGTATTGTACATAAACCTTGTGTGATTGGTGTGGTACATAAATCGTGTGTGATTGGTGTGGTACATAAATCGTGTGTGATTGGTGTGGTACATAAATCGTGTGTGACTGGTGTGGTACATATATCGTGTGTGACTGGTGTGGTACATAAATCGTGTGTGATTGGTGTGGTACATAAATCGTGTGATTGGTGTGGTATATAAATCGTGTGTGATTAGTGTGGTACATAAATCGTGTGTGATTGGTGTGGTATATAAATCGTGTGTGATTGGTGTGGTACATAAATCGTGTGTGAACGGTGTGGTACATAAATCGTGTGTGATTGGTGTGGTCTATAAATCGTGTGTGATTGGTGTGGTACATAAATCGTGTGATTGGTGTGGTACATATATCGTGTGTGACTGGTGTGGTACATAAATCGTGTGATTGGTGTGGTACATAAATCGTGTGTGATTGGTGTGGTACATAAATCGTGTGTGATTGGTGTGGTGCATAAATCGTGTGTGATTAGTGTGGTACATAAATCGTGTGTGACTGGTGTGGTATATATTAATCGTGTGTGATTGGTGTGGTACATAAATCGTGTGTGACTGGTGTGGTACATAAATCTTGTGTGATTGGTGTGGTACATAAATCGTGTGTGATTGGTGTGGTACATAAATCGTGTGTGATTGGTGTGGTGCATAAATCGTGTGTGACTGGTGTGGTACATAAATCGTGAGTTGACCCGAAGATTTGGCGAAAATTGTGTCTCTTTTTTTCTCAGCAGATCAGGGCAATATCAAAAATAGGCAAACATTACAATAAATCTGGATAACAGAATTTTCACATGACACTTTCACATAACCCTTGAAATAGGTATTTTCAAATAAATGTAAGTAGAATCTAGTTGCTTTATTGCTTATCTGCATTGAATAAATCAATATAATGATATAAAGCAAAACCACCAACACTGCTACCGACATCCGTCTAGACTGATGCATTTGGTTTGATGATCGATGCAGCTGGTCTGATGATGAAGTTTGTCAAAGGAGTGTACCTTCTTGGGTATATGTTGCCCCACTCTGGATTCAGACCTCAAGAGATATTGCCGAAAAAAAAAACCTAACATTTGTAGGGGACCGCCGCATGTCCTTAATATCTTACAAGTTTCATCAAAGTATTTCAAATAAAACTGAAGAATTCCATCAAAGTTTATTGTTACAAACTGATAAAATATTCCCTTTTTTCAATCTTAAAAAATTGCAAGAATTTATTTCTGTATTCCATTTCCTTCCAATTACATTTATGACAGTAAAATCAAATAAAATACAGTGGCCTTAAACATAAATATAAAATCAGGGCACCGCTAACGGGTGCATGATACGCCCGCATCATATTTTAATGTTGTCTACAAGCCAAAATCCTTTCATATGACACCATCAAAAGTTTTGTTCCCCTTTTAGACAAGGAGTAGAAGCCCGGAAAACCTTTCCGACCCTGCCCATTTTCTCCCACCCCAGGGGCTTGACCCCAACTTTGAAACCCATATGCACAACTACAAGCCACATCCTTTCATATGACACCATCAAAAGTTTTGTTCCCGCTTTAGTTGACGAGAAGCCCGGACAAACTTTTCCGACCCCACCCCAGCTTTGAAACCCACATGCACAACTACAAGCCACATGCTTTCATATGACACCACCAAAAGTTTTGTTCCCCCTTTAGTTAAGGAGGAGAAGCCAGGACAAGCTTTTCCGACCCACCCATTTTCCCCCATCCCAGGGGCCTGACCCCAACTTTGAAACCCACATGCACAACTACAAGCCACACCCTTTCATATGACACCATCAAAAGTTTTGTTCTCCCATTTTTAAATGCGGGCGTATAAAAAGGGAGGAGATGGGGTTCCAAATCAAATGTTACAAACTTTAAATCTACCATATGATAGAATGAAATCAAAATCAGGTATACCTCTTGCTTCATGTAATTATTGAAACGATCAAACATCCGCTATTAAAGAAAGTTTTGGATAATGTTAAAAGATTTACTGATGTACGAAATTCCTTTTCCCCCTCGTTTATTAACACTTACGCTGCCGACTATGATAAAAAAAGTTTCTCGCTCAAACGAGATGATTTTTTTTTTCATCTAGATAAAACGCAAGGATCTTTTTTTTTTGGTCTGACCCGGAATAAATTCACAATTTGATAGGTATATGTCAAATACATCGACAGACTTTTGAGTTCGACCAGTCATTGAATTCAATGTGGCGCTGTATCCTACTCGGATACGTTCAAACAAACGAGATTCATTTGTAGTTTCCAACAAACGAGGGACTACAGTTACAGGTGATGATGCCCTTGACCTCCATGATAAGACCCAGCATTTGCTAGTCATATGTTTTAGTTTTTCTATTGTTTATTTAAGTGTTTTCAAAAATAAAAGTTTTCTCATCTGATCTGTATATTATGTCTATTTATATTCAAGGATCAATAAGAAATTTAGAATACAGAAATGGACTTTCAACATACTTACAGTGTTATACTTGCCCTAGCTAACACATAGTAATTTTCATCATTACATTATGTTTATTTTAATCAGTGTTAAATGCTTGACATGAAATAGCTGAACACCTAGCATTAACCTTTGTCATTTTGTCTGTAGCAGCTAGACATGTATAATGTGCCATGACTTCCCTGCCAGTTAAAATATTATGTGAAAGTATTAAAAGTACAAAAGTACAACTAGACAGGAGATGCTTACTCCTCCCTTAAAACTGGTTACATATCCGGTTTTCATAGAATTTACATCTACAGTAACACTACACTTTTTCAGACCTTTGTTATGTCGCCTGCGAAACAAAACGACATCTGGATCAATTTGTCCGTAGTCCATTTGTCTGTTTGTCAGTCACGCTTTCACATCATTGGCAATAATATAGTATTAAATATCGTAATTCAATCAAACTTGAAGGAATGATTAATTATGATAACAGCCGAAGATCAAGCTGAAGACGCTCGAGGTCATATTCAAGGTCAAGGTTATGGATTTAGGGTAAACATATGGCAAGCGAGCAATGATTTTTTAAAAATTTTTTTCTAAACTATTGTACATGTCACCAAATTACACACTATAAGTACTAAGGGCCACGTGCTTAGTATTGACTTACTAACATTTTAAAGTAATTTCTTTACGATGTCTTAGGATTCCATTTTTTTTTCAGTTTGAAGGGGCATTATTCTCAATCATAACCAACAAATATCACTTTTGTAGATAAGCTTTTTTGTTAAATTATGTACGGTATAAATTCTCAGTACATATCATAATCAAACTTATTCAGAGCTTATTACGTAAAATGTACACTCTAGGTAGGCGAAACCTATAGTAATGGAAATATTAGTTGATGAACAATTTGGTTACGGCCCGAAATTTTGACGCTTGCGTTAATAGATTTTCTTGAGACTTTTCTTTGGTGCGTTGCACTCCAAGAGTGATGGGAATTTCGTGTTTTAACCTTTCCAGGGGACATAAGGTCCTGAAACTCGTCCCTTCGGACAGATGAGGGTCTAGCGCCATAAACCGAGAAAATGCTCCGTCATATTTTCAAATTCCTCTAGTCAATTAATAGCTGGGACTAGGGATTTTCAATGAATATTATTCTATTCATTAATAGAACTAAACCATAATGCATGACAGTTAATTAGAACATTTGACAATGGAATAAATTAAAATGAAATAACAGACTCAAGTATTTTCTTAGTTTATGGCGCCAGAGCCAGGGTCTTGATTTCATGGCTGACTTTTATTACAAAGACTTATTAATGCCCTGCATGTTCCGATTCTGCTTTTTACTACGTGTGTCCTTGGCGTGGTGTTTTTATTACGTGTGTCCTTGGCGTGGTGTTTTTACTACGCGTCCTTGGCGTGGTGTTTTTACTACGTGTGTCCTTGGCGTGGTGTTTTTATTACGCGTGTCCTTGGTGTGGTGTTTTTACTACGCGTCCTTGGCGTGGTGTTTTTACTACGTGTGTCCTTGGCGTGGTGTTTTCATATGGCCGAGCCCAATCTCTCTTATCTTCTCCTCGGCCAAATAATATTACCAGTTAGCCAAATATAATCACTTGTTGGTCAAACAAAATCACTTGTTGCATTGGTCAAATAAAACTATGTTCTAATATGAATATGACGTTTGATTTGAATAAAGTAGCATTTCTTAATTCTCAGGACATGATATCACTAAAGAATTTACAATTTTGAAATACTTGACAAATAAAATGTAGATGTTGCAAATACAAAAGATTTTCCTTTTGTGTTTTATTTTCGATACCGTTTCACAAACTTTTCATTTATTTAAAGGCATAATAGCACAATTCATGAAAAATTGTCTTAAGCCGGTGTGGCCTAGTGGATAAGGTACTCGGCTCCTGATCGAGAGGTCCCGGGTTCGACACCCGCCCTGGGCATATTGGTGTTCTGCCTTTCGGATGAGACAGTAAAAAACCGAGGTCCCGTGTCACGGTAGGCGTGGCAAGTAAAAGATCCCTCACTGCTTCGGGTGGGTCCATTGCAAAGGTCTAAATTTGTATGTAATGCATCAGGCAGATGCCGTCACCGTATACGTGAAGTTATCGTGGAGTGACGTAAAACAATAATCAATCAATCAATCAATCTAGTCTTTTCTTAAATTACCAGATGATTGAAACATGCAAAATAGACAGCAAGCATATACTCTAAGCATCAAAAGTACAAAATAAAAATTTTCGTCAAAATTACGGCTATCATGCTTTTAATGGTATCCAAGTCAAAAAATTCTTCATTCAGGAGACAAAAAATTACGATCTGTCGGAAGATCTTTAGTTAAATATCAGCACCCTGGGAAATGTTATTGGACGATTTTTGGATCGACGGATGGAAGAGGCAGCTATCACATGTTTGAACTTTGTCAATCAGTTGCAATGTAAACAAACGAGTTTTTCCTTCTACTTTATTTAAATACTTGTATATATGAAATAAACGAAAATTAGAGGAAACCTGATTAATTGAAACACAAGTTTTAAAATACTTAAAATAAACACAAATAACTAATACAAGTAAATTGTTTCAAGAACGTTGAAAAACAATAAAATTATAAAAGATTGCATAACTCACCTCAACGACAGCATTTGACTAGTTGATTTTGCACTTATGTGGCGTAAAATATTAACTGAAAAATAGTTCAAATTCAAATTTGTGAATAGGATGCCTAGATAGGACACTTAAAATTTAATTGTTTGATAATGATCAAACCCAAACTTCTTAACCGAATCACTGAAACGAACAAAATAGGTCAGATGCAGTATCTGATGCATGGATACATCTTGATACCTTGAAATGACCACTAAAGCAAGTTTGAACACATTGGCTTCTCTACTTGTCCAGGACAGTACTGAGCGACCCAAACCTCTTAATAGCATGTCGACGCACGGAGGTATAACATAATCTCAAATTCGTTGAGGTGAGCTAAAAATGAAAGTTAACAGGGTATAAATTTAAAAATATCTTTACATTGTGGCAAAATGTGTTTGCAAGTCTCGCAAACCATAGTAAAAATATTTCTGTCAAAACCAATTCCTTACCAAAACATTCAAACTAAATTATAATTATTTCCTTTAATCACAAATTAAATCAAGAAATAAATAAAAACATTTTTCTTTTAATGAAATTAGATACTAAACTAAAATGCTGTTCTAATACTTCACAACACACTGCATCAGAACATAATGCATATAATACATCAGAACGCAATGCATATAATGCATGAGAACACATTGCATATAATGCATGAGAACACAATGCATACAATACATCAGAACACAATACATATAAAACATCAGAACACAATGCATGTGATACACCAGAACATACTGCATATAATACACCGAACACAAGGCATATAATACATCAGAACACAATGCATATAATACATCACAACACAATGCATATAATGCACCAGAACACAATGCATATAATACACCAGAACATATTGCACACAATCCACCTGGACACACTGCATATACACTACATACATTACACCAGAACACACTGTATATAATACATCTGCACACACTGCATATAATACACATAGATACACTGTATATAGTATGCCATAATACACAACATACTATGCACCAGAACTCACTGCATATGATACACATGCACACACTGCATATACTACACCAGAACACACCGTATATTATACACCAGAACATACTGCATATGATATAACCATACTCTGCATATAATACACCAGAACACATGGCATTCAAAATACACATTAGTAAACTGCATATAATACACCAATACACACTGCAAATTATATAGCAAAACAAACTGCATATAACACATCAGAGCCCATTACACCAGAAGTCAATGCATATAATACATAATATGTAATACGCCAGAACAAAATGCATAAGATACATCACAACACACTGCATATGATAGACCAGATCATACTGCATATAATACACAAAAACACTGCATATTATCAGAGACATAGTCTATGTCTCTGATATTACATAGCATAACACACTGTTTATAACACACCAGAACACACTACATATACAACTATTTCTACTAGAACAAACATTCTGAGAGTATTGTACATGTAAGCTGAATTCATGGCCCCTACAAATCTTACAATGCATATGTTATGAGATGCTGATAAAGAAATACATTTCTGAGAATAAATAATGCATAAGCCAGTCATATTATGATGGATAACATTTTTCCTTAACAGTGAACTTGATCTTTAACTTTGCTGTATAAAACAGTGTACCAACTTTCAATCAAATACCTCAAAGTTTAACCTAAAATAATTTCAGAAAATAGAATTTTCATTGATTTTCAATCAATAAAGAGAAATAAATCAGCAAAAAAAAGCCAAACAAACAAACAAAACAAAATTAAAAAAAAATACATAAAAAAAAGAAAACAAAAAATCCCCCCCCCCCCCAATTCAAAGGAAAAAAAAAAACTCAAAACAATAGAACAAAGAAATAATCACTACTTACCCAAATAATAATAAAAATGATCATTCACAAAATCCCAGGAAATCAGAAAAAAAAAAAATAGACTTTTCATTAATTTTCAATCAATAAAAGGTCAAAATTCAGTTTAAAATAGCAAAACAAAAATCAAACATTTTTACTGAAAACTGGGTGTGAAATATGAATTATCATCAACATTAAGCAATGGTTTCTGCATACCAAAAAAAAAAACCCCAAAAAACAAAACACCCCCCCCCCCTCTCAATAGAAGAAAAAATAATTATCAAGAAATTCCAGAAACATGAACTTGATCTGCAATTCTGCTAAAATAGTATACCAACTTTCTATCAAATACATTAAAGTTTAACCTAAAATAATTTAGCAAAAAATGATAATAATAAAATAAGAAATAAGCAACCCCCCCCCTTCCCCAAAAATAAAAAAAAAAACAACCCCCCCCCCCCAAAACAAACAAACAAAACCAAACCAAACGAAACAAAACCCAAAATAAAACACTTACAAATGTAAATAATAAAAGTTTACCCCTAAAAAAAAGAAACATTAAACAGATTGATTTTCGGTCAATAAAGGGACATCAGCAAAAAACAAAAGAAAAAACAAAACGAAACACAAACCAAAATAACCCCTTCCCCCCAAAAAATAAAGTAAATAAAAAATCAAAACAATCCAAAACAAAAACTACAATAAAACAAACAAAACAACCCTAAAGTACAAAAAAGATATAATAATAATCGTTGCATATTCTGAAAAAAAAGCAAACAAAACAAAATATAAAAAAAAATACAAGGATTAGAAAATAATAGTAATCAACGATATCCCAGGGAACATTAACTTGATCTATAGCTCTGCTAGTAGACAAGATATTAAGTCGAGTGCTCAAGATACTACGCTCGACATAGAAAATAATTGTGTGTCCTAATCCATCTACCATACAAACACACACGAATAATTATATTAAAAACTAACCTAAACCACAAAAATAAATAAATAAATAAATTGAAATAAAATAAAATAAACAATAGTTTAAAAAATTCTTTAAAAGATAACAAAATGCTTTACCTAAATTAATTTCCGAAAAAAAGAAAAGAAAAAAAAAGTTAAGAAATTTATAATAATAATAATCATATCGTTAATTAGCAAAATCACGTCATATGTTAACTTGATCTGTAACTGATGCAAACCAATTCCCATCTCCCCCAAAAAACCAAACAAACAAAACAAAAGGAACAAATAATAAAACAGCAAACTAAAAAAAAAAAAAAAAATACAAGACCAAGGCCTAGCGTGCCATAATACGCCCGTCGCTTAACTTGAATGGGATCAATATGAATGACTGGCCAAGTTACAATCCAACACTGCATAGAGAACTCGGGAAAACTGTAAAATCCTTGAAAATTTCTTAGTTCAAGGGCCGTAACTCTGGCAGAAACAAAGCAATCATTCATACCCAAATGCGAACTGGTACTTAGTTGTAGCCAAGTTTAAATGCAGTGTCTCGAGAGACTGCAGAAAAAGTCCGGAAAATATGACCTCGGGAAAAAACCCCCCGAAATACAAAAAATAAATATATAGATAAATAAAAAGAAAGGAAAGAAAAAAAAAAAGGAAAACCAAAACACACACACACAACCCCCCCCCCCCCCAAAACTAAAGGCATACACACATAAATTAATACATAAAGAAATAAAGGTAATTCAAATAATTATAAAGATAATACATGTTTATCTTAACAGTTTTGGAAAAAAGCAACAAAAAAAAAAAAACAAAAAAAAAAAAATAAATAAAAAATAAAGTATAAATATAATGTATGTATATAATATATAAAAATATATTTAAAAGAATCCCACGAAAGGCGAAATTGATTTGTAACTCTGCTACATAAAACAGTGTAACAACTATCAATCAAATACCTCAAAATTTAGCCTAAAATCATTTGGAACATTAAATGTTCAGGCAATAGACAAACATAAATCAGCAAAAATAAATAAATGAATAAATAAAACCAAAACCAAAAAAAAAAAACCACGCACGCAAGCACACAAATAATAATAATAATAAAAAAAAAAAATAAATAAAAGTTAAACCTAAAATAATATCGGGAAATAGAATTTTCTGTGATTTTCAGTCAATAAAGGGGGTAAAAACAGCACAAAAAAAACCCCCCAAACAAAACCCCCCCAAAAAACCAAAACCAAACCAAAAAAACCCCATCAAAAACAAAAATCAAACCAAACCAAAAAAAAAGGGGGGGGGGGAACACAACAACAAAAAACAAAACCAAAAAATAACTCAAACAAACCACAAATAACCATATAAGATAAATTAAAAAAGAAAAAGAGGAGTTACTGGCTCAGTTATGTGGCAGAAGTCACCACTGAGCTATACATGAATAAACCTAGGGGAAAGCTCCCACACAGCCAAGTCAGTAACTATTGCGTGAATAATAACATTTGAAACACACAGACACGGGGAACCTTTTATTCTTTATGTATTTATTTTTGTGTGTGTATGCCTTTAGTCTTTTGGTTTTTTCTTTTGTTTTGTTTTGTTTTGTTTTTTTTGTGGAGGGGGGGGGGGGGGGTGGTGCATTGAAACTTGGCTATAACTTAGTACCAGTTAGTACCAGAAAAAAAACTATACAAAACATACAACCATACCCCCCCCCCCCCCCCCCCCCCCAAAAAAAATAAAGGAAAAAATCAACAACAAATAATGATATAAAAGATAAATTAAAAAATTAATAGTTTAACCAAATAAAAACAAAAAATAAAATAATAAAAAAGATAATCAATGTCTAACCTAAAATAATTTAAAAAGAGAAATCAGGAATCAAAAAACAAAACAGAACCCACCCACCCCCAAAAAACCCAAACTGTGAGAAAAAACAAAAAAAAAAAAAAAAAGACCGAAAACCAAAAAAAAAAAAAACAAAACAAAAACAAAACAAAACAAAACAAAAAAATTGAAATAAAAATTAAAAAAATAATAATAATGAATATAAAAAATAAACAAACCGAAAACAAAAAGAAAAAAAACCCCAGAATCCCCCCAAATCCCAATTAAAAATAAAAGTTAAACCTAAAATAGAATTTTCCGTAAATGTCAGTCAATATAGGGACACAAATCAGGAAAAAAAAAAGAAACAATAACCCAACCAAACCAAACTAAAATAAGAACCACAAATAATAATATAAAAGATTAAATTAAAAGTTTAACTAAATAAGAAAATTAATATAAAATAAAAAAATAAAAAAATAAATGTCTAAACCTAAAATAATTTAAAAAGAAAAACCAGGAATCAAAAAACAAAACAGAAACCCCCCCCCCCTCAAAGAAAAAATCTCAAACTGCAAGAAAACAAAACAAAAATTTCCAAAAACAAACCAACCAACCCTCCCCCCCCCCCCCCAAAAAAAAAACAAAAAAAATTAAAAAATATAAAAAAAAAAAAAAAGAAAACAAAATTCCAAAAACAAAACACAAAAAAATCACCCAAATTCCCAATAGATAATAAAAGTTAAACCTAAAATACAAATTTTCTGTGATTTTCAGTCAATACAGGGACATAAATCAGCAATAAAAAAAATTTAAAAAAAACCCCAAAAAACAAAAACTCGATCAAACCAAAAAAAAAAACAAAAAAAAAAAACAAAAAAAAAAAAAACCCCAAAAAACCCAAAAAAAATCCCACAACCATACACCCCCAAACAAACCACAAATAATAATATAAAAGATAAATTTAAGTTTAACCAAATAAAAATTATAATAAAAAAAAATCAATGTCTAAACTAAAATAATTTAAAAAGAAAAACTAGGAATCAAATAACCCCCCCCCCCAATAAAACCCCCAAAACTGCAGGGAAAAAAAAAGATAAAAAGAAAAAAACAAAACAAAATAACCCCCCCCCCCCATAAAAAAAATAGTAAAAGTTAAACCTAGAGTAATATCGGGAAAAAGAATTTTCTGCAATTTTCAGTCAATATAGGGACACAAATCTATAAAAAAAAAAAAACCCCCAAAACACCCCATCAAATTAAAAAAAACAACAACATAGTAATAAAATAAATAAACTGAAAGTTTAACCAAATGAAAAAATTCAAATAAAAAAAAAAAAGATAATTAATGTTTAACCTAACCTCCCCCCCCCAAAAAAAAAATCCAAAGGCAAAAAAATAAATACATAAATAAATAAAGATAATTCAAATAATTATAAAAAAAAATATGGGACACAAATCAGCAAAAAACAAAAAAAAAAAAAAAAAAAAAAAAAAAAAAAACCCACCAAACAAGATCCCCCCCCCCAAAAAAAATAAAATAAAAGATAAATTAAAAGTTTAACCAAAAAATGTCCCTAAAACCTAAATTAATTCAAAAAGAAAAACCAAGAATCAAAAAACAAAAACAGAACCCCCTCCCCCCTAAAATACCCAACTTACAAACTTGGTGTGATTTTAAGTCAATATAGGGACACAAGTCAGAGAAAAAAACCCAAAAATCAAAATAATAATAATAATAAAATAAATTATCAAAACACGAAAAACCTAACAAAACAAAACAAAAAAAAAAACCCCACAAATAATATTATAAAAGATAAATTAAAAGTTTTACCAAATGAAAAAAATAAAAAAATAATTAATGTTTTTTACCTAAAATAATTCAAAAAGAAAACCAAGAATCAAAAAACAAAACAGAATCCCCTTCCCCCCTAAAAAAAAACCTTAACTACAAAATGTGTGTGATTTTAAGTCAAAACTAGGAATCAAAAAACAAAACAGAAAAAAAAAAAACAAAAAAACCCCCCCAAACTAAAAAAAAAAAAAAAAAACAGAACAAAAAAGAAAACAACAAAAAACAAAGGCATACCCACACAAAAATAAATACATAAAGGTAATTCAAATAATTATAAGAAAGATGATACATGTTTAACCAAACATAATTTTGGAAAAAAGCAACAAATAACAAAACAGAAAAACTAAAACAACCAAAAATTTTCTGTGAATTTCAGTCAATATAGGGACACAAATCAGCAGAAAACAAGAACAAAAAACAAACAAACAAATGAAAAAAAAAGAAAAGAAAGATAAAAAAAGAAAGGAAGGAAACCAAATTTCCACCATAACAAACAAAAGAAAATAATAAGACATCCCCACCTAAACAAACAAGAAAACCAAAAAAAAAAAAAAAGAAAAAGAAAAAGAAAAAAAAAAAAAGAAAAGATAAATAAATGATATTCAAAGGAATTCCACAAAATGCAAACTTGATCCGTTACTCTGCTACATAAAACAACGAAACAACTTTCAATAAAATAAGTTTATACTAAAATGATTTCGAAAAAAAGAATTGTCACTGAAGGAAGACCACAAAAAAAAAAAATAAAATAAAATAAATAAAAATAAAAATAAAAAATTCCAAGAAACAAATCACCCAAATTCCCAATAAATAATGAAAGTTAAATCTAAAATACAAATTTTCTGTGATTTTCAGTCAATAGAGGGACATAAATCAGCAAAATAAAAGGAAAAAGAAAGAAAAAACCAAAAGAAAAAAAACCCACTCGATCAAACAAAAAAAAAATCAAAAAAAAAAAAAAAAAAAAAAAATTAAAAAAGGAAAAAAATCCCACAATCATAAACCCCACCCCCAAAAATAACCAACTAAAAACCCCCAAAAAACAAACCACAAATAATAATATAAAAGATAAATTTAAGTTTAACCAAATAAATTGAAATAAAAAAAATAAATCAATGTCTAACCTAAAATAATTTTAAAAGAAAAATCAGGAATCAAATAAGCAAAATGGAACCCCCCCCCAATAAAAACCCCAAAACTGCAGGGAAAATAAAACCAAAAAAACAAAACCAAAAAAAAAAAAAAAATAAAAAGAAAAAAAAAACCAAAACAAAACAAAAAAACCCCCCCAAAAATAGTAAAAGTTAAACCTAGAGTAATATCGGGAAATAGAATTTTCTGCAATTTTCAGTCAATATAGGGATACAAATCTATAAAAAAAAAACCCCATCAAATTAAAAAAAAAACAGTAATATAATAGATAAGCTAAAAGTTTAACCAAATGAAAAAATTCAAATAAAAAAAATAATTAATGTTTAACCTAAAATAATATAAAAATAACAGCCAAACATGAAAAAAAAAAATACAAAAAAACCCCCAAACAAACAAAAACACACCCCCCCCCCCCCCCAAAATAAATCCAAAGGCAAAAAAAAAAAATCAATAAATAAAAATAATTCAAATTATTATAAAAAGGGACACAAATCAGCAAAAACAAAAACAAAAAACAAAAAGAAATCCAACCAACCAAACAATACCCCCCCCAAAACCCCACAAATAATAATATAACAGATAAATTAAAAGTTTAACAAAAAATAATGTCTAACCTAAATTAATTCAAAAAGAAAAACCAAGAATCAAAAAACAAAAACAGAACCCCCTCCCCCTAAAATACCTAAACTACAAACTTGGTGTGATTTTAAGTCAATATAGGGACACAAATCAGCAACCCCCACCCCCTAAAAAAACCACCAACCAAAAAAAAAAACCAAGCAAAAACAAAAAAATTATAATAAAATAAAATACCAAGACA
The DNA here is from genome assembly GCA_035048485.1 of Pteria penguin. Classification (NCBI taxonomy): domain Eukaryota; kingdom Metazoa; phylum Mollusca; class Bivalvia; order Pterioida; family Pteriidae; genus Pteria; species Pteria penguin. The sequence goes on along the minus strand of CM068580.1, from coordinate 86,587,073 downwards.
CGAAAAACCTAACAAAAAACCCCCCAAAAACACACACAAAAAACCCCACAAATAATATTATAAAAGATAAATTAAAAGTTTACCCAAACGAAAAAATTAAAATAACAAAAAAAAAATTAATGTTTAACTTAAAATAATTCAAAAAGAAAAACCAACGATAAAAAAAAAAACAAAAACAGAAACACCCCCCCCCCCCAAGAAAAACCTTAACTACAAAATTTGTGTGATTTTACGTCAAAACCAGGATTCAAAAAACAAAACAGAAAAAGAAAAAAACAAAAAAAAACCCCAAACTACAAAAAACAGGAAAAAAACTAACAAAACACAAAGGCATACCCACACAAAAATAAATACATAAATAAAGGTAATTCAAATAATTGTAAAATAGGAAATACATGTTTATCCTAACATAATTTTGGTAAAAAAATTAGCAAGAAAAACAAGAAAAAGAAAAAAACCCAAACACAAAATAAATATAATAAATATAGTGAATGTTTAACCAAAAATAATTTCGGAAAAAGCATAATAAAAATAATAAATAAATAATATTCAAAGGAATTCCACTAAATGCAAACTTGATCCGTTACTCTGCTACATAAAACAGCGTAACAACTTTCAATAAAATAAGTTCATACTAAAATGATTTCGAAAAAAAAAGAATTGTCACTGAAGAAAGGCCACACAGAAAAAAAAAAAACAAACCAAAAACCAACAAAACAAAACAAACAAACAAAAAAAAAAAAAAAACAAATAAAGAAAAAAAAAAAAAAAAGAAAAACAAGCATTCTGAAAGTATTGCTTAGGCAATACTAAGTCCCCTATCGGCAAATGGAAAACTAAAACCCCCAAAACACACACACACCTACACACACACAAGATACTGTTTTTCTGGCTGCCAGCAAGTCAAGTATTTGATCACAACCTGTAAAGAACTTTTCTAATTCCAAGGGCCGTAATTCCGTCAAAAATCAGTGGACCGTAACGAAACTCAAACTTGATCTGTAACTAATGGTGGTATACTCACACACAAAAAATTGGATGAATATCTACAAGCGTTTAGAAAAAAAAGTCCGGAAAACTGCCATTCTAAAGAAATTTTCTAATTCCAAGGGCCGTAATTCCGTCAATAATCAGTGAACCAAAACGGAACTCGAGCTTGATCTGTAACTCATGGTGGTAGACTTACACACCAAAAATTGGATGAATATCTACAAGCGTTTAGAAAAAAAGTCCGGAAAATGCAATTTTAGAGAAATTTTCTAATTACTAGGGCCGTAATTCCGTCAAAAATCAGTGGACCGTAACAAAACTCGAACTTGATCTGTAACTTATGGTAGTATACTCACACACTAAAAATTGGATGAATATCTACAAGCGTTTAGAAAAAAAGTCCGGAAAACGTAAGTGTGACTGACGGACAGACGGACGGAGTGCAAACCTATAGTCCCCTTCGGCGATGCCGGTAGGGGACTAAAAAAGAAGAAATCAACAAACACACACAGACAAATAATAATAATTATTAGCAAAATCAGTGTACACGATAACCTGATCTGTAACACTGATACACATCAAATCAACCTCCCCCCTCCCCAAAGTAAATAAATCAGCCAATGATTTCAGCTGAAAATATCCCCAAAACTCCAAAAGCAAAATACAAAAACAAACAAACAAAACAACCCCCAAACAAACAAAAAACAAAACCCCAAGAACAAAACCAAAATAAAAAAAAAACCCCAAACAAGCGACCCCCCCCCCCCCCAACATCCAACAAATTCACAAACTTTCCAGCATAAAGACTACAGGAGGAGTTATCCGGAAAATATTCATCATTTATGCAAGTATATAGTCCAAAAATGACAATTTCCCCTAAAATGGCAAATACTGAAAAAAAAAAATCAAAACTCTAAAAATATGCACATCTTCAAACAACAAACAAGCAAATAAAGACATACAAAACAATGAATGTAGGAAACAATAGGAACAGACAAACGGATGGACAGAAGGGCAAACAGACGGACACAGACAAAACCTAAAGTTCCCTTCCCTTGGTTTCACCAATAAACATCATAAGGCTAGTGTTGGATTCTGAAATAATCAAAACTTCATTTTTGACTTTTGTCAGTACTTCGGTCACATGTTTTTTTTTTAAATAAATTTTGTTCATTGGTCACAAATTTACGCTATGCAAGTTGAACTTCATAGATAGCTGAGTTTACAGACATATACAATTTTATATAAACATTAGTAAGAGTTTGTGCGAGATTAATGCCTGCGGCTATTGCCTGGACTAAGCGCACTTTCCATGGCAAGTAACCGCTCCGTTTCCCTGGTGATTGGGCAATGACGTATGGTGTGGGCTTCATCTCCATTTGCACCACATTTCGGGCAGGTGTAACTTCGCAATATTGGGCAAATGATTTTTCCTCTCTTATCTTTCAACACGTGAGAAGTGTAAAAATCGTATGTTTCGCCATTTTTCTTGCAGAGTTGACAATACCTTTCACGAAATCGGTTTTGAAGGAAATCGGGAGTGATAACGGTATTGGGATCTACATTCTGTAAGATGTCCTGAATTGTGCTTAAGGCATCTCCGATCGTAATAAAGTTATCATGACGAAGTACTCTTGATAGATGGTGGTTAGGAAAACAATTTGCGTCCCAAGTGCTGCTCCTGGGGGAAGCGGTTCTACCAAAACCTCCGGACTGGTTGATAGATGGAGGTAGAGAATGGACAAAACCATACGTCTCATTAGTTGTGTTCCAGTAAGTGCTGTCCTCACTTGTCAAGAACATGTCAGAATCGTTTGACATGTCAAATGTAGGTTGGTCAACAGCGGCAGGTTTAAGTCCATATTTGCTAGGTGAAATATCAAAATGCAAGGGCTTTTCATTTATTTTATGAGTTGATGGAAGGTCAAACAGTGAATGGCCCTGGTCAGCCAGACCTGTAGGTGGAAAATCAAAAGATGAAAATCCACGATCAACATCATTGGTAGATGAAAGGTCAAAAGGTGGAGGTCTTTTATCGATTTCAAAGGCCAATAGATTCCCAACAGCTGATGAACGTCGATTGGATTCAGTGCCGTAAGGAAACTCGAACTGCGAAAGTTTCTGGTCAAATTGGCAATCAGATAAGTGGCGGTCTAAATGTGAATGGCCATAAAATGGTGGAGTGGTAGATATAGACTGTCGCTGGTCATAAACAGCCTCTGTAATATAACGGTATAATGAAGAACATTTAATGCACTACGTATACAGTGTATGTAAATTTCACATGTATGGATACCAGTTCTAATACATGATTGTATAATATATGGTTTAAACAATATCTATTATAAAATATACATTAAGCATACATTAAACAACAATATAATGTGTTGAGCATTGAGCGACAAGTAAGAATAGAAAACTTTGTAGTGAATTGTTGAATGTACAAGTGGATTACCGACAAGATAATTTTTGCAAATATATATATGGTTAACTGAAAGAATTATTAAGTAACAAGAAATGTTTGTAAAACATATGGCCCCCCTCTGGTACTATATTTTACAACTGTATGATATACACTTACCAAAATACTTATACACTCGGCGACCTTTGACCTGAGAATCAATAGTGATCATCTACTCCTACTCATAACCAACCCACATGTGAAATATCATCACTATCAAGCAATGGGTTTTCAAAAGATTGGGCGGACGCCGATTGTATAAAGTAATGCATTACACTCGGTGACCTTTGACTTGTTGACCTGAGAATCAATATGGGTCATCTACTACTGATAATCAACCTACAAATGAAATATCATCACTCTCAAGCAAAGGGTTTTCAAAATATTACGCAGACACCGATCGTATGAAGCAATGCATTGCACTCGGTACCTTTGACCTTTTCATCTGAAAACCAATAAGGATCATCTAGTACTCCTAACCAACCCACATGTTAATTATCATTACTATGAGGTAAAGTTTTCTCAAGATATTGGACGGACACGTGGTCTACCGACCGACATGTGCAAAGCAATATGCTCCCCTTCTTCGAAGGAGGTTGGCATAAATAATAAATAATTTGTTCTGGCAAACATGCATATTTTGGAAATACATTTATACCAGATATTTAGCATGTAAATAAAATATAAGGTAATAAATGTTCCGACTACGTACATGGTAATATATATATATATATATATATATATATATATATATATATATATATATATATATATATATATATATACAAAGCATATGTATTAGTATCCATACATATAAACATACATTTTCAAGCATATGACATGAACAAAATCATACATGTATAAGGACGAGTTCATTTTCACATGCATACTTGATATAATCTTCACATGTACACTGCCACGTGTTTTGGACCATAGTAGCATGTAATTGTGATCGGAATATTAAATATCGATTAGAAAGAGCAAAAACATTCAAATTTGACGCTTTAAAGGGCAGCAACTCCTAAAAAGCACCATCGGACACTTTAGAGCTTTTGATGCTGGAGATGGAAGTTTGCTTTTATTTTCCTCATCTCTGATAAATTTCGAGAAATGAATCAAAAACTGCAGTTTGACTCTTCTATGATCTATTTTTTGTAATGGCGGACCTAATTTTGAAAGAACACACTACAGACCAACTTTAGTTCAAATCCAATTGGCGATTCAAGAGAAGAAAATTTCTGACAAAAGTTAAGTAGAAAATTGACAAAAATTGATATTCCAGGGGCCATAACTGATACAAGAGGTAACTGAACCACTTCCATTCAATAAAGCCTTTGTAGGCCTGCATAAGCTGATTACTTCATCAGGTAAAGTTTTTCTCTATCATACTTCGCAAAAAGAACCAAAAAGTCAAATTTTACATTTAAAGGGCAATATATAATTCTTATAAGGAGTTGTCGCACGACTTTAATCCAATGGACAACTATTTTGTAGTACATTTGTTTCTTAAAAAGGATGTTGCCTTCGATTTCCTCAGTTTGTAATAGTATTTGAGATTTAAGCCCAAATCTGCAGTCATCTATGTTCTAGTTTTAGCTATGGCGGCCATGTTTTGGGCAACATTTAAAATTTTCACAAGTTTTAATCTAAGAACCCATGAATGATTTTGACAAAGTTTTGTCTCAATCCCTTCAGCATTTTCAAAGAAGATTTTTGAAAAATGTTAGCGCCGACTGACGACGAGCGCCAAATGTTGGCAAAAGCTCATATGGACCTTTGGTTTAGGTGAGCTAAAATGGATGCAAATGTTTAGAACAAAATGTAAATACAAAAAACTTTATGACTGATTTTACAAAGAAAATTTCCTAAACCGTTTAATTTGAAGTATAACGTTGTGCACATGTTTGAATATCTTTTTGTTTAGATTGTTATATCATACACAAGACACCCAGAGAGCGTTATATCAGTATTGATACAAACTCTTATGGCATGAACAGCTGTACGTCTAAAGTGGTTCTACTGCCTGCGTTCAATACAAGAACGCCAGGCTATTTCTCTACTCCTACAAATACAATTATCATTTTCTCTGGGACTCTTTAGTGGTTATAAATAAGTTGAAAATCAGAGAGCTACCACTTAATCGCAAATTAAATTCTGACACGGTACAGATGCACATTTATTTCTGTCTTTTACTGAAGAAAAGCATGGCAAACAAATTAGAATAAAAGACCCAGGGACTTAAAAACTCGACTGAGCTAAAAGAATCTGATTTCAAGAGGTCAAAATGGGCCTATACTGATTTCATGAGCACCTTGAGCACTTATTATCTAACGAAAGAATCCTTTAATTCCTTTTCAGAAATTTTATCTCAAAACTGAACTCATAATAAGACTGAATCATTTTAAATATCCATACATTATAAAAACAAAGAAAACACATGAAAACGTGTAAAACAACAGAAACCAAAAAGGATTTCAAGAAAGTATCAAAACTTGATTTCCGAACACAACCAGAAATAACAACACTTTCTTTATACACCTTTCTTGAGCACGTGCATTTAGTTTGTTGGTGTATGTAGCTTGACAGAAAAAAAGAAGTTTACATATCAAAGGAAGGGGTCCTCTGGGACATATATCACTCCTGCCCTGGATCCACCCTTGACGATCTGGTCAAAAGCAGCAACATAGATCAGAAACCATAAACACTTATTATCAACTAAGTTTCATCATTTTTTTTTTAATTTTCACGATGGTTCATTAGTAACCTCTCTCTATGACAAACGTGACGATTTCAATTTCATTATTACCAACTTCCTTTTTCTGAGTAGCAACATACCTTCCTCTCCCGCATATGGCGTTTTCATTTCACAACTTGTACGCTATGCCAGGACATGCTCTAAATATGAAAATTTCATCCTGAGAGCGAGGCTTAAGCTACTCTCACAAGGACATATTGAGGAACGTTTTAAATTGTCACTGAGAAAGTTCTATGGTCGTGATAGGGATCGATTGCAATTTCAGATTCCTCTTTCAAGAATGTTAACCGATATTTTGGGACCTGACCATACCTTAATAACCATCTTAAATTTTTGACTATACTTAATTTGACATAATACGTGTATACATGTATATACAGATATTATTTCACCTGCGTTTCCGACACCGGAATTTCAGGCAGGCATTTCTTGCCTTGAATGGGAAATTTGACTTCGTGTTCCTATCTCCTTCGTATGTTCATGCGTGTATATTTATGTATTTACCTCCTCGATTTGAAAGGTTATTGCAGGACTTTTGCGACGGGTGTTGCATGCAACCAGGGGACGCTTACTCCTCCCGGGCACCTGGTCTCACCTCGATTTTATTGGGGTTTGTAATTGTCTAAATATGACACTAAACACGACATTGTCCCCTTTATTCCATGGACTATGAGATACGGTTTACCCTTCGGTACTTCTTCGTTTTTTAGACGGGCTTAATGCCGAAGGCATAAGCCAAGGCTATAGCCGCCGTGCACGATTCTCAAAACGAGACAGTCTAATTATAAGTTTTTAGCCCTCTTTGTCACTCATTGTGTTCTTGCGCTTCAAAACAATCTCTGATGTTATTCCTAGCATAATAATATTCAGAACGTATTGAATCTTTATTGGATCATTAATTATATGTAACATTGCAAATACAGATATACATGTGTATTTTCGTGTACTGTGTAGACTGAAGTTTACCTGCACTTGCTTGATATCACTGCGCGAAGAGCTAGTGTTATTATAGCACTGGCCTTACGGAGAGATAACCAGCAGTACACACTGCATGTAGATGTAATTCGTCTGTAGTAGCATACACAACATTATTATACAGTATTTAATTAATGTAATTTATGAGAGGTTCGTGATGTTTAGCGTCGACAGGTTTATATATATATGCCTCTCTGGCGCCGAGTTTGTAATTTAAAATTGTCAATATTTGTTGATTCTAGGCTAAATGAATAAAACAAAACGAAATCCAGTGATAATAAAATAACCGATAACGCGTCACTTGAACCTCAGTCAGTCTCGTTATGGACACTGTCTAGATATTTTTAAGATCTGGACAGGCATAGCATTGCCAACTGGTCTAATATTTGTGTACATGTGTATAGGAGGAGTTTCCCCATGTCTGTTTTTGCTGATAGAAGCATGCCATATGTCTAATTCAAGCGTCAAGCATAAACATTGGTAGAGCGTTGTGTATTGCCGATTACCTTATCGCTTGGCAGAAAGAAAACGGGTACATGTATTGTTCCCTGTGCTGATTAGCATGTTTCACATTATTCTCAGATCGACGTCATTTCCAACGAAGTAGTAATCAAGATGTAGTTTAATCTAATGTCCCCGGTTCATAAATGGAGACAAATAAACCCAAGTATCATTTCAGGTTTTCTCTCGGATTTGCTTCGTAACATATGAATATTTGCAATTTTGACAAAAAATGGCATGCATTACTCTTCGAACCGTTGGCTACTATCAAGATATGTTGAGTTTCTATGGCAGATATGTACGTAGAACTTTTCAAGGATAAATAGAATATCCTGCTAAACATGCAGAGTAGGTTCAATGGTCATGCATTATCAATGCAAGTGAAATTGTACTAAAACAATATTAATACGGAGAGGTACAGTCAAAACGGCCCAAGAAAAACTGCCCACACTAGAACGGCCCTTTTTTACCACACCGGCCGAACTCTGTAATATTTTGACACTGGATATCGACTTTGAATTCAAAAATAGATTTTTTCACCTAGTGTTTAAATTATACTCGATACAGATAGTAACAGGGCAAATAATTTGACACTTTTAATTAACTGCCTTCAGCATAAAATTATTCCTATTTTCGTGTGGGCCGTTTTATTTTTGGGCCGTTTTGACCATACACTAATCAAGAAGAAAAGTTATAATTATGCTCTCTATAGCGATAGGAGATGACAAAGATATGTTTTTATATTCAAGAGAATAAAGCATTACAGTGTAACAGTAATGAATCTATGTTTTCCATCATGATCCCATGCCTCTCGAGATATTTTATCGAAGTTATCCAATGATAAACATCATTTCACTAGTTCTTCCATAATGAAATGTGTAAATTCTTCTGTCCTTGAATTTGTTATCAATTTTATTTTAAGTCCAATTTAATCTTTTGCTATACTTGACCATTTACTAAAAGCCCGGGTACCAGTACTGTAAGTACTTTGATTACTTCTATAGGACAAGTACAAATTATTTTTGTATTTCATTTTTTCCAATTACATTTATTACTATGAACTCAGTTAAAGCAGAAAAATCAGTGCATAAAAGACAACAAATGAAAAGATCAAAAACGACGTAAATCGCGTTCAAAAAGTTCTTTCGGATGGAAAAAAAAACTTGAGCGGAGATGAATACGGTCTCCTGCCAAAACGGGAACTTTTTACAGGATCATACCCAAATAGGCCTATATCGTTCATTTGAATACACGAAAACTTAGAAAGTATCAGAATGTTCTCTAATGAGAGTAATTTTTTCCAGATATTTTATTTCACAATTTCGAGAAGGAAGAAATTGATTTTGAAGAATTAGATCAACCAATTTGTGATGCTGAGATAGTTAACTGTATTAGGAAGATAAATAAGGGGAAATCCCACTCTATAGATCTTGTGCTTAACGAAATGTTTATTGAATTTAAAGATATATTACTATCTATGTTATCTAATTTTCAATAAGATTTTGTCAACTGGCATTTTCCCGACCTCTTGGTCTACAGCAGTTATTACCCATGTTTTTAAAAAGGGTGATAGATCTGACCCAAACAATTAAAAAGGTATAAGTCTCAGTTGTTTGTGCACTTTTTTCACTTCTATTCTAAATGATAGACTCTGAAACTGGTCAGATGATAATGACATTATTATGGATGCGCAGTTCGGCTTTCGGCCAAAAAATAGGAACTTCTGAGGCTATTTTTGTTTTGCATTTCATAATTCAAAAAACTCTTTCTCGTAAACATAAACTCATTGCTGCTTTGTTGACAATAAAAAAGCTTTCGATTCGATAGACAGAGAACTGTTGTGGTATAAGATAAGTAAACTTGGCATCAGAGGGAAATTGTTAAATGTTATTAAAAGCTTATATAATAATGTACGTTCATGTGTAAATATAGGACTTAGGTCCCAATTTTTCAAAAACTCTCTCGGTTTGTTACAAGGAGAGGTATTATCTCCCATTCTCTTTTCGCTCAATGTCAATGATTTTGAAATGGAATTTTTAAAGGATGGATGTGTACCAAATGAGATGCAATACCTCAATTTGTTTATTGTAATGTATGCAAATGACATGGTCCTTTTATCTGAATCTGTGGACGGTTTACAAAATATGCTTGATACTTAACATGGATATATTGATTGGAATTTACAGGTTATTGTAGCAAAAACGAAAATTGTTATTTTTAGAAATGTGGGCATTGTCCGAGAAAACAAATTTGGCTATATGATGGGGGTAAAGATAGAAGTTGTGGAACAATTTTGTTATCTTGGAATTCTTTTAAATTATAACGGAAAATTTTTAATCACACAGAAACAGCTTGCATCTCAAGGTCGAAAAGCAATGTTTGCAATGAGATCTAACGTGTCCGATCTAGTTTTAAATCACTGTACATTATTTTCGTTATTTGACACCTATGTATCTAGTGTTTTATCTTATGCATGTGAAGTGTGGGGTGCACATTCTGGTCCTGATATTGAGAAAGTTCATCTAGGATTTTGTAAAAACGTTCTTGGTGTTAAAAGAAATACAAATAATGTTCTTGTCTATGCTGAAACTGGTAGATTACCACTGAAAATAATTGTATTATTAGAGAATTTTTCGGTCTCTTTTACAGCAATGTGAAGATCACTCTTTTCGTGGTTCTAATTGGCTTACATTTATAAAAAAGAGCAACGCCTAGTGTGGCATAATACGCCCGTCGCTTAATTCGGACGGGATCAATTCGCATTTGGCATGATTTTCATGAAAAACATCTGACGTTTACTAAAAATAATTGCGTTTCATAGCATTTTATCATAGGAATAAGACCAAGGGCAATAACTCCTGCAAAAATGGTCCTATCCAACCCATCTTGGAACTTGACCTGCAAAAAAAAAAACTTGAAATTTTTTAGTACAAGCCCCCCCCCCCCCTCCTAAAATTATAAATTTCTCAAAAATGAAGGAAGAGATATCAATACCTGTAAAATATGTGGAAGTTGGTACATTTTACTTGTTTTATGATAAATTTCATGTTTTTACAAAAATTAGACTTTTAATGAATTTTCAAAAAGTCATAAATCTGTCAAAAGTGATCAATCGTAACAAAACTCGAACTGGTACTGACGCCGCTTGATATAAAACTATATACAAAATTTCAATTCAATATCTTGAAAGACGGCAAAAAAAAAGTCCGGAAAACATGACCTAGGACATATGGTCACCCCCCCCCCCCCCCAATCTTATTAAAACGCGACTTGTATTTCGCTCCTCTTCGATTCTCTCCATGTACAAGATCTTACAACTGCCGATTCGAGGTCATCTCAGGATGACCTTTCAGAACAGCCAATCAGAATTGGAGTTAGAGATCTTTCGGTGTTGTATTACATACAAACAACTCAAATTCTGACTGGCTGTACTGAAAGGTCATCCTGAGATGACCTCGAATCGGCAGTTGTAAGATCTTGTACATGGAGAATAGCGTAGAGGAACCAAGTACAAGTCGCGTTTCAACAAGATTGGGTCCCCCCCCCTTCCTAAAATTATAAATTTCTCAAAAATGAATAAAAAGATATCAAGGTTCATTGAAACACCATATGAAAAATTACCCGTATTTTAACTAAACATCAGAAGTAAATTATTTTTGTATATAATATTCCTTAACATTCAATCAGTTGATTTAATTTCACCGTCTGAATTTTGAAAACGAACGGGCTTTCCATACATATCACCCTATTTTGACTCTTACAATCCTATTCATCTATCCATTTTATAAGAAAGTTCATATTAATACAAAAAGTAGACTTTATCTTGAAACAAAATTCATTTCTAATTCACAGATACATGTATGTATATATCATTCATAAAAAGTAAGATAGATATCACAGATGTTACTGATTTGGAAAATATGATTGATGATATATGAACTAGGGGCATAATATGAGATCCAAAATAACACTTGGGGGTTAGGATAAAAGAAATTTTGTGCATTTCTGAAACATGGAAAGTTGATGAATTTTATATTATTTTTTAATACTTATTATTATCTTTATCACATATAAAAAAGAGAAAGATTCACGTTAGATTACAAAGTTATAACAAAATATCATTGACTACCCCTCATCTTTTTCTACAATAACCTTGTAAATACAACAAATTAAGATTTGTAAAACATAGATAATGTAAAGATGCACAGTATTATAGATTATACTGTCTGCACATTGTTGTTAGAAACAATTTTACACAAAATAAAACAATTTCAATAAGTATTTCATTATGAAAATAACAATTCAAAGGATTCTGTTGCCTCAAGTTTTCATTTAATGTTGACATCAAGATTTACTTGGCTAGCTGAATATAAAAATAAAAAATATCTGTATGCATGTTGCTGGTTTCTACTCTATTAATGATATATCTAGGCTAAAAATATGTATGGCCAATATCACTACAAAATTTTGATATAACCATCCAACAACCCCCCCCCCCCGTTTTTCCTCAACCACCACCACCACAATGTATACATAAAGTTTGCACTGGGCATATTTTACCAGTTGATATTATATATGAAGATTTCACTCACAGATTTTGTTTTGTTGTGTTTTTCATTGTTTACACTTGATAAAGACAAAATGACTGAAAATTTGTGGACACTGTCACTGAATGTTTCTTGTTACTTAATGCCATTACATTTTAGAAAATTTACTATGATAGAGAAAACATTCTGTACCCATCCACCAATAATGTATTTACACCCACCGCTTTCACATTTCTGTGGTAAGTACATATACTCTTTCTATGTAAACTATATATGTATATTGCATTTGCTTGCTCATTAGCTGTCATAATCTTGAATATGGCACCAAGGAAAAATTTCAGGTTGTGTGTGTGTTTTGGGGGTCTTAGTTTTCCATTTGCCGGTAGGGGACTTAGTACTGCCTAAGCAATACTTTCAGAATGCTTGTTTTTACTAGTTTGTCGCAAACTGAGGTACCCCCAACAGGTTAACCAAATCACTCAAGTGGAAACAAGAGCAACGCCTAGCGTGGCATAATTTTCATGAAAAACATCTGACGTTTACTGAAGTTAATTGCGTTTCATAGCATTTTATCATAGGAATAAGTCAAAGGGCAATAACTCCTGCAAAAATGGTCCTATCCAACCCATCTTGGAACTTGACCTGCAAAAAAAACTTTAATTTTGTTAGTACAAGCCAACCCCCCCCCCCTCCTAAAGTTATAAATTTCTCAAAAATGAAGAAAAAGATATCAATACCTGTAAAGTATGTGGAAGTTGGTACATTTTACTTGTTTCATGGTAAATTTTCATAATGTTTTTACAAAAATTAGATTTTTAATGAATTTTCAAAACAAAATCTTGAAATTTATAAGTCCAAGGGCCATAAATCCGTCAAAAGTGATCAATCGTAACAAAACTCGAACTGGTACTGACGCCGCTTGAAATAAAGCTATATATTAAATTTCAACTCAATATCTTGAAGGCCGGCAAAAAAAAAGTCCGGAAAGCATGACCTAGGACATATGGTCACCCCCCCCCCTAAAATTATAAATTTCTCAAAAATGAAGAAAAAGATATTAAAACCCGTAACATATGCGATAGTTGGTACATTTTACTTATTTCATGATAAATTTTATAATGTTTTGACAAAAAATAGATTTTTAATGAATTTTTTTTTCTATATTTTGAAATTTATAAGTCCAAGGGCTATAAATCCGTCAAAAGTAGGTCAATCGTAACAAAACTCGAACTGGTACTGACGCCGCTTGAAATAAAGCTATATGCCAAATTTCCACTCAACATCTTGAAAGACGGCAAAAAAAGTCCGGAAAACATGACCCCGGACGGACGGACGCTCGAACGGGCGGACAGCGCCATAACATAATACGTCCCGTCTAATGACGTGCGTATAAAAACCATTTGCTGTGGATTTGATGTGTACAAAAAGACATGGTGAATCCATGTTTGTAATCAAGAGGGGGTGTAATCAGATGAGGATGTTCCTGAGGATACATAACTGTCAAGATAAACAAGTGAATTCAAAGAATTCTAAGATGTCAAAAGTAATGATCTTAAATGGAAAGTCTCATCACAAGAAATCTACATGTGATGTTTCAAATTCGTACCCCTACTGGATCAAAAGTTATAGCCCAGGTTAAAGTTTTTGTGGCAGACTGACAGATGGAGAAATGAGATGTAATGTCCCTTCGCTTTCACAAAAGCGGGGGACAAAAAAAGTGATGTTAAAAAGACATCCTAATTCACTTGTTTTGTTTTCATAATTCTGATTGGTCCATACATAAGCCTTCAGACATGTATAACCACGATATACCGTCCTCAAATGTATTAATACATTATACCTACTCTTTGTTCACATTGCCTTTGACTCCTACTATCAAAAATATTGTTTGAAACAGCTTCGTTCACTGCTCTTAACGTCCATCTTAAGCCCCATATCAAGGCCGACTTGCAAGTTCTACCATTCACGTGCACAATCATTACAATCAAACAAAACTGACAACGTACATGACATGTATGCGTACCACCATGCAACATGCTTTCCATCATGCTATTTCATCTCGCCGCGCCGGAGCAAAAGTGCCTGTTAAGCTGTTTACGATGCGATGTCAAGTCACTCATGTATGATTCAATTTGTGATTATTAATTTACTCATAAAATTTTAAGAAACTTCTTCTGTCGGTGCACTAAATATCAATTCGTTTCTCGAAAGAATTGCATGACGCTATTCGTCCCTTACCAACGCGGAATTTGGGGGGAGGGCATTTCACGTTAACACCCAGCCCTGGTGAAACTTTCACAGAATGTTTAAAATATGGAGAGGAATAAAATTTAACTTATACAGTCTGCTATCACACTTTAATCAATTGAAATATCAATTTTTCGGCATAACGTCATCAAAAGCATGTTGTTATTGTGGTTGGTAAGGGCCGACGTAAAGGCCCGAAAATATGCGATCAGTGCGTAGTAATCAACGACTGGATGAAAACATAGGTTACATGCCAGTTAGTTTCAAAAATAATCATCGTGTTTGTTCAGCTCTGGTACAGACTTTCCATACATCTTCCTAAATAATTTGATGAATATGTAGTTCTTAGCATACCAGAAGTATCAAATGTTCATGAATATTTGCAAATTTAATGCACATAACCATGGACCTATTTCACTGAGTGTAGGAATACATGAGCAAAGGGGTGAATCCCAAGATTTCAATATTGCAGCGCCCATGACCTGGGTCGACAACAGTGTAACACTTCGTGTTACAAAAACCACACACACACACACACACACACACACACACACACACACACACACACACACACACACATCCTCGTTAAAAAAGAGAAAAACCCAAAAACAAAAAGCAAACACCCCCATAACCCCCAAAAACCCCACCAACAAAGACAATAAGCAAGAGGCCTTAGCTGTCCCACATATATACATGTATCACTCACTTGAGAGATAGAAAACATTCTACATAATGATATTGTTAAACAACAATGCTTGTAAATGGCCATAAGTCTTTAGTTTCTTTAAAACATCTAGAATTGTACAGGACCACCTTTACTTAATACCTACCAAGTTTCCTCAAAATCAGTCTAGAAGTAGTGAAGAAAAGTTGAAAAACGTGAAAAATCCCCCTTCTTTTTTGAATCTAAAATAATTGAATTTATTGACAAAAGCATTCCTTTAATGAACTTTGGCTAAAATACAGCGATTAAATGCATAAACAAGAGGCCCAAGTGGGCCTATATCGCTCACCTGAGTACCTAAATGATCAGTCATGCATGAAGGAAGAATTCATTTATTTTTGCATTAATGTGACTAAGTCAACACAGATGTTGAAAATATGTCAAATTTTATTTCAGGCTAGAATAAAAAACAACACTTTGTTGCACATCCATTCAGGTGATTTTGATATTAAGCATTTCCTTTGTCTCTGCAAGAAGTCATTCAGGGCAACAAGTTAGTCATTTTCTTTAGGTGGGGCCTTTTGTTGACTGATTTCAAGTCTGGGTCATGAACAACAATTGTTTCAAATATTGTCCAGATCTAACTTAAAATTGCCTAATTTCATATGTTGAGTGTTGAGAAACATCTAAAAACTTATTTAGATGTGTAAAGAAATGAAAAAAAAATTTTGACCACAGCTGGATTTGAACCGCTACTCTCCATATTTCAATTACCAAGTGGTATATGTACTATTGTGAGAACTGCTTTTTAGACATGGTGGCATTATCTGTTAACCAATTTGGATGAAATTTACCAAATTGATAGAGGACTTTTAGTACTTCATGTAATCCATGTTTCATTAAAATCTTTCATGTGGTATAACAGCAGAAGTGAAAAATGTGATTGAATCGTTCCTATACACCCTCATTTGGAAGTCTTAAAAAATTCATAGAAAATCCAAAAATTGAGATATTGACAAAATTCTTTCAAAGTAACAATCCTTACCATAATTATGATCACAATAGTCCATAAGAAATCATCATTATCAATTAACTAGGAAATATGACACTTTTTTCTGCATTGAATCACCAAGTCCAAAGAAATGTCGAAAAAAATTCTAAAATTTGATTTTGGAAGGTAACCAAAATGACAATACATCTTCACTCATCCCTCTAGATCATTTCTATGCATTCTGTTTGTCTCTGTATACAGCCCGTATAAAAAAGAATATTGTTAAACGAGGGAACTCTTTTGTGACCTACTCTTGACTATGGTGGCGCCACCTGTAAAGAGGTCCGGACGAAAACAACAGAATTTGAAGAGGATCATAAGTGACTTATTTCTACCAAGATTTATTAAAATCCTTCAAACAGTTTTGTAGAAAAAGGTGAAAATGTGAAAAATGGCCAAAACACCCCTCCCCCCCCCCCCCCTTTTTTTTTGGAAGTCTTAAACGTAAAATTCCTAATTTCATATGTTGAGTGTTGAGAAACATCTAAAAACTTATTTAGATGTGTAAAAAAAAAAAAAAAAAAATTTTTGACCACAGCTGGATTTGAACTGCTACTCTCCATATTTCAATTACCAAGTGGTATATGTACCATTGTGAGACCTACTTTTAGACATGGTGGCATTATCTGTTAACCAATTTGGATGATCCGCACAAAAAACAAAACCTTTGAAAAGGACTATGAGTACTTGCATCCTACCCAGTTTTATCACAATCCTTCAAGTTGTTCTGTAGATCAAGTTGAAGATATGAAAAATTGTCCCCCCCCCCCCCCTTTTCTTGGAAGTCTTAAAAAATTCATAAAAAATTCAAAAATCGAGATATTGAAAAAATTCCTTCGCACCAGCATTCCTTACCATAGAAATGATTAAATGAAACCAAATGAATGCATCAATGTTTACTAAAAGAAAATAATAACTCTTTAATGCATTAAAATAACAAAGTCCAAAATAAAAATGAAAAAAACGTCAAAAATTTGATGTCGGAATGGAACCAAAAATATCAACACTTCTTCCCATATGCCTCTAAATCATTCCTATGCAGTCGGTTTGTCGCTGTATGCACCCGATCTGAATAAGAAGTTTGTCAAAGGAGGGTACCCTCTGTGACCTACTTTTGTCTGTGGTGGTGCCACCTGTTCATGGATCCTGACAAAGATGACCACATTTGTCGGGGACCTTGAGTATTTGATGCATGCCAAGTTTCGTTGAATTCCAGCAAGTGGTTCCGAAGAAAAAGTTCAAACTGTGAAATGTTTACACCAATTATCCCACCCCCCTTTTTCTTGAAAGTCTTAAAAAATTCATAAAAAATCCAAAACATAAAATATTGAAAAATTTTCTTCGCAGTAGTATTTCTTACCATCAAAATGATCAAATTAAACCAAATTAATGCATCAATGTTAACTAAAAGAAAAAAATACCTCTTTTCTGCATTAAAACTACCAAGTACAAAAAAACGTCAAAAAAACGTCAAAAATTTGATTTCGGAACGGAACCAAAAATAACAACACTTCTTCACACATCCCTCTAGATCATTCCTATGCATTCAGTTTGTCTCTGTATGCCCCCGGTCTGAAGAAGAAGTTTGTCAAAGGAGGGTACCCTCTTTGACCTACTTTTGCCTGAGGTGGCGCCACCTGTTAATGAATCCGGACGAAAAACAACAACACTTGTAGGGGACCATGAGTACTACATGCTTATCAAGTTTCATCAAATTCTGTTCAGTGGTTCTGGAGAAGAAGTCGAAAATGTGAAAAGTTAACGACGGACGGACGACGGACGACGGACGGTGATTGATCACAATAGCTCACTTGAGCCTTTGGCTCAGGTGAGCTAAAAATCAACCGCCAATCCTAGGGAAAATATAAAGTGGTTTTTGCATCAAAATGACATAGTCCAAAAGTAGGTCAAGAACGAATTAAATATTATCATGCAAACCGGAATCCAAGATAGCAACTTTTTTTCGCACATTTTTCTATTTCACTAGATCACTCTAATGCTTTTTGTTTGTCTCTGTATGCAGTAGTTCGGAAAAACAAGTTAGTCAACGGAGGGTACCGTCTAAGACTATAAAACGTAATGAAGTAGAATGTACATGTAACATATGCAGGATAATTAACAAGAGTGAAATCTGATCCCGGGAGAAAGAAATCCTTCAGAACCTTGAAAGACGCGAAATGCACGGATAGGAATTTAGTCTACGCATTAATTTGCGATAGATGTGAAAAACAAGGGGCCCAAGTGGGTCTATATCGCTCACCTGAGTACCTAGATGATCAGTCATGTATGAAGGAAGAATTCATTTATTTTTGCATTACTGTGACTTAGTCAACACAAATGTTGAAAATATGTCAAATTTTATCTCAGACCAGAATAAAAAAACAACACTTTTTTGCACATCCATTCAGGTGATATTAAGCATTTCCTTTGTCTCTGCAAGATGTCATTCAGGGCAACAAGTTAGTCATTTTCTTTAGGTGGGGCCTTTTGTTGACTGATTTCAAGTCTGGGTCATGAACAACAATTGTTTCAAATATTGTCCAGATCTAACTTAAAATTGCCTAATTTCATATGTTGAGTGTTGAGAAACATCTAAAAACTTATTTAGATGTGTATAGAAATGAAAAAATATTTTTGACCACAGCTGGATTTGAACTGCTACTCTCCATATTTCAATTACCAAGTGATATATGTACCATTGTGAGACCTACTTTTTAGACATGGTGGTATTATCTGTTAACCAATTTGGATGAAATTTACCAAATTGATAGAGGACCTTTAGTACTTCGTGTATTCCATGTTTCATTAAAATCTTTCATGTGGTACAACAGCAGAAGTGAAAAATGTGATTGAATTGTTCCTATACACCCTCATTTAGCAGAAAATCCAAAAATTGAGATATTGACAAAATTCTTTCAAAGTAACATTCCTTACCATAATTACGATCACAATAGTCCATAAGAAATCATCATTATCAATTAACTAGGAAATATGACACTTTTCTGCATTGAAATCACCAAGTCCAAAGAAATGTCAAAAAGAAATTCTAAAATTTGATTTTGGAAGGGAACCAAAATGATAATACGTCTTCACTCATCCCTCTAGATCATTTCTATGCATTCTGTTTGTCTCTGTATACAGCCGTGTGAAAAAGAATATTGTTAAAGGAGGGAACTCTTTTGTGACCTACTTTTGACTATGGTGGTGCCACCTGTAAAGAGGTCTGGATGAAAACAAGAATTTGAAGAGGATCATAAGTGACTTATTTCTACCAAGATTTATTAAAATCCTTCGAACAGTTTTGTAGAAAAAGTTGAAAATGTGAAAAATGGCCAAACCCCCTTTTTTTTGGAAGTCTTAATAAATTCAGAAAAAAATCCCAAAATTGAGATAATGACAAAATTCTTTCACAATAATATTCTTTACCACAGTTATGATCAAAATAGTCCTAAAGAAATCATCAATATCAATTAATTGAAAAACATGACACTTTTCTGCATTGAAATGACTAAGTCCAGAAAAACCTCAAAAAGCGTAAATTTCTATTTGACGGATCTTAACCCTGAACACAATTTTTAATAATCCATCTTTATAGATTGTTGAAATGCAATTAGTTTCCCCATTTGTGTACTGGTTCTGGAGGAGAAGATGTTTGAAGAGGGGTACCCTTTTGGGCACTTTTGGCCCTGCCCTGGATCCACCCCTCAGGGAATCTGGATCCCGAACACAATTTTAGTAGGAGATCTTGAGTACATCATTTACACAAAGTTTGATCCAAATCTGAAATATAGTTCCAGAAAAGAAGTCGAAAATGTGAAAAAGTTAACGACGGACGGACGACGACGTCGACGGACGACGGACAGCGCACCATGACTATAGCTCACTTGAGCCTTTGGCTCAGGTGAGCTAAAAAAACCTGTATATGTAAGTGAAACCGAAAGATCGTTAAAAGAGAGAATAGATTACGGAAGAACATAGACGCGATATAAAATATCAAAGAGGAAAACCTATAATGAAACATTTTGAGGACCATGATGAACGTGATCTACGTGTTGCACACGTACGCCCAATGGATGCAATGTTAAAACTAATTAGTATATGACTTTATTTTTCATGAACAACCTGTTTCATAGTGCTATTTAATGTCAGGATTTTCTACGTGATTATTATACATGTTTCTACTAATATAATTATTACTATTTATATAATGTCATGTTTCCGGGTTGTATTCGGACTGTGGGCGCTGCATGCTTTGGTGGTATTTTACAATAATGGCGTCAAAAATAAGGTACCGTCGGGTATGCTATGTACGCAGTTTGGAGGTGACTTGGAGTATATATTTTTAATATTGTATATAGATATATTTTAGTACACTTATTTTTCTAACTGTATATCTACCATTTTATATAATATGTCGGTATACTTCATATAATTATTCTATATAATTTTATATCGTATCATACGCGATATAGGTTTAGATACGAGATTCCGACATGTAGTTTAACATTAACATCAGTCAATTTTAACGCTATACTTGCGCGTGTAATAATGACGTTATGACGTCATCGTTTATCTTAGTTTAGAAACTTATGTATCTCTGAATCTTACATAGCCTTGTATTTGTCATCTCAAAAATTGTTTGATAAAGGTCGTGAAGCCGAAAATTTGCAATACAGTGTGTTTGAGTTCCTTTACTTATTTTAAAAGTTTTATCAAAATCTATTCATTATACAAAGTTACTTCCCATTTGGGACGGTATCTGACGTAAAACCATTATGACGTCATTAAATTTTATGGAAACTGATAAAAAACTCGGGGAAATGATAGCCCACAAATGACGTTTTCATAGGAGTCAGATGACGTCCCGTCCCAAATGGGAAGAAACTCTGTTTAACGAAAAGACTCAATAGACCATATTCCGGTTTTGATAATTGCTTTTTGTCCGAGTTAATACATGTTGGCGCTGTTTTTCATAGTGACGTCATAACGCATGATTCATTATAACGTCACTATG
The DNA here is from genome assembly GCA_035048485.1 of Pteria penguin. Taxonomy (NCBI): domain Eukaryota; kingdom Metazoa; phylum Mollusca; class Bivalvia; order Pterioida; family Pteriidae; genus Pteria; species Pteria penguin. The sequence continues at coordinate 86,565,868 of CM068580.1, read as the reverse complement.
AAAAACAACGCCAAAAGGTATTAGCTCGAACAAAAAGTCGTCATTTATCAAAACCGGAATATGGTCTTGTTACGTCGTTCCAGAGTAATATTTGAAAATGTGAATAAAAAAACCCAACCCCCCCCCCCTTCTACTTTTTTCGCAATCTTACAAAATTCATGAAAAATCAAAAAAATAAAATGAAAAATTCATTTTCCATATTCCGGCCAAAATAAGCATTACGGTTTACGGTGCATCAAAAATCAACCATGAGGATCTATAGTACTTCATGTTTACCAGGTTTTATCAAAATCCTTTAGGCGGTTCTGAAGAAGTCTAAAATGTTTAGCTTACAGAGAGACGGACAGACGACGGACAACAGATGATAAGAAAACTTGGTAAAAACCAAAAGAAACAAGCTGTGCTTGTGAATCACTAATGCCCCCGGCGGCACCAAATCCAAAAAGTTATTTTTAGCGCGAGAATCACTGTCAAGGTCAAAAGGTCATCGACCTTAGTGTTATTTGAAAGGGCTTCGTTAGTTGAGTACGCATGCCAAATATGAAGTCTTTATCCCTCACAGTTCAAAAGTTACATCCAAGGTTAAAGTTGAAAACAGGCAGACAAAACAATATGCCCCAAATCTATCGATCTGGGGGCATAAAAACATATAAAATTTATTCGACCGTAACGAAATCAAAACTAAGTATCTCATGATGTATCAGTATACCACATTTCAATTCTGTGTGCACCCGTTGCTGAGACCGAGCACGGAAACGATATTATGATGAAAAGGCAGAAAGAGGTAATACTAATGTCCAACCATTTGCAATGGCGTGACATAAATAGAGAAATGGGAGGACACAATTTTGGTATAAAATTGCTCACGTGGCGGTTTTCAACAAATGAACATGGATTATATATTCCTGGAAATAATAAATCATCAAGCAGTGAGGATTCTCGCGTCTTATCAGAAGGGACACTGACGAGTCGGGCAGGAACTCGTCGTCAGTGGTCAACTTCAGGCACGAAATAAAGACCATCAGCGTGTCGAGGCTTTTATACCATTTAATCCATTTCCATTGTAAATAGAAGTTTTTAGCTGAGCGCCACGGACGCTGGGGTATTAACACTGGAAACGTGTTCACTCCAAAATGGGAGGAAGAGTCGTCTGTTTCGAACAACAGACAACCAAGAATACCACCCAGCTCTTGCTCCATAGTAATGCCACCCAGCTCCTGCTCCATAGTAATACCATCCAGCTCCTGCTCCATAGTAATGCCACCCAGCTCCTGCTCCATAGTAATGCCACCCAGCTCCTGCTCCATAGTAATGCCACCCAGCTCCTGCTCCATAGTAATGCCATCCATCTCCTGCTCCATAGTAATGCCATCCATCTCCTGCTCCATAGTAATACCATCCAGCTCCTGCTCCATAGTAATGCCACCCAGCTCCTGCTCCATAGTAATGCCACCCATCTCCTGCTCCATAGTAATACCATCCAGCTCCTGCTCCATAGTAATGCCACCCAGCTCCTGCTCCATAGTAATGCCACCCAGCTCCTGCTCCATAGTAATCTTCAGGTTTTAATATCATTAAAACACCCTTCGTAATGTATAAATCAACGGTGTGATTAATACCAGAAGGTATTCATCATTTGATTTTACACCTGAATTGGAACCCTGGACCAATTTCAATCTGACACTGTAATAATTAAACAGTAAATAACATTGTATATCAAAACAATGAACTGTTGTCAAAACTACTTACCAGATTTTTTAGAAGCTATCTCCATACAAGAATTGAAAGCCATCACCTAAATTAAAAGGGAAAAATACTTTACACAATTAATCTATTCTTTTGATAATGCCACTCTGTGGTACCTGACCGATATGGTGTTCAGTGGTGAAGAAAGCTACACCTTACAATAACAAGAGCAACGCCTAGCGTGGCATAATACGCCTAATTCGGACAAGATCAATTCGCATTTGGCATGATTTTCATGAAAAACATCTGACGTTTACTGAAGTTAATTGCGTTTCATAGTATTTTATCATAGGAATAAGTCCAAGGGCAATAACTCCTGTAGAAATGGTCCTATCCAACCCATCTTCGAACTTGACTTGCAAAAAAAAACTTGAAATTTTTTAGAACAAGCCCCCCCCCCCCGCTCTATCACCTCCCACCCCTCCTAAAATTATAAATTTCGCAAAAATGAAGAAAAAGATATCAATACCTGTAAAATATGTGGAAGTTGGTACATTTTACTTGTTTCATGGTAAATGTCATGATGTTTTTACAAAAATTAGATTTTTAATGAATTTTCAAAACAAAATTTTGAAATTTATAAGTCCAAGGGCCATAAATCCGTCAAAAATACGTCAATTGTAACAAAACTCGAACTGGTACTGACGCCGCTTGGAATAAAGCTATATACCAAGTTTCAACTCGATATCTTGAAAGACGGCAAAAAAAGTCCGGAAAACATGATCTAGGATAATGGTCCAAACCCCCCCCCCCTAAATTTATAAATTTCTCAAAAATGAAGAAAAAAGATAATAAAACCCGTAACGTATGTGATAGTTGGTACAGTTTACTCGTTTCATGATAAATTTCATAATGTTTTGACAAAAAATAGATTTTTAATGAATTTCTGAAAAAGTCTTGAAATTTATAAGTCCAAGGGCCATAAATCCGTCAAAAGTAAGTCAATCGTAACAAAACTCGAACTGGTACTGACGAAGCTTGATATAAAGCTATATACTACATTTCAACTCAGTATCTTGAAAGACGGCCAAAAAAGCCCGGAAAACATGACCTAGGACATATGGTCAAACCCCCCCCCCCCCTTAACTTATAAATTTCTCAAAAATGAAGAAAAGAAAAAGATATTAAAAACCGTAACATATGTGATAGTTGGTACACTTTACTTGTTTCATGATAATGGTAATGTTTTGACAAAAAAATAGATTTCTAAAGAATTTTTTTTTTAATTTTGAAATTTATAAGTCCAAGGGCCATAAATCCGTCAAAAGCAAGTCAATCGTAACAAAACTCGAACTGGTACTGACGCAGCTTGATATAAAGCTATATATCAAATTTCAACTCAATATCTTGAAAGACGGCAAAAAAAAGCCCGGAAAACATGACCCCGGACGGACGGACGCACTCACGGACGGACGGACAGCGCAATAACATAATACGTCACGTCTAATGACGGGCGTATAAAAAGTACAATATCAAGTGGGGTCCTCTTTGATTGCCACGGTCTGGATTCGAAAAGAGGAAGAGATGTGATACAATGAGATCCTTCAGCATTCACATCTCTTTATTAATGGCAAATTGATGCCGATATTCTAAGAGGTACCTTTTATCATAGGTGGCAAGCAAGCTATCTGCTGCAATATACACCTAGGAAATCATTATATATATTTTTTTCTGTTACAAAACTTCTATATTCAATAGCACGTTTCAAGTTAATTGCAGACCTGACCTTTCATATTAAAGAATTGGTGCATGTAATGTTTGCAAAACATATGCTCCCGTTGTGTGCTTATTCATAGCAGCAATAAAGCTTTCCTGATTAGCGTTTAATATTAATTAAAGTTTCATGGGCAACAACTGATATGAATGTTTTCTTTCTCTCCTGACAAATAAGCATATATCCAAATTTGGTTTGAAAATGATGAAAGGTACTCGAGTTATCATCATCTGGAACCAATAATTACTGTTTATTTTCTTGAGCTGTGGCCTTTTTTAAAACCCAAAATCAATAGGATTCCTCCGCTCTTAATAGGTAAGCATGAATCCATATTTGGTTTGAATATGATGAAAGGTACTCGAGTTATCATCTGAAACCCCAATGTGTGACGGAATGACGAAAGGACAGGACGGAAAACTTGACGGAGGCATAAAAATTATTCCATCTAACGTCATTGTGCTGGAACAGTGACGAGTATTGTCCTATGACATATTTGTAATTTGGGAAATTAAAACATGCATGAATGACTAATATTAGTCATTCATGCATGTTTTTAATTTCCCAAATTACAAATGTCATAGGACAATATGTTAACGTGAAATGGTCAATAATTCAAATACTCTTAGAATTTGTAAAAACAACGTACCTTTTTTTTCTTTAGTTATTCTAAAAAATGTAGCAGTTTCTAAAAATTTCTTGTTTTAAGAGTATGATGTCCCCTTCTGTAAAATATAAGAATATACATATGCGAATATAATCTTATTACTTCTAATAATGTTATAAATTGTGATCAATATCGACATCTACACATATGTATGATGTAAATTTGAGTACAAGAACACACAATGGTGGATGATTTACCGATAGAAAATTAATATTTATATTAATGTAGAGTATATCAGATTTTCCTTCTTTTCTTTCTGTTTTTTTTTTATTTTAACACTCGCTGTTGTCAATTTATCATTGGCAGTTCTAATCGTAATCTTCCCACAAATGGTTTTTGTAGTCCAAGTTACGCCCGATTGATAGGTGCATCTCCTTGGTTGTAATGGACGACCTGTGGTATATATATACTCATCATATGAATTGTGACCTTGAACTTGCAGATATGGCCTTGGTTGAAAATCATGACACACTCTTGGGTCCTTGGCAGCAATTCTGCGAAATACTACTCAAGTCCATGCAAGGGATAAAAAAGTTATCTATGGCCCGAACAAACTACATGTATAGCGGATGGAAGCCGAACGGACAACGTCATAGCATAATACGGCCCGTCTGAAGACGGGCGTAAAAAGGCATATCCAATGAGTTAGATATTTCTGTGATTTGAACCAGACATTAACCCAATACTAGGAAATGAACTGCAAGTACTAGAATGTGTAAATGATACGTAATCGTAGCAAGTCTCAAATGAAAAAATACATCAACAAAAATACTTCTTGTTATGGTTGATTATTATCTTTGTTGTCTTTTCGTAAAACAGATTTATTTCCCATTTGGGACGGTATCTGACGTAAGACAATTATGACGCCATCAGTTTCCTATGACAGTGTCATTTATAGACTATTATTTTTCTCTGAGTTCCATAGAATTTGATGACGTCATAACTGCTTTACCTCAGATGCCGTCCCAAGTGGGAAGTAACTCTGTGTAACAAATGTCCAAATAGCAAAATGTATGTCGTCTTAGATAGCATTGATGTTTGTGACTCAAATTTGGGACTGTATAATATGAAATATCTCTCCTGGTTACAAATATAAAAAAAAAAACATAAAATGTAGAAATACTGTAAAGTGATCTTCACTTTACTTCATGAATATTGGTAAAATAAAATATGAAACTTTTAAGCACGAGTTTTATCAAAATTTTGTCTTTTGTGAAAAAATATGAACAAAATATAGTAATTCCCATATGGTTCAATACAAACATTAATCATCCAAGTTTGCATCGAAAAAATATTATTTTCAAAGATTATCCTTATTCTGCAAGAGGCTTCAAAACGATATATTCCTTTCAAAGATAAAAGTTATATCTATATTAAACTAGAATGGGTGTTCAAATGAACACTGCACACGTGTCGTCTGTGGGGCTTTTTGTACTACCATAACACAGTCAAAAACAGCTATTCTTAGCACATAACACAGTCAAAAACAGCTATTCTTAGCAAAGAGGTCACGATAAATGTCACAAGGTTATCGACTTTGGTTTCATTTGAAATGGATGCATTTTTTCTATTGACATCACAAGCACAGACTTACATAAACAAAACGCTTGACATAAATACCTTCACATAACCTAAATTATCAGTATGGACTAAAAGATAAAAATGCAATCTGTTAATGTGAAAAAAGGGTGACAATTGGACAATACAAAAAGTAGGTCAATCTTTGAGGTCAAAGTCATAGGTCAAGGTCACAAGTCCTTGTCATAAGGAATATACATATGAAATATCAAAGCCCTATCACTTGCCATTCAAAAATTATGGCCATGGTTAATTTTTTAAAGTAGATCAAACTCCAAGGTCTAGGTCACAATGTAAAGAAAACATTGTGTCGACAAAAAGGTATCATCACAAGGAATACACATGTAAAATATGAAAGCCCAACCATTTGTCATTTGAAAATTATGGCCAATGTTAATTTTTTTAAAAAGTCGATCAAACTCATAAGTCAAGGCTAAAACGTCAAAAATCCTGGTGTCAACGAAAAGGCCTTGTCATAAAAAATACACATGTGAAACATCAAAGCCCTATCACTTGCCATTCAAAAGTTATGGCCAAGGATACATTTATAGAAATGAAGGTCAAACTCCATGGTCATAAGGTAAAAAATTTTGGTGCCAACTAAGAGGTCTTTATTAACCTTTGCATTGCAAGTTGCAAGATTGTCAACTTACCATATTAAATAACAAAGATATAGCCAATAATGTGAAAATGTGACTACCGGACAAACGGACGCTGGACAAAGTGATCCCATGTGCCGCTATGCTTCGCAGGAGACACAATTACTTCCACATTGAACGTATAAAGCATATACAAACACACAGAGCAATTTAGTCTATTTCTATTATATTATCCGATATTGGTTGCTATATGCGGCATGAAATTGGTTGTTAATATTGATAGTGATAAAGTAGTATGAATAATTCTATCTATTTTCTTATATATGCACAGCCACTGTAATTGCCCGAGATAAAGCTTTCAAGACCTATGTATTTTATTTCTGTATTATAAAATACATTGATCGGTGACGTCATAACGCCCCATATTTGACCCACTTTTCAACATAGAAAGCGACGTTTGGCAGACTTTTGATTGTTATACTAATGACGTCATAATGAAATGTTCGACATTTCCAACCTTGCGTGACGTCATTAAAGTCGTATTTTGCGCTAAAGTGCTTGATATTTGACGAAAGTATGTCATTTTGGATAAACGTTACGTTGTCATGTATGTCATTTTGGATAAACGTTACGTTGTCATGGGACACCGGCTGTTTATTTCAATTTATAACTTCCCTCCGGAATGATTTACTGCTGGTGGACTGATAGTCCCCGAGGGCATCATAAGTCTAGTTTTCAGTGCTTTTGTACTGACATGCAATATATACTTCAAATTTTCAGCCATCAAATTAAATAAATCACTCTAAAACTAAGGAGTATCTCCCTCATGCATAGCTCTGTCCTTAGATAGATTCTTTGGTTCACGTTTTTGGTCCTTTTGATTCAACACTGCTCTTCAAAGATTTATATATTTTGAGAATTCCAATCATTTGGCCACGAGCATCACTGAAGAGACATAAGTTGTCGAAATGCGCATATGGTGCACTAAATTATAAGGTATATATGTTCTATATTTATTAATAATGCATTTTATAAATAGGAAATGGAAGTATCCAGTAAGATATTTTGGCGTTAAAAGCGCATATATATAAAATAAGTGTCTTATTTTGTGCTTTCATGCAGGAATAAAGTACAATGGCTGATGAATTTATGAGATATAATGCGCTAACGCGCATTGTATCTCATAAATGCATCAGCCACTGTACTTTATTCCTGCATGAAAACACAAAATAAGACACTTATTCTATATATATGTTATCGAAAATTATTTCTTTGACGTAATGATTGCTTGACTCTGCCAAAACAAGTCGATTAAAACGCGCACGCTCTATAATTTATGACGTCATGAAGTACCAAAGGCGCGAAAATATCGAGGTCACTGTAAAAGTCGAACACCAGTAGACAAGGCCATACAATTTTTACGGTTAAACGTCGAGTATGGTTGCAAAAAAGACGGGTTAAAATAATATCTGATAAATCTAATAATCCCTCGCATTTTCAATATAAATTCAAATGCAGCAAACCAATATGTAAATACGACGGACTTTATCAATTGTATTTATAGTGAGCCGGTAACTCCTCTTTTTTCTTATAATGGGTGACCGCCTTATGTTCCGACAGCCAGATAGTCCGACGGCCCGATAGTCCGACAGCCCGATTATTCGACGGTCCGATAGTTGGACTGATTACGAAACTAAACGTACCTGATCCGTATTTTCAGTATTTCTGGTTAGGTTAATATAGTTGAATAACTACAGATTCGGCATGATATAATTTCAGCTGAAATGACGGGACAAAGTCGCCCAAATTTCATGTGGAACGCCTGTCCAACATTTAGGGGTTTTTGATGTGCCGAGCCTATTTCATCACGGGCGAATGTTCTGAACTTTTGCCAAATGCATTTCTTTATATGGAAATAAAATATGCTTCAATAAATATAGAACATATATACTTTTTAATTTTGTGCACCAGATGCGCATTTCGGCAACTTTTGTCTCTTCAGTGATGCTCGTAGCCGAATGATTGGAATTCTCATAATGTAGAAATATTTGAAGGGCAGTGTTGCTTTCGAACCAGTGATCTTCCCATCTACAGTCCGGTCGATTATTAACTTGACCGCGTCGGTCGAACTTACCAAATTTATGACCCAGGATCTCTACAAGGAATTCAAGGAAACTTAAAGGAAACAAGTACTGAAGAATCTCCTTCTCTACCCAAGTTCTTTTTTTTTGTCGCACAAAATGCATGGCTACCGTGACCTCAAAAATGGTTTACACATTTTTAACATTTGCTTTGTAACTGCTGAAGCGATTTGGATGATCCGTTTCATTTTATAACAAGATTTGTTTGTGAAACGCTTTGCCCCGATTGACACCGGAAGACACATACAAATCAAACATACATAGTAATAAATTTCACACTTTTCTTGTCCTTTTTCCCTTGCCCATGTCAAAATCTCGAGATCGGTTAAGACGGGCCTTTACATTCTACCTTGGCAAAATTCCTGGAACCGCGCTTGCGGCGAAGCGAGTGATCAGTGACTACATTGAGGCCATTATTCGCCAGAGGTATGAAACTTTCAATGATCTTAAAGCTTATCGCTGTCGCTTAACAGAAAATTGGTCTAGTTGTAAATGGCGCAAAATCATTTACCGATTCCTTAACTCTTTATACATCGTCAGCTTTCGCGGGCTTTGGGCAGGTGCTCATAGACCTGGTAGTCAAGGAGAGTATGGGCCACGGCCAAATGCAGAACATGTGAACAAAGATTACATACTGGTAGTGAAGCAACCAATGAACGAATGCAATTAACGAACAGTACGCTAAATGGCGCCTATTGTTTCTCTCTCTCTCTCTCTCTCCCTCTCTCTCTGCGATAATCTATTGGCATGACACTGAAACAGACATTCTGATTCCAATGCCAAAGGACTTGGGTTTACTTTCGGGTCTCCTTATGTAAATAATAAATTGAGACTGAAAAATGTTATATTTCATTGCCATCATGGCGTAGTAATGGATAGTATGAAAAAGAAAGGGAAAGTCTCAATTCTACTAGGTCTAAATTTGTATTGGTATCAAAAAATGAAAACCTCAGTAGTAAGGCCTGGATAGTGTTGAGAGCCTACGCCTTCACAACAAATTTTTTGGGGTTCGATTCCGGGATACGGCCACATTTTCTTCTCCTACCTGTTACATTTGGTGCCATGGCCAGCCCTCACGAATTGTATGAATGTTTTACACTGTGAGGGTTACGCTCTTTGGATTGTGTGTGTTCGATTTCCAGAACTGGAAACCTCTGGCAGTGGAGGACGGACGGGCAGAAAACGCGTAGAAAACAAGATGCCCCCGAAGGCAACAGTCCAAATATAGCAAATACAGCTTGATTATATCCCACACAATACGGTCATGTCACAAGTCAACGGTATGTGAAACACTGATGCCTTTGGATTAATGTACTGACGGAAAGATTTTGTCGCAAGAAATACTTTGTGAAATATGAAAGCCCTACCTCATACGATTCAAAGTTATAACCAACGTTAAAATTTTTGAAATGTAGGTCAGAGGTCACGAGGTAAAAAATTATTGTACCGACGGAAAAGTCTTGTTGCAAGAAATACGCATGTGAAATATGAAACCAACCTCTTACGATTCAAAAGTTATAACCAATGTTAAAGATTTTTACCAGAGATAAACACACCAAAAAAATAGATGCCCCCAAATCTTTGAATAAAAAGAAGACAAACAACGTGATGTAGATCTTGTATTTTTAAACGATACTAATGTTGATAAGAAGACCATATGATGACCAAATAATTATAATTCTAACCGTGACGTAACCTAATTGATAATAGCTAATTCGGGGGTTTTAATTTTTCGTTAACCTGGTTAACATCTGCAAATGTCCGATAAAATTTATGAAGGTCCGATAAAATATGAAAAATCTACGTCATAACCGGACTTTTCGCATTCTCCGTTCCCAAACAAATGTGGACCGCAAACTTCTAATATATCTAAACCAGTTCCCATTCTTAGACCCTTCTAGGGAGAGAGAGAGAGACAATTATCTCATCTGTAAAATTTAATTATCTTCGCCACAAACTAATATGCGTTCGATAATCGTAGATCTGCACGACTCTTCCGGGTCATTTTAGCTGGATTTAAGGCCCAATAAACCATATTCCGGTTTTGATAAATGACGACTTTTTGTCCGAGCTAATACCTTTTGGCGTTGTTTTTCATAGTGACGTTAAAATGAAACTATGTCATGCGTGATGACGTCATTATGAAAAACAACGCCAAAATGTATTTGCTCGGACAAAAAGACAACAATTATATATATAAATATATATATATATATATATATATATATATATATATATATATATATATATATATATATATATATATATATATATATATATATATATGAAATATTTATTTCTGACATTAATCCGTTTGAGCACAAGTTAAACAACGCCCATACTTTCAATAAGTAAACACCGTTCTTGCCAATCGGAACACCGTCGCCATTTTTGAGTACGAAAATGGACGAATAGTTACGATTGCGTTCTTGCACTTAAACATTAAGATTATTAACAAGATATCAAAACAAACATGTATAGAAGATAAACATGGCGACTTTGGATTTCCTATTGTAAACTTTCCTTACTTAAATGGTGATGTCCCTAGACTCTCGTCATACCATATTTATATTAGTCAAATGTTTCGGTTAGCTAGAGTTTTAACTAACGTTTTGGATTTTCACGCAAAATAAAATTTTCAAATCACTTTCAAACTTCTGACTCTTGGCTATAGATATCGTAAACTTTGAAAAACTTTTCATAAATTTTACAGATCTTATTCAGACATTTTAACTGAAGTCAGAAATGTGACTTTTCAACAAACTAAGGAGGGTAATAGATTCCGATAATTTCCGATCGACGGATTCTTAAACCCCAAGATCACCGCAAAACGATAGGTATTGCTTTGGGCCTCTCTACAGCCTTGTACAGAATTTCACTTGAGCGATACACGCTAACAGAGCGGTGGGAACTCTATGACGAGCCTTGTCCAAAACTTTTCAGAGAAGACGAGGTCCTCAGCCTCGTCCACTCTGACTGTTCGTCGAATTCTTTGATTGTGCTGCTTTGGGACGAGTCGGAAGTTATCGTCCTTAAACTGATTAACCACACCAACTGCGTCACTTTAACTGATTAACCACACCAACTGAGTCACTTAAACTGATTAACCACACCAATTGAGTCACTTTAACTGATTAACCACACTAATTGAGTCATTTTAACTGATTAACCACACCAATTGAGTCACTTTAATTGATTAACCACACCAATCGAGTCACTTTAATTGATTAACCACACCAATGGAGTCACTTTAACTGACAGTCCTATGTCCGTACCGTAACTGCAGAACAATCAAATATATTTGTAACGTCGTATTCTGTGTTTATTTGTAACGTCGTATTCTGTGTTTATTTGTAACGTCGTATTCTGTGTTTATTTGACTATTATTACGTTTTATGTGCCTGTCCGTGGTGATTTGTATCATTCCACTACGTCAGAGGTCTTCTGTCTTCTCTTTTCAACCCCAACCCCTCCACTTTCCTGACTGAAAAGCCTTTATAACAAGTGGCAATCCCTTTTTCAAACAGATGGATGCTTCTTACTGTCCACTAGAGATAATGTACATGAGAAAAAACAGAAGATGGGGATCTTGGGGTTGCAGCAGAGGCAGATTCAGTAGAAATTCAGCTGTATGACAAAATCCACCACCGACAACCAGAATAACAAAGTATTGAAAAGAGATGAACAATATCAGAAAAGTTTCGATTACACGGTAGTTGCGATACTGATTAAGGATACCATCATATCGTCCCCTAGTTTTCCCACTTCCCCATTTCCAGGTATTAATACACTGCACTAAGGGGAAGAAATAATTGTAGTGTATTCGGCACCAATTTGGACAAGGTGCTTAACAAAATTTGGAAGACATAGTATCCAAAGGCACACTTACTATAGTGGTTAAGAATTCGATTTGCAGTTGGGTAGGCCGGACTTTGCCCCCTGACGCCGGGGCGTAACAGTAGCTCTCCGGAGTTTCGTCACGGCGAGCTAAATACAAGACTGAAAATAACTTTCAATATGATATAGCTAACACGAAAAGTAATAATATTATGTATCTAAATGCAATGTAGATTCTATAAGTCCTAACAAGGAATACTTTATATAAAGTTGCGTCTTTTTGTGTAGAGTATTTAAGACAAGTTGAAACCGGGGATCCAGGATTTCAGAAAACGGAGGGGTATCGCTGTTAAAAATTTGGAAGTAGCAAAATGCCTCTCAAGAGGTATAATTTAACACACCTGTTTTTAAGATTTAGGACAGCACTTTATTGCGTCTCTTCGTTAAAAAGTTATTTACTATTTGTGAGAATATCTGACGTAAAACAATTATGACATAATCAATTTCCTATGAAAACCCCATTTGTGGTCTATCATTTCCCCCGAGGTTTAGATTACTGTCCCAAATGGGAAGTACATATCACTTTGTAAAATAATGACCGAATATGTGTCCTCCCACTATGTGTACCACAAAAAGGCAGAGGGTGGACCCATCACCTCCTCCACCAACTTTTTTGACTTTATAAACTTGTTAACCGAGTTGTTTCAAACAAGACATCGTCCATTTAATTTACTGGGGGCTGGGCTTTTCGATAAAAAAGGAAATCTTGCCCAACCAGGGGACGCTTACTCCTCCCGGGCACCTGGTCTCGCCTCGATTTTATTGGGGTTCGCAAATTAGGTGTTAAAGCTTGGCGCCTGGTCTCACCTCGATTTTATTGGGGTTCGCATTTGTCTGAATATGACACTGAACTCGATATTGTCCCCTTTATTCCATGGACTTTGAGATATATTTTACCCTTCAGTACTTCTTCGTATTTTACTTATGTGTTTATTACAATTCAATATAAATAGCATTCATCTTCCATTTAATTTTTATTACATTTATTATATTATGTTCTCTAGGGATTGTTTTTAGATTCACCATTTTCAAATTCTAATTTAGGAGATGATAATCTTGCTTGTGTAACAGGTTTTTTATGGTCAGTATTGTCTATTACATGGAGATAATGCTCAATAATACAAACATGTCTATGTAGACATTTACCTAATTTCCCATTTTTTGCGTTTCTTTATTTTTTGCCTATCTTCTATTACTTTATTTCTTCTAAATTTTTTCATGATTTAAACATAGATATTGTTCAGGATAATTTATCACTTGAAATGTTGAGAGTTTTCTCAAGGTATTACACACTTTTGAACCAAAAGTAATCATTGTTTTGATGAGGAGATTTAGAGAGATTATACACAACTTTTAGTAATTTGAAATTCCCTATGGGTAGAATATTCTCTAATCCATATCAGAAAATCAAAATGCTATTTTTGTGAACTCCTAGTGTGTTTTACAAAATCTTAAAACTTCTCAGAGGAGACATGGGGATTTTTCCAAATTTTGTGAAAACCACGTGACATACTGCCTTATTTGAAGAAATCGTAGTTAAACGATTGTAACAAACGCGACCAAGGCCTGTTTTGATATAAAATAACCAATATGGAAATAGATCGCGCGATATCGAAACTATAAAGTATTTAAATATAAATTTCAGTTAAACAAGTTGTGTTTGTGAAACACTAATGCCCCTGGTGACAACAAAGTCCAAAGACTATTTTTAGCATGAAGGTCACTGTCAAGGTGAAAACCACGTGACATACTGCCTTGTTTGAAGAAATCGTAGTTAAACGATTGTAACAAACGCGACCAAGGCCTGTTTTGATATAAAAGAACCAATATGGAAATAGATCGCGCGATATCGAAATTATAAAGTATTTAAATATAAATTTCAGTTAAACAAGTTGTGTTTGTGAAACACTAATGCCCCTGGTGACAACAAAGTCCAAAGACTATTTTTAGCATGAAGGTCACTGTCAAGGTCAAAAGTCATTTACCTTAGTGTCATTTGAAAGGGCTTTATTAGTAGAGTACACATGCCAAATACGAAGGATGAAAGCATGGATTAAGATGAAATTTTAGATTGGATGCATGAAAAAAAGTAGAGCTGACATATTAATTTTTTTTTATTCCAAATCAACCTATAAAATGCGATCGGCTTGCGTCATTACAGTGAATGACACGGCGCAATAATGTCTCGTTTTATTCCGCATCATACGGAACAAAGCAAATGGAAATTTAAAAAAAACTGGCAAACATGCTACTTTACACAAACAAACATCACTTACTAGATTCAACGTACATATTTATATATACCCTTTCATGATCTGAAATATTTGATTTTATACAGGGGTACTTTTTGTAAAGCTGGCCGTCATCTGTATTAGGCCTACATGCCCACATTTTATTTAAACTGAATATTTAATCTGAAGGAAAAAACCCTACACACATAATAGAATTTTGGTAAAAAAAAAAAAAAACCTCCCTACCTACCCCCTTTGTTAACGGCGAGTCCCGTTCCCGCAAATCACGGAGACAAAACTCGCTTGAACCTGGGTTCGATTTTCGTATACGTACGAAAGTTTTGTCGAAAATCGATACTGGATTCAAGCGAGCTTTGTCCCTGTGCCGAAAATCTACGCATTTTTAAGGATGGTTTTGAAGTCAATGCACTAAGGACCCTGATATAACCTGTAGCACCGATATAAAGTGCAGCACTGATAAAACCTGTAACACTAATAACCTGCAGCACCGATATAGCCTGTAGCAATGTAATGACCTGCAGCACCAATATAACCTGCAGAACTGAAATAACCTGCAGCACCGATATAAACTGAAAAACTGATAACACCTGTAACACTAATAACCTGAAGTACTGATCTAACCTGTAGCACTGTAATAACCTGCAGCACTGATATAACCTGTAGCACTGTAATAACCTGCAGCACTGATATAACCTGTAGCACTGTAATGACCTGCAGCACTGATATAACCTGTAGCACCGATATAAACTACAGCACCGATAAAACCTGCAGCACTGTAATGACCTGCAGCACTGATATAACCTGTAGCACTGTAATAACCTGCAGCGTTGATATAACCTGTAGCACTGTAATAACCTGCAGCACTGATATAACCTGTAGCACTGTAATGACCTGCAGCACTGATATAACCTGTAGCACTGTAATAACCTGCAGCACTGATATAACCTGTAGCACTGCAATAACCTGCAGCACTGAAATGACCTGCAGCACTGATGTAACCTGCAGCACTGTAATGACTTGCAGCACTGATAAAACCTGCAGCACTGTAATGATCTGCTGCACTGATATAACCTGCAGTACTGTAATGACCGGCAGCACTGATATTACCTGTAACACTGTAATAACCTGCAGCACTGTAATAACCTGCAGCACTGATATAACCTGTAGCACTGCAATAACCTGCAGCACTGAAATGACCTGCAGCACTGATGTAACCTGCAGCAATGTAATGACTTGCAGCACTGATAAAACCTGCAGCACTGTAATGATCTGCTACACTGATATAACCTGCAGTACTGTAATGACCGGCAGCACTGATATTACCTGTAACACTGTAATAACCTGCAGCACTGTTATAACCTGCAGCACTGTAATGACCTGCAGCACTGATATAACCTGTAGCACTGTAATAACCTGCAGCACTGATATAACCTGTAGCACTGTAATAACCTGCAGCACTGATATAACCTGTAACACTGTAATAACCTGCAGCACCGATATAACCTGTAGCACTGATATAACCTGTAGCACTGTAATAACCTGCAACACTGAAATGACCTGCAGCACTGATGTAACCTGCAGCACTGTAATGACTTGCAGCACTGATAAAACCTGCAGCACTGTAATGATCTGCTGCACTGATATAACCTGCAGTACTGTAATGACCGGCAGCACTGATATTACCTGTAGCACTGTAATGACCGGCAGCACTGATATTACCTGTAACACTGTAATAACCTGCAGCACTAATATAACCTTTGCACTGCAATAACCTGCAGCACTGAAATGATCTTCAGCACTGTACTGTACTGCAGTGTAATGCAGAAGTTATTGCTGAATTAAGACATATTCTGATCACCAAAAATATCCCACAACAACGGAATACAGACATGATACTGATCAGAGATGAAAAACGCTGATAATGCTGTCAGAAAAGCTGATTATTATGTATATTAAACCCCTTTACAAAATGTGCATTTTTTAAATTTCCTATCTACTAAATTCAGAACATTTTTGAGAAAATTTTCTTGCAACAAAAAAGCTGAAATCAGTAAAGCTTATCAGAATTATGTCTGGAAATAGCAGAAAAAATAACAAATTTTCATACAGACCTTGCCTCAGCTCTGTTGTTTTTTGTAAGAGACTGATGAAGTGAACGTGTCAAAATTTGACTTGTCTGGCGGATGTCTACTTCCACCACGCGCTCTGTTAGTAGTGCTTTGATCTCTTACATTACAATGTGTTGCCGTCTTTCACCCGGAGTTGTTTGTCACGGAGACACATTCTATTTATGTCATGACCGATTTTCAAACATTTCAGCATCTTAGGAAGAACCTCAACCGAAATCTGCTAAATATAGCTCAATACAACTCAATTACAGTAAGAAATCTACGGCAACGCAGAGAGGTCACGAAATTTTTTTAAGTTGTACAAACGAAAAATTAAGTCGTACTAAACGACTTTCTAAGTCGTACAAACGAGAAACTAAGTCGTACTTAACGACTTTCTAAGTCGTACAAACGAGAAACTAATTCGTACTAAACGACTTACTAAGTCGTACAAACGAGATACTAAGTCGTACTTGTAAACGAGATACTAAATGTACAAACGACTTACTATGTCGTACAAACAAGATACTAAGTCGTACAGACGAGATATTAAGTCGTACAAACGACTTGTAAATAATTACTAAGTCGTACAAAAAGAGGCTTATGCTCTTGCATTCAGAATGGATATGTGGTTACCTAAGAAACAGTTAGACATTTGTGGTTACCCAAGAAACAGTTAGACATTTGTGGTTACCCAAGAAACAGTTAGACAGTTGTTACACGTAATGGGTTCAACCACAGGGGTGACCTGGACCAGGAGTGAACAATAGATGCAGATTACGTTCGAAGAGAAGGCAATATTCGAACCTTGGACCCATATTTTTGTGGTGCATGGATTACAGCAATAATTGGAAAATATTTCATCAACTTTGTTGACAAAAGGCAAGGCTTCCCAATGAGAGTTCGAACCGACCGCGAAACAGAAAACGGATATGTTAAAGTAAAACGCCAACTGGTGATCAAACATCAAATATGCTTACTTTGCCTTCAAATAAATAAAATAAAAAAAACAAAACAAAACAAAACAAAAACAAAAACAAAACAAAACAAAAAAACCCCACCAACATTGCTTTGTTAAATTCACGTCCACAAAACTCAAGCATGTGCAACATTTTTCGAAGTGACACTGATATCATCTGATTTGAAGTAGGATATCGAAATCTGCCGGGTTATGCCTATTCAGTAGATAGTAGAATAGTTATTCGAGGGTCATGGGTTCGATTCCAACTAGGGTATTAAAATGAGAGCGTGTACATCTTATGGCGGGGAAGTTAAGACCTCCTCAGATCCCTAGCTGTCCATGAGTTGGGTGTCTGTCAGCAGGACAAACATATTTCAGTTAAATGATTATGTGTCTTTACTATAAAGATGAAATATAGCTGATTGTGATGTTAAACCACGTTAAACCAAGCATCGACCTCTAGTCGCTAAAGCATCGACCTCTGGTCGCTAAAACATCGACCTCTAGTCGCTAAAGTATCGTATATTTTACTTCCGGCGTACCTCTTACTCTGAGCAGGCGTGTAACTGGCAGGAGAAAGAATTGCGACCGAATACGGGAATCGATCCCGACGTTTTAACCACTAAATTGTCCGGATTACCATCTGAATCCCTTATAACTGGTTAATTACATTTGTTAGTTAGAATGTTGAAATCTATGAAACACCATACAAGCGATATCACATATTCATTTCCAGTAGATGACACCACATACCACCACCTCGAATAGGTTCGAAACCGTTTTCTTGCCATTTTAAGGAAGAAAAAATATTTGTTTATCTCGTTCGAACGAGAAAAAATCTCGTTCAAACGAGAAATTATCTCGGTCGAACGAGATAATTTTCTCATTCGAACGAGAAACTATCATATACTAAAGTCTGCAGTGTAAGTATTATTAACCGATAAAAAGAAATGGAATATCGTACATCAATAAATCTTTTGATATTTTCTAACAATTTCTTTAGTAGCGGATGTTTGATAGTTTAAATAATTACATAAGCAAGGCTACATTTGGTTATTTTTGCATGAATTTAGTTGAAATATATTAAACGTATTATTTCAGTCTATCAAATGGCAGATCTAAAGTATGTTTGTAACATTTGATTTGGAACCTCATCTCCTCCCTTTTATATTTATGCTTCAAGCCACTAGAATAAACCTAACTTGGCTCAGTAACCTCACCAATTAATAATAATGCATGCTTGTAAGTGATTTAATCAGTACCATTCAGTGTATAGTACAATTCTGAAATCTATAAATCATAATTAATAGCTATTATATAACTTTTAATTACAAGAGGAGGGCAGAATATTTCCGATGGCAAAATCCCCCTCCTTTTTCCTCGCATTCATCTTCTTCGCAATGTAATAGATTATACTTTAACTTAAGTATTTCCTCTCTATTGATAAACTGTGTGTTTTAGAATTAACGTGCATATGTACATTGTGTTTGTAAGTATGAACTGAATCTAGATTTATATGAATTTTAAGTTGAAATATATATGCAATTATGCATGGATAAATGTATCACTGTATGTATCAATTGAAATAATTCCTGATTATACTTTTTTTTAAAATAACCAAACACCTTAATTCATATATAATAGTTTTCTTCTTTAAAATGGCACGAAAACGGCTTCGTAATTAGGTGACTTAAATGTATCTAAAACCAAAAGTGTACCCCCATAGAATCTCTTACACTTTTTATACTTTGGATAGAGATAACATCAGAATCAACTGTGATCATAACTTAATCATCACATCGAGAACCTTTATCAAGGGATGGACTATGGTTTTAACGTAAGGTCGTTTTAACGTTGAACATTCTAGCAACCACATGATATGATGTCATCTGACGGCAATACAAAAACGTCATTAGGTGAAACTAGATCAGAGTGTGACACATAAGGGAATCGCACCTGGAACTTTCCTTTCACTGACGTTGCATGCAGCTTGCTTAACTGGATATTTCTGCCTGTAATTATATGCAAGTTAGTTTTCTTGAGATTATGTCGACATACATGTTACTCAATTCAACATGAAAGCTAATTAGGCTAACATGTAGGTTGATTATGTTTATTTTGCATGTTGACATACTTATCCTGCATGCCAATAAAATTTGTACTTTTTATTTGCCAAATAAATATTCTGGACTTGAAAAGAAATAGTATGTCCTCTACCAACAAGAACATAAATAGTTTGGAGTTAATTCTGCGCAAGTTCTAGCATATAATATATAATTTTCAAAAATTTTGTGCCAGCTTCGTTTGCCATATTTAACTGTTCAAAACAAATATTTTCCAACTCACTTCGCTCATCGCACTGTCACATAGATGGTTCTCATTTCATTTCTGAATTTCCCCCAGAATACATACAAACATCATTGTATGACATTCACCTCATTTCAATTCCAATACAGCAAACCTAAGTCCTCTCCGCCGATCCTCGACCAATTATTTCTGTGTTCCTGCATAACGATTTCTTTCTCGAATAAGATAGCACAAGAAATAATTTGGTGCAAGCACCAAACGATGGGCCGGAACACGTGCGTGTTAAAACTAAGAAGTACGTTAAAGGCTGATACAATTTTAATACACAAGAAGCAAGCTTACAGTCAGTGTTGCATGCAACACTTGTCCCCTGCCTTCGTCAGTCCTTGAAACACAACTTTTAATTGGTTCCAACATTAGGAATTAATACTCGTCATGTACTATCACTGTGTAAAGTTACTTCAAAATTGTACATTGCTAACAGAAAGTTCATCTGAAAACCCGAAATCTATTTGACCTACTGGCCCCAAACACAATCCCATGCAAGCTGTCTTTATGTACTATCACTGTGTAAATTATTTTCAATATTAAAGATTCCTATAACTGGTTATCATCTGGAAACCCAAAATCCATTTTTAGTAACAGTGACCTACTTATCTAACCTACTAATAACTATTAACATGTTGGCATATACGTTCACAATGGCAATCAAAATTTTGTGTTAAACCAGAGACATATATACACATATATACATGTATATATGTCTCTGGTTAAACAAAGCTTATAAAAGAAATAAATTCACACATGTTAATTGCAGAAATATAAACTACATAAAAACATATTGAACTGCAATTTTATTCTAAATATCATCCATTCTGAACCAAGGTTTCAGATAAAAAAATCCATTTGTGTAAGGATAACACACAAGTAACCCGAATGTACGGCTTATGTAAGCATAATAAGACACAGTCCACAATTCTTCTAATGAAGGGGGGGGGGGGGGGGCGTTTGTGCAAAAGATTAAAAAGAAAAACTTTCATAAGTATATTAAACGAGCAAACCCAATTTCATGAGATAACGGAATACTTTATTTCTACAAATTTTATGTGAAAAAGATATCGCTCTTAGTGATCCTAGCATAAATATCAGAGTACACCCCTGAAGGTCAAATGGACGGTGCCTACATCTAGCGTATCTAGGTCAAACATGTAGTGGAACCAAAATAGAATGTCTTTGAATAGCTTTTAGTCTCACTTTTATTTTTCAATAAAAGTTTGCAATCAAAATAATTTTTATACTACACTCATATAAATCTATCAGAACGTGTAAGCGACTTTACACGTGGTCATCCGCACTGAATTAAATCCTAATTTTACCATTGGTGTAAAACTCTTGGGGTGTGGTTTTACTGTACCGCGGTAACGCATGCGACTTTCCTAAACTTATATCAAAGGATGGGCCGGCTAGTGCCGGCCCACAATAATGTTTTTCGATATGGTTGAAAGACTTTGATTTTTGACCAATGATTCAGAATAAAGAAGTTGAAGCCGATATTACATATTATACATGTAATCTAAACAGAGCTTGCGGAAGACGAACAAGTTCAACACTATGTATATACATGTATATCGTATATGTATATGGGGAAGAATAACAAATTAATATCTTAACTAGCAAATGATAATGATAACTATAATAATAAACTAAGAATAAATTAAAATAGATAATTTTTTCTTTTATAATAGTGTACCCTCAAATGACAGATTCTAAGCCGTATTGTTTCTGGAGTGTGTGTTTTCACATACTATAATAATATCAATAAAGACAGAACAGAAACAAAAGTGAACGTAAAAAAGAATATAGCGAGCCGTTTTACTTTTCATTTCATAGATGTCGAATCGGAGACATTTCACTTGCGCAACAAAAGTTATCTCATTGTAAAATAACTCTCTCTTCTTAGAGACAGATATGTCTCTGAGATATGGTGCTAGACGCTATGCACTATTTTGTGCAATAGTTAATATATACATCTTTCTTGCACGCAATTACTTTTGTCTGTTAGAAAGTCGTTTGTACGACTTAGTATCTCGTTTGTACGACTTAGTAAATGGTTTGTACAGCTTAGTATATCGTTTGTACGACTTAGTAAGTCGTTTGAACGACTTAGTATGTCGCTTTTACGACATAATATCTCGTTTGTACGACTTGGTATCTCGTTTGTACGACTTACTAAGTCGTTTGTACGGGTTAGTATCTCGTTTAATACGACTTAGTATCTCGTTTGTATAAATCATTATACGACAGACAAATAACTCTATCATAATTTACATATATTTTAGAATGTTTCGAGCACAATATAAATAATCTATATAAATATGATAATAATTACAAAGAAAGATAGAAATGTTTTCATTAATGTTTAAGCCGGTGTGGTTCAATGGATAAGGTACTCGGCTCGTGATCGAGAAGTCCCAGGTTTGACTCCCGCCCTTAACACACCGGTGTTCTGTCTTTCGGATGAGACAGGAAAAACCGAGGTCCAGTGTCACGATAGGCGTGGTATGTAAAAGATCCCTCACTGCTACATGTGGGTCCTTTGCAGAGGTCTAAATTTGTATGCAATGTATCAGGCAGATGCCGTTACCATTTACGTGAAATAATCGTGGAGTGACGTAAAACAATAATCAATCAATCAATCAATCAATCAATCAATCAATCATTAATGTTTAAAATCATATCATAAGGCCCAAAGATAAATACTCGATCAATTTTATCTTTAGGAGTATTTAGCTAGCAATTTATTTCAGTTAGATTTTCATAAGTTATACGTATTTGATAAATTTATACATTTGTATCTAGCCTATTTGAAGGATGTTATTTTATGAAACATACAATATGTGATTTGTGTCATACAGCTTTGTCAAATATCTTCTTTTTTTCTCGTTCAAATTATAGAATTTAAGACATCTGAACGAAATAGACCAACGCTTATTTTCATTGTTCTCTCTCTCTCTCTGTCTTTCTCTCTCTCTCTCTCTAGTCTTCTATCCTCTAATATTTATAATTTGTTTCTCAGCACAAATTCTTTTCTTCATTCAAGATATAATATTGTTTTTATCACATGTTTTTCTGTTTATACAGTGAAATATCACTATGTCATAAATTAATCTACCGGTATGGGATAGGTGACGTCACAGCGTGGAAAAGAATTGTGTCAAGCCGGTGTTTGATGAAATAAACATCTTTAAACTGAGTGTAAGCATGTGATAAAAAGAATCTGAAATGAGTTTTCATTTCAAATCTTATATCTATATAAAATATTAATTTCCAAGTTAAATTATTTAAATTTGTTGTATGAGACCAAAAGAATGTATGTTATAAGGAGATGAATTGATATAAGGTTCCACTTTTTTCAGATCCCTTCGACTATTTAAGGAATGACTGGGTTTTTTTTCTAGGTTCATGGGAATGAACTTGGGTGAGAAACAAACAAATCACGTGAACCGCGAAGCGGTTCTCGAATGATTTGTTTGTTTCTCACCCAAGTTCATTCCCCATGAACTTAGAAAAAAAGACAGTCATTCCTTATATTTACAATGCATTTTAAAAGGTTCTTTTTTGAAAACAAAATATCAAATTCCCCGTAATCAAACTGGCAAGGACCGAATTTTTCCTGAAGTGGAAAAGTACTTCCGCAACGCAATATAGTGTCTAGAATGCTAAAATATACTAGATCTGTCCAGGTAATTTCTTAAATTGCTCAAAATTAACAGATGCATTAATTTCGTAATTACAATTCTTATATCTAATTGCCTCTTTTTATATTACTACGCATGTGATTTGCCATACGCCGGGTACTACTTCCATGACCCAAGTTCATGGGCTGATGAACCGAGTCTGTTTAGCATGGTTCATCGAAGGAATTAGACTAGCATTGTAAATATTTATATTTGTTGTGTTTGTATATTCATAATTGATGTTGGAATATATGTGTTTAAACCAAGAAAGATATTGGGTCCGTTATTTCCTTTTTACGCAATGAAATACTTTCAGACTTTTCCACCAACGGGCTTTACATTCCACGAGAAGAATCGTGGTTACCAATGTGCATATTGTAATACAGGGGTGCTGTTGGGTATGAAATTAAATCATTTTATACATGTATGTAACCAACAAAGGAATCCCTTTTTTTCTGAACCAAGATCAAATTAAACAAGATATGTCGCACAGTAAGGAACATCGGTTTGATTTACATGAGGGGAGGGGAAGGGGAGGAAGACTTTGACCCCCCCCCCCCCAAAGTTCCCGGCTCGCAATATAGGAAAACATAAATTTTCCGGCCCGAAGGCAAAAACAAAAAAAAAAAAAAAATATAAATAAATAAAATAAAATGAAAAATAAACAAAAATAAAAATAAATAAATAAATCCGGACATGGGGTCAGTGAAATGGAGGTGTGGTATATATGGTAACCGCCGGAAGGACTGCCGGGATTTGGGGGTATATAACTTTTTCGTATCCTTCCCTTTGGTACGACGATGACTTGTTTAATTTCCAAGTAAATTTGTTTCTTGTTTCTTTAAATGTTCATCAAAATAATCACACTGCACTTTTAAAATATCTTAATTACATTTACAAATCTAAAAATTATATGGATAATTTAAAGCAATATTATGCACCTGATTGAAATATTCGAGTTAGCGCATATGTCATGTAAAATGTGCCGATATAACCGTGTGTTTTAGACTATATACGATAGAATTTTGTCGTCATATCCCGTGCTTTCCTCATGCCTCTGTACATGATAAACACTCGTCATTCTATTATAGATTTTAGACTATATATGATAAAGTTTTTCTTTAATGTCGCGTGCTTTCCTCACGCCTCTATATATGATAAACACTCGTCATTCTATTATAGATTTTAGACTATATATGATAAAGTTTTTCTTTAATGTCGCGTGCTTTCCTCACGCCTCTATATATGATATACACTCGTCATTCCATTATAGATTTTAGACTATATATGATAAAGTTTTTCTTTAATGTCGCGTGCTTTCCTCACGCCTCTATATATGATATACACTCGTCATTCCATCATAGATTTTAGACTATATATGATAGGGTTTTTCTTTAATGTCGCGTGCTTTCCTCACGCCTCTATATATGATATACACTCGTCATTCCATTATAGATTTTAGACTATATATGATAGGGTTTTTCTTTAATGTCGCGTGCTTTCCTCACGCCTCTATATATGATATACACTCGTCATTCCATTATAGATTTTAGACTATATATGATAGGGTTTTTCTTTAATGTCGCGTGCTTTCCTCACGCCTCTATATATGATATACACTCGTCATTCCATCATAGATTTTAGACTATATATGATAGGGTTTTTCTTTAATGTCGCGTGCTTTCCTCACGCTTCTATATATGATAGACACTCGTCATTCTATTATAGATTTTAGACTATATATGATAGGGTTTTTCTTTAATGTCGCGTGCTTTCCTCACGCCTCTATATATGATAGACACTCGTCATTCCATTATAGATTTTAGACTATATATGATACAGTTTTTCTTTAATGTCGCGTGCTTTCCTCACGCTTCTATATATGATAGACACTCGTCATTCCATTATAGATTTTAGACTATATATGATAGGGTTTTTCTTTAATGTCGCGTGCTTTCCTCACGCTTCTATATATGATAGACACTCGTCATTCCATTATAGATTTTAGACTATATATGATACAGTTTTTCTTTAATGTCGCGTGCTTTCCTCACGCTTCTATATATGATAGACACTCGTCATTCTATTATAGATTTTAGACTATATATGATAAAGTTATACCTTTATGTCGCGTGCTTTCCTCACGCCTCTATATATGATAAGCACCTGTCACTGTATGATGGGAACACAATATTTTAGTATTTTTTGTTTTTTATAAAGTAAAATTTACATGGAATGCTCAAATTCCGGTTATTGAAAAATATTCGAATATCAGTTCACAGTATCTGTTAAAAATTACTAGATTCAATCTGCAGTATCTTTAGATAGAAACGGGCATCCTATATAGGTGACATCCTCACAACATCCTCTAGACAGCTTTTTATCACACGTTTTGCTGTTTATGCAGTGAAATATCGCTATGTCATAAATTAATTATGGCATAGGTGACGTCACGGCGTGGAAAAGAATTGTGTGAAGCCGGCGTTTGATGGAATAAACACCTTTAAACTCAATGTAAACATGTGATAAAAAGAATCTGAAATGAATTTTCATTTCATACGTTATTTCTGAAACTCGTGTGTTTTGTATCCTCTCGCCAAGGCTCAGGAAAATACAACAAACAACACGTTTCATAAATAGGCCTACCGTATGAGATGGAAATTCAATCCAGATGTTATATGTATGAAATATAAAGACTTATACGAAATACATTTTGAGTTACAAACGTATTGACAATGACACTCTTAATACCTTGACCCCAAATCTATTAATGTCTTTTTTTCAACATTCTGTAGCTCTGTATGAACCATCTGTCAGATTTTGACCAAACTTGGTAGGAATGAAGATTTCATGGTCCTTAACAAGCGATGTGGTTTTTTTTTTCAGATATTTTCAGGGATAGATCCAGGGGTATGATACAAAAGTGCAAACAGGGTACCCCTTCTTTATGAAAACGTGTGGCAAGGTCCAAAGTTTGGATATGCTTTACGTAGTATCTTGACTTTTAGTCAGTCTTTAAGAAACTCTTTCAGATCGACTGAATGAAATGAAAAAAATTGTGAAGAATTGTCTGAAAAGGTAAATGAAGAAGTGATGTTATTAAAGTTTCACTGTAAAGTGTCACTCTAGAGACAAAGTTTTGACGTGTTTTGGAACTTCCTTTTGTTTGTTGGAAAGGGGAGGGGGTGGTCATCTTTTTGCTAATAATTTTAGCTTTTTTGTATATAGTGTTAATTGAATATATATGTTTTAACTACATCTAGTAAACACAAGCCTTGTATTGTTAATATGCTTCTAGACATCGCATCCTAGTTGTAATGGATTCAGGCCCTGTTGTATGAGACAACAATTGTCCTTTCCAACTGAAATCCCTATAGAAAGGGCCTGTTCTGCAGGAGAAAATTTGTCTTTTTCAAATAGGGCATGATGCCTAGTAATAGGCTCTGTTCTTTAGGACAAAATATATCCTCTGGAAGTTGAAAGTTGAATCTGATCTGAAAGACAGAATTTTTCCATTCTGACTGTGATGCGATGCAAAAAAGAACTTTTGTATCGCATTATATATAAACAAACCAAAACCAACCAAACGAAAACAAAGACCCCCCCCCCCAAAAAAAACAAAAAGAAAAAAAAAAAAAAAGAAAGAAAGAAAGAAAGAAAAAGAAAAAAAAAAGAAAAAAAAAGAAAGCGAATTCCCTCCCGAAATGACACTCCCAAACAAACAAAAGCAAACACAAAACAAACACAAAACAAAAACAAAAAAAAAAAATAAATAAATAAATAAATAAATAAACAATCCCAAAACTAACAGAAGAGAAGGACCAAGGGCCACAACGTTCAGAATCTCAAAATACTTATATTTTTCATTTTTCTAGCATTACATTACTTGCATAAAAGGGAATTCGCCTACCAGTGTTAATCTATTTGATATTTAATACTTTCTATTCCTCGAGAACAATATACCGTCAGCCCCGTGGTGGGAAAAATTTTCAACAAAAAAAATTATGTATATCGTCCCCTTCTTTCCTTTTTCATCTATTTATTTACTTATATTCTTTTTTATGGCGGGGGTATCTTAAACAAATCATAAATTATCCAAAAATTGAAATATTGAAAATTTTTTAACAATTACATTCCCTATTATAATTATGATTAAAAGAAACCAAATTAAAGCAACATTGTCAACTAAGGGATAGAAATCACACATTTCTGTATTGAAATCGAAAAGTCCAAAAAGATGTCGTAAAAACGTCAAGCATTCGATTTCAGAATGAAACCAAAACAACAACACTTTTTGAGTTCTTCACACAATCTTCTAGATAATTCCTATGTAATTGGATTGTCTCTGTGTCCAGCCAGTATGAACAAGAAGTTTGTCAAAGGAGGATACATTTGTCTGTGGTGGTGCCACCTGACAAAAACAACAACACTTGGAGGAGTGGTTCTGCAGAAGAAGTTGGAATGTAAAAATGCCCCACTGTGTGTGTGTGTGTGTGTGTGTGTGTGTGTGTGTGTGTGTGAATTTTTACAGTCCTAGAAAAATCATGAAATATCCAAAAATAGGGATATTGGCAAAATTTTTTCATAGTAACATACAATAATATAATCATCACAAGTTGTTAAAAGAAACCAAATTGAAGCAACATTTTCTACTCAAGAAGATTTTCTGCATTGAAATCACCTAGTCTAAAAATGTTGAAAATACGTCATAACTTTGATTTCAGAATGGAACCAAAACCAACAACAATTCTTCACACATCCCTGTAGGTCATTCCTTTGCTTTCGGTTTGTCGCTGTATGCAGCTGGTCTGAAGATGAGGGTACCGTCTGTGACCTACTTTTGCCTGTAGTGGCACCAACTGTTGACAGATCTGAATGACAAATAACAGCTTTGTGGGGACCGTGAATACCTCATTCCTACCAAGTTTTATAACAATCCCTCATGTGGTTTTAAGGAAAAACTTGAAAATGTGAAAGAATACCACTCCCACCCATTTTCTTTTATCATTATTTTTTCTGACTGTTAAAAATTTACAAAAACTCCAAAAATAGACATATTGACCAAATTCTTTCACTGTAATAGTCTTTACCATAATTATGATGATGGATCCGGAAAAAAAAACAACAACAACAACAACAACACGTAAGGGACCATGATGCCTACACGTTTTCTTCAAATCCAGATAAGAAGTATTTTAGGTTCTCGATCAGAAGATTATTCAATCTTCTTATAAGCTGATGTAGAAACTGCTGATCCCTATACTTGGTCCAAATATTGCGCAGAACCTTCCCTTTAAATAAAAGTGATACATGCCATGCTACGGTTATATACGGTGAAATGATAATGAACAGCTGTAGAAACCTCGACGCATGACGTTCAGACAACTGTAGAAACCTTAACTCATGACGTTCAGACAATTATAGAAACCTCAACTCATGACAGTCAGGCAACTGTAGAAACCTCAACGCATGACATTCAGACGACTGTAGAAACCTCAACGCATGACGTTCAGACAACTGTAGAAACCTCAACTCATGACAATCAGAAAACTGTATATTCCTCAAATCATGACGTTCAGACATCTGTAGAAACCTCAACTCATGACGTTCAGACAACTGTAGAAACCTCAACTCATGACAATCAGACAATTATAGAAACCTCAACTCATGACAGTCAGGCAACTGTAGAAACCTCAACGCATGACAATCAGAAAATGTATATTCCTCAAATCATGACAATCAGACAACTGTAGAAACCTCAACGCATGACGTTCAGACATCTGTAGAAACCTCAACTCATGACAATCAGACAACTGTAGAAACCTCAACTCATGACAATCAGACAACTGTAGAAACCTCAACGCATGACGTTCAGACAACTGTAGAAACCTCAACTCATGACAATCAGACAATTGTAGAAACCTCAACGCATGTCGTTCAGACAACTGTAGAAACCTCAACTCATGACAATTAGAAAACTGTATATACTTCAACTCATGACAATCAGACAACTGTAGAAACCTCAACGCATGCCGTTCAGACAACTATAGAAACCTCATCTCATGACAATCAGACAACTGTAGAAACCTCAACTCATGACAAACAGACAACTGTAGAAACCTCAACGCATGACATTCAGACAACTGTAGAAACCTCAACGTACAACATTCAGACAACTGTAGAAACCTCAACTCATGACGTTCAGACATTTGTAGAAACCTCAACGCATGACATTCAGACAACTGTAGAAACCTCAACTCATGACAATCAGAAAGTGTATATACCTTAACTCATAAAATTTAGACAACTGTAGAAACCTCAACGCATGACATTCAGACAACTGTAGAAACCTCAACGTACAACATTCAGACAACTGTAGAAACCTCAACTCATGACGTTCAGACATTTGTAGAAACCTCAACGCATGACATTCAGACAACTGTAGAAACCTCAATTCATGACAATCAGAAAACTGTATATACCTCAAGTCATGACATTCAGACAACTGTAGAAACCTCAACGCATGACAATCAGAAAACTGTATATACCTCAATTCATGACATTCAGACAGCTATAGAAACCTCAACTCATGACAATCAGACAAGTGTAGAAACCTCAACTCATGACAATCAGACAACTGTAGAAACCTTATCTCATGATAATCAGACAACTGTAGAAGCATCAACTCATGACATTCAGACAATTGTAGAAACATCAACTCATGACATTCAGACAACTGTAGAAACCTCAATTCATGACATTCAGACAACTGTAGAAACTTTAACTCATGACAATCAGACAACTGTAGAAACCTTATCTCATGATAATCAGACAACTGTAGAAACCTCAACTCATGACAATCAGACAACTGTAGAAACATTAACTCATGACGTTCAGACAGATGTTGCAATGCAGCCTTTCCTTAAATCATAAAACTACATGTAATAAGCATTACTAGTATATCAAACATTGTGGCAAGCGGTTGTTGAGATAAAAAATTAAAGATTTTTCCTATACAAGTCTTTATAAAAACTTTCGGCGTACGGGATTAAATATTGCCGAAGAGCCTCGATTTGAACAAACTATGTCATAAGGATGTCCTTTACCAAACAAGATGTCATTGTGGTATGTGAGTCTTGTTGATTTTAAAATTTTGGGCTACTTTAACCAAATTTCAAGGATAATAACTACCATTTGAACAACATCACTCACTCGTTGACCAAGCCCTAAGTCATGAAAGCGCGGCGCTAGCGTTTAATCGACTACTTAGCCTTGTGTCATTCAATTTCAGCGTTAGCGTTCACCACGTCATGTGTCGTACAAAAGCAGAGCAAGCGCATACTCAGTCACCAAGCCTTGTGCCATACAAGAGCGGCTTAACGCTCACTCGATCACCAGGCTCCGTGTCATACAAGCGCAGCGTTAGCGCTCACTCGACAACCAGGCTCCGTGTTATACAAATGCGGCGTTAACGATCACTTGACCACCTGGTTCCGTGTCATACAAACACGGCGTTAGCGCTCACTCGACCACCAGGCTTCGTGTCAGACAAACGCGGCGTTAGCGCTCACTCGACCACCAGGCTCCGTGTCGTAAAAGAACAACGCCAGCATTCGTTCGGTCACCAAGGCATGTGTCATGCACGCGTGGCGTGGCACAAGAGCTCAGTCGGTCGCCTAACCATGTGACATACAAGCACAGCAGTAGCGCTCACACGACCACCAACTCCTGTGTCATACAAACCAGGCGCTAGCGCGCACTCGACCACCCACCCCGATGTTATGTATTATATCTGAATCTAATGAAATAAATGTAAATGGAATACAAAAACAATTTCGAATTTCTGTTAAAGTTTAAATAAGAAAGGGGTATATACTATGTATATGTAATAATAAACTTTCAGAAATAAAGCACTTCGACTCTGGTGAGTTTAAAAGTCAATATCACCATGATACTGCTGCTCCCCTTGTAAAACGGATATTATACCGTGTATACACAAATCATACGCTATCTTATTATGGACAGAATGACGTGTATACACAAATCATACGCTATCTTATTATGGACAGAATGACGTGTATACACAAATCAAACGCTATCTTATTATGGACAGAATGACGTGTATACACAAATCATATGATATCTCAATAACGGGTGGTATACCATGTGTACACAAATCATATGATATCTCAATAACGGGCGGTATATCGTGTATACACAAACCATATGATATCTCAATAACGAGTGGTATACCGTGTATACACAAATCATATGATATTTCAATAACGGGTGGTATACCGTGTATACACAAATCATATGATATCTCAATAACGGGTGGTATACCGTGTATACACAAATCATATGATACCTCAATAACGGGTAGCATACCGTGTATACACAAATCATATGATATCTCAATAACGGGTGGTATACCGTGTATACACAAATCATATGATATCTCAATTACTGGTAGTATACCGTGTGCACTCAAATTATATGATATCTCAATAATGAGTAGTATTCCATGTATACGCAAATCATATGATATCTCAATAACAGATGGAATACCGAGTGTACACACATTTTATGATATTACAATAACTAGGTTTTGTCCTTGATTAAGTGTCATCCGAAATCTTAATATGATGTATAATGAACATCTTATGCCCTTTAGCAGTTTAGTCAGCAAAAAGATTTTAAGGCGAGGCAAGATGACCAAAATAGTATGGCAGTGTATATATATATATATATATATATATATATATATATATATATATATATATATATATATATATATATATATATATATATATATATATGTGTGTGTGTGTGTGTGTGTGTGTGTGTAGGTGTGTGTGTGTGTGTGTGTGTGTGTAGGTGTGTGTGTGTGTGTGTGTAGCAAATGAATGTAACTTCGAGCTTTGCTACAGAGCACCAAGAGTACAAACATGACTGGAATATGCACATCAACTGTTAATTGCAAATGACCAAACCAACATCTACTTGTATATAGGTATTTAATAAAACATACACA
This sequence comes from Pteria penguin, assembly GCA_035048485.1. Taxonomy (NCBI): domain Eukaryota; kingdom Metazoa; phylum Mollusca; class Bivalvia; order Pterioida; family Pteriidae; genus Pteria; species Pteria penguin. Next base: position 86,533,130 of record CM068580.1, on the reverse strand, counting down.
TCAAATATATAATATAAGTTCTCATTGTCAATATGTGAGTACTTCTGAAGACAATTCGTCTGAAGCACGTGTCAGATACCTGTATATACACCAATTTTTAAGGGGCACAATTAATTCAGTTTTATAGAAAGCAAAACGATTTTTTTTGTTCTTCGATTTTACTCCTCAGTGCCATGATGCGGTTGTCATGGGTGGACTAGATACGATAGCAGTCTTGGGCTCACCTTTTGGATTTAGTGTCCTATCACTCTGTTTTTTGCTTCCTTGCTCCGTACTTACTTTGGCTTTTGTTATGGCATTATGAAGGTATTTTGTATACACTATGTATCCCAATACCGTAACACTTCCTCCTCCGACTAAAACAGCAGTTACAGTTCCTGCGATGCATCCCCCGTCACATGATACTGCAAACCATGGAGACAAATCATCATATTAACGAATAATGGCGAAAATTCAGGTTCATAACTAAGTACAATGTCATAGAAATTCAGTAAAAATGGTAAACGCGTGTATTATATATATACAGATTCACATTGTATATATTGCCTTCCATTATTTTTATATCAAATCAAAAAACGAATGCTTGGTATGCATATTCTAATTTAGATTTTGTCACAATTGTATACAAAGCGTTATTAAATATCCCAGCACAATAAAATACTGTTTTAAAATGACAGTCCTCTAACTAAAATAAACCGCATCAAACTTTAAAATGATCATGAAATGTAACTGTTAGTAAATCCCTAGAATCCCTGAAATAAAGTCTTCTCTAATATTTAGGGTTGTGACACTGAGTGAGAATTCTTTAAAATTCCCTGGCCCAAGGATCCTTAATGAGAAATATAATACAATTCTAATGATTGGATTACGAGATATGACGCCTTTTCCAACGTTCAATAAATATGTCCTGAATTACTTTGCAGAAATGACCTTGAGTGACCTTTGTCCGAAAGTCCCTGGCTCAGGAACCATTTGTGTGAATTATGACACAATTCTGATGTAAGCCTAAAAGATATACAGCCTTTCATAATATTTTGATGATGTGCTGAGTGACACAGACATTGCAGAAATGAACGCGACACTGACGTTGCAGAAAGGACCTTCAGTGACCTTTGTCCTGAAACTATATCCTAAGAATATTTCTTTGAAGTACAATACAATTCTAATTCTAATTTTAAATTCAATTCTAAATCTCTCTTTACGAGATATGAGGCTTTTTGAATATGTGTTGATTGACGTTCACCTTGCAGTAATGACATTGAGTAACCTCAGTCGGAAAGTCCCTGTCCCAGGCATCGTGTGAAACCCACGGGGTAGATCGTACCCCACAAACTCAGAGACATAAACCCCTTGGGACAATACAATGAAACAAAAACCTTCGGAACTCATCAATATCCATGTCATCTGACACCAACCCCACAGCCAGTCAAATCCATCCTACTTACGACAGGAAGTTTTTGAATTCCTGTTTTGACAGATACGAAGACATCAAGTCTCTCCATAGCCAAAGTTTACAAAGCATGTTTCTGAAAATCTTGTGATTCTTTTAATTTGAAATCTTGCAACACCTTCGAGCCCCGCCATATTACGACACAGGTAACATAACCCCGTATTGTCGATATTAGGTGTCGTTTCATTGGACCATCATTTTATATCAGGATTTTAGACACACCTTCCCAAAGTTTCTGTTTGTATTGTCCCACGGGGTTTGTGAGGTACGATCTACCCCATGGGTTTCACATGATGTGTCCCAGGGAATAATTGTGCAAATTATGGTATAATTCTGATGCATATATTTTACGAATATGTTTGAGTGACATTGACCTTGCACTAATGACATTGAATGACCTTTATCTGTCCCAATAAACATTTGTGTGAAATATTAAATTGTATTAATGGGCAGACGGACATGACAAATGTGATAAAATTCTCATTAACGATTAAAAAACTGAATTTGGACGAACGGACAAACGGATACGACAAAGTTTTGGGGAACATAAGTATAGCACATTGAGTACCTCGCTGCGGTTGACAATGCGTTCTCGTGGTGAAAAAATTGAATGTCACTGTAAAAAGCGGGACATTTACTTTAAAATTTAATCGCCATACTCCATGCTGTATATACCCCATACTCCATGCTGTATATACCCCATACTCCATGCTGTATATACCCCATACTCCATGCTGTATATACCCTATATATACCACATTGCTTGCCATACTGAAGTGGAAATAGGGTCTCAGTGACTAAGCGCGCGCTAGCGACGTGCTTTTCTCACACAGGGCTTGGTGGTGGAATGCGTGCTAGAACCGGGCTTGTATGACTCAGGGCTTGGTGGCCGTCTGAGCGTTTGTGTCACGCTTGCATGACACATGCCTTGGTGACCGAGCGAACGCTGGCGCTGCTCTTTATAGCACAGGGCTTGGTGCCTGAGCGAGCGCTAGTGCTGGTTGTGTATGACACAGGGCTTGGTAAACGACGGCGCTTGTATCACATAAGGCTTTGCGACCGAATGAGAGCTTGTGCTGTGCTTGTTTGACATAGGGCTTTGTAAACGCTAGCACCGAGCTTGTATAATTAAGGGCTTGGTAGACAAGTGAGCGCTATACTACTATGACACATGGTATGGTGGTCGAATTAGCGCTTGCGCTGTGCTTGTACAACACATGATTTTGTGGCTGAATAAGCGCTAGTGCTGCGTTTCTATGACACAGGGCTTGATGGCCGGATAAGCGCTAACGCCACGCTTGAATTTCAAAGAGCTTAGTGGTCTCTTTAGCTCAAGAGCTGTACATGTATGACACAGGATTGGTGGCTGTTTGAGCGCTAAAGCTGTGCTTGAGGGACACAAGGTACAAGGTCCGAGTAATCGCAAGCGCCGTTTGTATTACACAGGGCTTGGTGGCCAAATGAAAGCTTGCGCTGTCCTTGTATGACACAGGGCTGGTGGCCTAGTGAGCGCTAGCACTGTATTTGAATGACACCGGGCTTTGTAACAGAGTAAGTGCTAGATAAAGGGCATGGTGAACGCTAGCGCTGAGCTTGTATGACATAGAGCTTTGTGGCTGAGTGAGTGCTGGTGCAGCGCTTGTACGACACAGGGCTTGGGGACCGTGTGAGCCGAATGAGCGCTACCGTTGTGCACACATGTAGCACAGCGCTTGTATGATACAGGGTTTGGTGGGTTAGTGAGCGCTATTGCCGTGCTTGTATGACACATGGCTTTGTGAGCGCTAGTGAGGCGCTTGTATTACATAAATATGGGTGGCCGATTGAGCGTTTGCACTGCGCTTGTACGACACAGGGTTAAGTGGCCGAAACAGCACTAGCGCTGTGCTTGTATGCCACATGCAAGAGATCTCTCATTGCTTTGGGTGGGTCCGTAGGCATAAAAGAGATCTCTCATTGTCTTGGATGGGTCAGTCGGCATGTAATAGATCTCTCACCGCTTCGTTTGGGTCCGTTGGCATGTAAAAAGATCTATCACTGCTTTTGGTGAATCCGTTGGCATGTAAATGGCCTTTCACTGTTTTGGTGGTTCCGTTGACAAATAAGAGATCTCTCGCTGCTTTGGGCAAGAGATTTCTAAATGCTTGAGTGGGTCCGTCGCCATGTGAGAGATCTCTCACTGCTTCGGGTAGGTTCATAGGCATGTAAGAGATCTCTTACTTTTCTAGGTGGGTCCGTAGGCATGTAAGAGATCTTTCACTGCTTTGTGTGGGTGCGTTGGTTTGTAAGAGATCTTTCACTGCTGGGGTGGGTTCGTAGGCATGTCAGAGATCTCTCACTGCTTTGGGTGGGTCCGTTGGTTTGTATGAGATCTGTAACTGCTGGGTTGGGTCCGTTGGTATGTAAGGTAGCAACCATTTGAATCTTAGATGGTAGGACAGGAAGACTTAAAGAAAAGAAATCCGGCTCGCGATCTCCAAAGCAGAGTTACGATCCTTGCACTCCCTTTAATCTCTGCCAACTACTGAAAGTAGTCCCTAGTCAGAATGCAGAAAATAGAGACTGCTTTGCGTGTTTTGGGTGAAAATGCCATCGTATTCAAGTTATCTGGGTGAATATTAGGTAATGAGGGATTCATTCAGAAATTACAAGGCGTGTTTGGTGCAAATGATAGTGTTATTGACAAAATGTATTATTTTAGTACGCTGATTTGTACGCTAAGAAAATATAGTGCGGTATAAATTCATGGCTGATTTCATGTAGAAGCCAAAATTAAAACTCAATGTAACATGGTAAATGCTTTAAATTTAATTAATAAAGCCACTGAAGACCAAGTCATACCGTCTAGATGCAAAATCTGATTTTACAAGAATCTTGTAAAACCTGAGACGTTGGCAGAGGTGTGTGTGGATTGTAAAGGAACGACACCTCTGCTTTGGAGATTGGTAATATATATGTAAGTTTGACACTGAAAATAGGCCCAAAAAATCCCGCTTATAAGTATCCTGACTCCCCCCCCCCCACCATAAAAACCTAATGGTTGCTCCTTAATAGATCTCTCATTGCTCTGGGTATGGGCGTGGACCTATAAGAGATCTCTCTCTCACTACTTCATTGTGGGTCTTTTGCAATTTTGTTCAGTGTAGCAGGAAGATGTCATTACCACAAACAGAGTATTACTGGTGTGACGTAAAACAAGATACAAAAACATATCTATCTTCCCTATGTTATACAGTCTGAATGTTCCAGAACAAACAAGCGTTGGGGAGCATAAATAATTGCTGCATTAAAACATTCAATATCTAAACAATAAATAATACCTACTGCCATCTTATATTATAAAAATCACAGCTAAATAGAGGCCACTGATGCAATTCTCTCTCTCTCTGTCTTTGCCTACCTTCGTCCTCAGAGTTGGATGTTCGCTTCGACTTATTTGGGAGGGGTGGTAGGGAAGATGACAGCGTTGTCTGCTGTTTTGTTGGCTTCGATGAAGTTGTTGTTCTTGTTGTACGTGGTCGTCCTAATCAAATGGTAAATATAAACTGATTCAATGATTTACGCTTATCTTTGAAACCAAACCAATTGAAATCAAATTTGAAAATGAACAAAATTAAATAGATAAAATATAAGTAAATGAAAGAGACAGAAAGAAAATCTTAATCGGATTCTACATTTCAATCAACACTGGCAGTGGTTCGATAAAATCAACATCAAAATGGGCGACGCTTATAGTGAAGGCAGTGTCTCTCCCCCTTTCATTCAAATTTTTTAATACTGTCGATTACTATCTGTCATTAATCTCCTTCTCTGCTTACCCTTTCTTTTTCTAAATCCTAAATTCTGTAGCTAACATCAAGACAAATTGTATGTCTGAGTGAGGAATATGTATCATGTAGTGTTTGTGTGCGTTGTGTGTGTGAAGATGTGTGTGTGTATGTCCGGAGGACAATTGGAAACACACAGATTTTACTGTTTTTAAGAATATACTGGGTAATATATTTCTAAACATAATTTAAACAAAAAATCAATTGGAACTTCTATCATTTCTATCTAGTATATTAGGCAAGACCAGAGGTCGGAAGATATAAATAAGGTTTCGTTATTTGTAACCACCCAGTCTATTCAACATGAGTTTATTTGATGTATACGTCCGGGCGTTTTGATGTATACGCCCGGGTGTTTTGATGGATATGTCCGGGCGTTTTGATGTATACGCCCGGGTGTTTTGATGTATACACCCGGGTGTTTTGATGTATACGCCTGGGTGTTTGGGTCAAGGCAGCTTCACATCTGATTTTCACCACTGACACCGGACCGTAAACTAGTCTGATAACAAAATAAATACAATGTTCATGATTAAATTGAAACCATGCTGAAAGAACTGAACTTTTTAAAGCAACGGTTGAATGTTACAGATGAACAGATATGCGGGTTTAGCCTTGCCACTCTTTAATTCTGCAGTACCAATAATTAATGATATATTTGATTCCCCCTCCCACCCCATCTCCACCTCGCCCTATTGCCCTCCTCCTATTCCTCTTCCTCCTTCCAACCCTTTCCCCCTCCATTTCATCCTCTTTTCAACCCCTTCGCACCATCCTTAAAATATTGCAGAGAAAGCGAAAATCCTGTGGTTAATGTGATTACTTGTCCTGCGTGGTTTGGTCCGTCTCGTGATTCTTCTAGTCGTTGTCACACAGACTCTAGATACAATTTCAGGGCACCCGTCGCTTGATTTGGCATCTGAAATAAGATTTTTTTAGAAAAAATGTCGCCATAGCAACTCTTGTAAATTGGAACATGAAAATACTTCCTTAACATTAATCCAAGAAACTTTGCTTCTCAACTCATATTTACATGGTCTTGGTCAGAGATTTTTTTTCATCAAAACGTGAGATGTTTGCGACACCACCAATGAGCATGATGAGTGGCCGTTCTACCTAAGTGTCTTAATTGGTTCTGACAAAATCTTATTTGTACCGCTAACCTCACAGTCAGTGTACCGAATTTTCGTCACTGTCTTCAAAGAAAAAAAAACTGGAATCAATGAAAAAGTTACAAGAACCATGTTTTTAATAAACACAAAACTAATGAAATTTTGTAGAGGCAAGGTTAGACGGTTGAGGATTCCTGTGGTCAGTGGTTCGTACATGTATTAGATTTTGTACGAACCAACGTAAGTCGCTTCAGGACGTAAACACGATATGAATTTCGTCTACTTCTATAGTCTGTCAGCGATAATATTGCACATGTTATTAAACAACGATTCCATGCGAGAGGGGTAGCAGGGGTGTGTACAATAAAGAAAGCGCCCTGCTGCGCACTTGCTGCTGAAATGTTAACATTCTTGAACGAAAGTGAGCGCTCACGAATATAAAATCAAATTACTTATAGTGCTGATAGCCGGGCTTTCAGTCACTGGTCAAGTTGGTCGGTTGGTTGATTGGTGTTTTACGTCGCTTCAAAAATTTTTTCAGTTATATCGCGACATAAAAGCAGGACATGTGGTGAAATGAGGCCGCTCAGCTTATCCATAAGCCGCTGTCACGTGACCGCAGTTGATTATGCGGTTGATATGAAAACACGAAAGCGATACATCGAATTTAAGAAATAATAAGGGGGTGAGATGGGGGGTTGGGTTCGGTTTAGGGGTTTCTTCGTGTTTCCATCTTATTGGATTTTTCAAACATTACATTAATTATTTTCAATTGCCATCGATGTATATTTATGCACTGAATATAAGTAAAATATTTATGTATTCATGTATAATATTTCAATAAACCTATGGCGAGCCCCTTCTTGTTTGGTTTAAACAGTATTTATTCAAATAAATCATCATAACATTTACTTATTATAACATATGAATTTAAGGATTTGACAACAAGATTGAAAATCTTATGTTAAATCATCTCCTAACAAAAGGTTTAATTAACATACATTGTTGTCGACAAGATGATCGAGAAATAATATATAAACCATAATTAAATAATGAAATATGACAATAGTAATAAATTACTGGAAACGGGAAGGGAAAGAGAATGAAGAATAAAGAAGGAAGAAAAATGATAGTGTTTGGTCATGTACCCAAGTATTTAGTGAGAAGACAATATAATATGTTCACAAAACAATCTCAACACAGTGGAGCTTAGTAGTATAATTACGTTAATCAAACCTCTTTGTTTTGAGTATAAAATTTTGAACTTCCAGGAATATTTCACTGTTGACATCGTCGCTGTACAGGGGGCATCCTTTAAGAAGGATCTCTATGTTGTACGTTACTGTGATCATACCTAAGGTATTTTCTCGTACTTCTATGTAATTTGTGCAGTTAAGAAGATAGTGTTCAGCACTTTCAGTTTGCCCACATAAGCATTTATCATTTTCAATAACGTGGTTATTATACAAGTCAAGATTCAGAGAGCTGCAATGGAGTCGAAGCTACAATGGAGTTGTTTGATTTAGTTACAAAAAACTATCAATGAGCAAAAATAACTTCATCGATGTAGCGCCAGTGTTTGTGATGGCGCTTTCCTATACAGTTTACGGTGGTTTTATTTTAAATTACTCCATCGTAAAACTCCATATCTATACCATAAAATCGTCTTATTAGTCACTATAAAATTGACTGGGAACCGCCAGATAAAAAAAAAAAAAAAAGGGGGGGGGCACAATTTATCCATATCTCAGTAGTCTTCCCGTCTGTGTCAATCGGATAGAAGCCCCGGAAAGGCGAAGGTCATTAAAATAAGACGTGAAAACTTTGCAAGAAATCAGTCAACATTGGCATTTTCGCCATTTTCAAATCCCTTTTAGCTACAGTGTAATATAATCCGTCGCCTCGAATGTTTTCCTCGCTCGGGACTCGTGATTTTTGTAATTATTTGATCGAATGTTGTTCAATAAATTAGGAACGGTGTAGTGTCGACACTGAAAGCCCCGCAAAAAAGATCCTGTATACAAGATAGGAAAACACCGAGTATTTTTGGTGGAAGCTATCTTTATTTTTAATATCTTTATGGTGAGATAGATGACATCTAAAAGATGTGACGTCATACATGCAAATTAACACAGCGGCCTTATTTTTCCGTATGAATTAACCAACCTCTTAAGCAGAGTGGTGCAACCCGGGAATCGAACCCGAATCGTCGGCGCCGCAAGCCAAGCGCTCAATCACTACACCAAGTCTTCCCCTCACTGGTCAAGTAGGAAAAGATTAACTTGCACTGAATATTCTAATGCTAAAAATTACATCACAGATTATGTTTTGAAGCGCAAGGACACATTGAGTGAGAAAGAAGGTTCAATGCCTCATTTTGAGAATCGCGCTTAGCGGTTATAGCCTTGGCTTATGCCTTCGACATTAATCCCGGCTAATTATTATCTAATAATAATCATGATAAATAATAATGATAATAATAATAAATTTCAATGCATAATTGATTAATTAAAATACGTAATGAAGAAGTAAAATTAGGTAATTGTAGTGTGGTCTAAATCTTTGTGAAACACCTTGGATGTCGTATCGCGAGCGTTCGCTAGCGCTACATTGAGTGCCCTCATTAAAATAATGAGCACTCGGCTGCAGCATCGGATACTTACGTTCTTTAACGCGGCTCAGGTTATAAGTCAAAACAGAAACGTTGGAAGTCGACGTCATCACAGTGAGATACCGTTATAAGAATATCTTTATCCCGGTGTTACACAATAGTTTTCCCCCATTGCCATTTTCCCCCCGGAAAAAATGACTATATAGTAGTCCCCCCCCGGAAAAATGGCTATATAGTAGTTTTTCCCCCGGGGAAATTTGACTATATAGCCATTTCCCCCCCCCCCCTCTTATAGCCATTTTCCCCCGGGGAAAAACTACTATATAATGGATTCCCCCCTCCAAATGTGAAATTCCGGATTCCGGAAATTCAGCTTGTTACCTTGTTGACAAAAAATAGATTTCTATTTAAAATAGAGATATCTCAACTTTTGATACGGAGATATATCTAAGTAATTTAGTGATATTTTTTTAAGTAGAAATGCCTTTAATTTTAATATCTTTTCCAAATACAAATGCATACATTTAGAACAGAGATTTATCTACTAGAATTTCATTCGAGATATCTTTATTTAATCCGAGAAATCTCTATACATGTATATACAAATGGAAAAAAGAAAAACAAGTTCGTTTTTATGCCCCCGGAATGAAATTCTGGGGCATCTAGTTTTTGACATGTCTGTGACTCTTACCCTGTGGCAAAAACCTTGACTATATCGTTTGTACCAAGAGGTACAAGGCTTTGAAACTCCACATATTTTTTCTTGTGATGAGACCTTTTATTTGGGACCATGATTTTTTAACTAGTGACTTTGACCCTGGTGCTCTACATTTTCAAAAACTTAAACATTGGCTGTATCTTTTGTACCAAAAGGAGAAGGGGTTTTGAACTTCATATATAGACTACTTGTGATAAGATCTTTTATTTGGGACCATGACTTTTGACCTTGACCTTATAGTGTGACCTACTTTAAAAATATTTTACCTTAACTATATCTTCTACACAAAAGGGTGTAGAGCTTTGAAACTTAGCATATAGATATTTTAAGATGAAACCTTTCATACTTTGAGTAAGGGACAAGGAAATCACTTTCTTGTGTTCATGATTTACAACATCTGTGACTAGATTGATTGAATGATTTTTGTTTAACGTCACACCACGAATATTTCACGTATATGGTGACGGCATCTGCCTGATGCGGGGCATACAAATTTTGACCTTTGCAACGGACCCACCCGAAGCAGTGAGGGATCTTTAACGTGCCATGCATGCCACGACACGGGGCCTCGGTTTTTACTGTCTCATCCGAAAGACAAGACACCGGCATGACCAGAGCGGGAATCGAATCTGTGACTAGACAAGCCTTGTCGTAGATTGCAAATCGTAGACACCTGGATGGAATTCCTTTCTGTTATTTTCATGTTTATCATGTACTCTGTACATGATGAGCGATACTGTGATATAATGCATTAGTCTTAATTTATTTAGGAATGTTCAAGGAATTCTTGCACGTTCAATTCTTATATTTAACATTGGAACATTTTGATTGAAAAAGTCCTATTTTTTATGATGTATTACGACATAGTCCAGTCAAATTACGGGAAATAATCGCTCAACCTCAAGAAAATTGCAACACAAATTTTGTGTTCTGTTTCGAGAACCTGATTATGATGATAATCAAATGAAAAATTGTTTACCAAAATCAACCACGTAGAAAGTTCTTATTTTTTGGGTTAAAAGTTGACATTTTGTTTAAAAATCGTTGAAAAATGGAAAATTTTACATGGTTTATATGCCAGAAATGATTTATAGTTTTAACAAATTCATCTTCAAAGTTATTGTTTTAACGTGAAAATTCGATTTCTGTGAATGTTGCAAAGGAATGGAAATATTTAGTGGAGAAATAATAGTTCTATTTCTTATGAATGAAAGAACTGCAATGCACAGGTGATTTATACCGAAAAGAATGTAAATGTACTGTTCTTTAAAAGTCGTTTCAGTTTAAATTTTTTTTATGTTAATTCACTTTTATTGACCTGATTGCAAAGTCAGTCTGTCCGTCCGTCTGGCGTCAACAATTTGCGTTTAACTTTATCACTAGCATACCGTAAATGATACCAGCTTGATCAATTTGTAGACATTGATGAGTTGCCTGGGATCGAATCTTGAGTCACAGCCTGACGTCATGATTGACATTTATACGCAAGTAAACGACAATTTTTACAATGAAATAATAGAAGAAAATAACATACTATGGTAGATATATAAAAAGAAAGACTTGTAAATAAATAAAGAAAAAAACCCACAAATACACACACACACACACACACACACACACACACACACACACACACACACACACATACTCTCTCCCCCCCCCCCCCCACACACACAAAACACTTAACAGTACCGGTATATAGAAACCCATTAACCATAACACCATCGGCCGGTTTGATCCACAGGCTTTTGCTAGAGTACATTTGTATTTCAAATATTATCTGACTGATACAGAACGAACGTGTATAATTCTCAAACCGTTACGTAAGGGGGGAAACTACTATGGGGAAAGACTACTATATAGTAGTTTTCCGCCATAGGGAAAAGCTACTATATAGTCATTTTTCCGGGGAGACTACTAAGGGGGAAAAACTTTTATATAACACCGGCTTTACTTGAGCGCAGAATAAATCCAGTGGTAAAAGTTGGCGTACTGTTCCTTTTGGCGGTCGAAGTATTCTGGGTTCGAATCCAACGAGTGTTATTTTTGTATTTAGTGCATTCATATTGTGCTTGTGAAATACAGATGCCCGCGGCGGCAACAAATTTTAAGTTCGTATAAGACAAAAATTGCAATGTTTTACTACTGCACATGGGATGTGATGTCAGCGAAGTGCGAGCAATCCTAGATAGCGCATAGAGAAGGCCCGCTTTATTACACCAGAGATACAGAGTCCCTGTATATACCATTATATAAGATGTCCCAGTGCCAGTATATACAGTCTCCCCCATGCCAGTACATATACAATCTTCCCCGTGCCTCTATATACCTTTATATATGTCTCTGATAACACTTTTATAGACTCAGGGGCGGCTCCAGCCGGGGGCACGGTCCCCCCCCCCCCCGGCAGTGCCGCCGAAGGGGGCACCATAGTCTGTTTTAGGACCTATTTTACTGCATTTCTGTCTAAAATTTCCAAAATTTCGCTGGCTCGCTTCGCTCGTCAGTTATTCTCTCGTATTTCTTTAAATTTGCAGTTGAAAAAAATTGTTGACTCGCTTCACTCACGATTAATTTCATGATAAATCTCCGCTGATCCCCGTTTATGATCCATAATATTTTCCAGAGGGAAGCGAAATATATGTGCAATCCAAATTAATATCCAGCGCACAAATGTTCGGTCACTTGGCCTCAGGCGAGTAAAATCGTATGGCTACTTGTACATCGTGTAGCAAATGTTACAAATGTTTGAAGCTACGCGTTGTACAAGATGGATTTTACTTATCCATACTATTTTACTCAAATACGTCTTGTACATATTGTAGCTTCAGTACAAATTTTTGAAACGCTTGTACTGAAGCTACGCGATGTACAAGATGGATTTCACTTATAGCCATTTCTAGAATAGTTTATTTTCACAACGTATTTTGTATCTCCAAAAGTTTTAAATACAGGAGCTCCCGTGGAGTGGGACTTTGCACCTTGTTCCCCCTACCAAGGATCTACCCTACATCCACCGGGGACCTATATACAGTCCCTAGACCCTGTGCCGAGTTTTACGCCTCCTCCAACTGAAAATCTGGGTCCATGCCTGATGAAATTTCCGTGAATTAGAACAAAAGGGGCCTAATATGGCACACACGATTTTGAAAGATTTTTGTCATATCTTCTCAGGAAAACCCCATCCCCACCTATGGGAGAGAGGGAGGGGTGAACATGATAATTTGTGATCGAAAATATTACGACAGTTTTCTTCCGATTTCAGAGTTTTTGCGGAATATTTGAAGTCAAGAAAATGTTGATGAATACTGCAAAAAAGAACGCCAGATTGCACCATTTTGCCTCATTTTTGCAAAATTTTCTTGGGGGAGGCCCCCGAACCCCCACCTATGGGAGGGACAGACCCCTCCCCATTCGGTCCTTCGGGCCTCAATTGTGAGGTGCTCCCCCCGGCACATGAAGTTCTGGATCAGCCCCTGAGACTCCTGCGCAAATCGTATACGTACTGTTTCTCTGAGCAACGAGTCAAAATTCATCCAAAGGAGTAAAATTTCAATAAACGGATATTCGTCAAAATTAACATTTTATGTGTCATATTCATTACGTTTTTTGTTGCACTATCTTTAATTTCAAATTATTTTCCCAAGAAGGACATATACTAAAGTTTTATAAATCGGCATACATCAACTGTAATTTATTCAAATATAATGGTGGCACTGTTGATATGATATAAAGATTCTGTTGATGTATTTCCTCCGTATATAACTTTCTCTTATTTTCAGTTTAGCTCGCATTATAGCACTGAATCTAGACTCTTATCCATTCCATCATAAGTGAGATATGAGACTCATATTTCTATTGTAATGCAGTTCATATCTTTACTTACGACAAACTGGTAATACCCTGTTGGGGATAAATTTAGAATCATGAAAATAATAGCAATGTTTCGGATGCAAGTATTTAACGTCGAGGACAGTTAGAAATTTTTTATTCCTCTCCCCCAATTGGAACATCTCGCTCTTAATCTCTTAAAACTTTGAAGTGTCCGACACCTTTCCTTTACTTAATTCAGGTATGTTGCCAATGGTAACTACCACCCAATACCTGTGTGTAAAACCCCCAAGGGTTTCGCTTCCCCTGTCAACAACCTTTCCGCTTCGCAATGACTCGAGGTACATTCGTCTCGCTGCGGGTATCCGGGTATTCTCCAACATGCAGTGACTTCGGCTATCAGGTAGCACGTCCCCAAGTGTAATCACGTGACCTGACCGTACTGCCAAAAAGTGTGGAAATCTTTATTCAAGAGTTGTAACAATTCACTCCCGGTCTACGGCATCAACTTCAGTTTTGAGTTTAATAGTTAGATGCACGTTATGTCAATGAGCTGTGATTCTCATCCTTAAAACTTGGAATGTTTATACAAATTGTCAGATATACCTGAGACATATATACTTTGAAAGTATAAATGTCTCTGGGTATACGTGCTACATAAAGTATATATGTCTCTTAACATATGCATATTTAATAATGAACTTGTTAATATTATAAAAAGTTGAGAACCTATGCGTAAATACTATCTAGTATGTATTTTCAGGAAGAGATGGCCCTGAATCTGCTAGTTGGCGTCTGCCGACCGTTGCCACTGTTTTCTATATTTTTCATCTTATGTTCCCCTATTCTTGATGTCGGACTGGTTAAATGACCTAATTTGCATCATATTTGTTGGGGGATAATTCTCGGGATTTATCATCGCTGTCCACGAAGAATCCGATATTTTGAATCTTATTTTTGCAAAGTGCGGTCATATAAAATTCGAAGAATGAAAGAGAGTCATCATATAGTTCATCAAAGTTGCATTACGGTCTATGATAAACACCGAGTTTATCCCCCAGGTCATCCTCGGAATGTTTCGGTTGGTTGGTTGGTTGGTTGATTGGTGTTTTACGTCGCTTTCAACAATATTTCAGTTATATCGCGACATGGAAGCAGGAGGTTACCAACCTCTTAAACATAGTGGCGCAACCCGGGAATCGAACCCGGATCGTCGGCGCCGCAAGCCAAGCGCTTAACCACTACACCAAGCCTGCCCCTCGGATTGTTTCGGTTTTATATCTTCATTTAGATCTTTAGTGTGATGTCACGCCGACTTCGAGAATAAAAAAAGAAAATTGGTAGCGTGCTAGACCAGAGACATATGTATGTCTCTGGCTAGACTATCCAGTGTTTTACCACTAGATCAGGACCCCTTCGGTTTAAATATACCACCTCGGGCTCTAACTAGTGAACAGGGTATTGTCATATTTAATCCTAATAAATTAACAGGGTATTCAATTTCCGCCAGGAAAACGGGAGTTATTCCCAGGACAGCATTAAGCACCCTCAAGTCTGTATATGATTTTCTTGTATCAAAATCCATCTCTACTACATTTTCCCGGCTGAAAATATAATCAGGAACTTATACATGATTGATTGAATGATTTTTGTTTAACGTCACACCATAAATATTTCACGTATATGGTGACGGCATCTGCCCGATGCAAGGCATACAAATTTTGACATATGCAACGGACCCACCCGAAGCAGTGAGGGATCTTTAACGTGCCATGCATACTACGACATGGGGCCTCGGTTTTACTGTCTCATCCGAAAGAAAGGACACCGACATGACCGGGACTCGAACCCCGGCCTCCCGACCACCAGGAGGCGAGCGCGATACCACTAGGCCACGCCGGCTTCGGACTTATACAATATCTAATATAAGGTCCTGATCAAACTGAACTAAAGAACTAAATATATAGGAAACACCACGTACGTGATAGACTATCAGGTATTACTGCCATGTTCCAATTTTTTAATTTACTTGGAGGTGGTAAATAAAAAAATTAAAGCATGACAACTAGTTGTCATGTTTTAATTTTTGTATTTACCATCCTCCACCCCAAGTAAATTAAAAATTTAGAACATGCATATTACCACGGTCGGGTATTACCACGGTCTGTTACACGACTGAAATAACGAGTAGTGACACTATGTCGATGCATGACACCAGAGACATAGACTACTTTCAAAGTAGTCTATGTCTCTGATGACACATCAAACACAACAACTTAATTTCTAGGAAACACAACGCGCTTGATAGAACATCGCGTATTACCAGAAAGATAGACTACTTTCAAAGTAAAGTAGTCTATGTCTCTGTCACCATTCGATTGGGTAGTTACTTAATAGCAGAGACATATATACACATATGTGTATATATGTCTCTGTTAATAGTTATCTGCCCTTTACCGATAGGTATCCCGATCGTATCCGCCATTACGGTACTGAAAAAAATTATCGAGATAAAAAGACCTATGAGTGTAGTGGTTAAAACAATATTTGCATTTATTATTGTTTAGTTAAATGATCTGATTGGTGACTGTGATTGAAAATTAATAAACGTGTTTGTTTTTATAGTCTATCATGAATTTCAGTTTTAAATTAAGATATAAAAAAACCAGACATACATGTACATATGTCTCTGGAAAAACAGAAAAGGAACTTTCCTAACTTGGTCATCCAAGCTACGTAATGAATTATGTATTTATGTATTACAGATTAATTAGATAATAAGTATCAGAGACATAGACTACTATCAAAACCTAGTCTATGTTTCGGCAAATATCAATATCAATAATATCTTCTTGTTATCCATATCAGATTCTCGATTCGACTCTAAGTCGAAATGGTGTATATCTTTGCAAATTAATTAAATCTTTAATACTTACATTAAATATTTAACAAAATATTTCATATATATATTATATATAGGTATAAGACTTAGAATGACCATGACAGAAACCAGCACACCATATCACAAACGAGGATTTTTCGTAACTTTTACTCAGATGGAATATGACTTTAAATTTCAGTATGCAGATGAATTGTTGTTTTCGGGGATGAGAAACATCATCATCTACTTAACTATTTCCAAATTGAGACTACCCTATTATGCAAAACCTGGAGTTGAAAGTTTCAGAAAATCCTTTAAAAATTTCGTATATCTAAGGTAATAAACTGCAGTATTAGGCCTGTGAAAATTGATACAACTCTACTTCGTAACCGAAATCAACTTGTCAAAAATAACTTAACTAAACAATGGCGGATTTAGGAGGAGCGGAGGGGGTGCTCCTCCCCCCCCCCCGCCCCCCGACAGTGACCCGAATTCTACCAAAACCCTGTAATTTAGTCCATTTTCGGCTAAAATTGACAAAATTTGTCCCTTGATCCCTCGGCAAAGGGAGTGATGGATCCGCCACTGGATAAAGAACGAAGATCAATTCACTATGCTTTACTTCCTTCGTGTATGCAATGTTAATTGATTTGCTCCAATCAACATACACGTGTATCAATTATAGTCTTACGGATGATGGGGTTAAACAGCTGACATAAATCCTGTAAGTTTATTGCGTAATACGGACGACAGTTTCTGGAAAGTCGCTTTCACTTTTGCCATGGATACCTGGACTGAGATATTATTGACCACGGGTGACAACCTGGTTTTACACCTATTACACAATCCATTTTCTGTCAGTACAAGCTTAAAGGAAAGTGTTTTAATATATCTGAATCTCTTCTACATATCATCATTCTGTTTCTAAAACCCAACAATGAACACCGTAACTTTGAATCTATCACCTGATAAGCTTCAAGCGTAACAGCATTCTTCTGCACACAATGACTGGGACTAGACAAATACTCCGCCAGTACTTTGACAGAGGACCTTGTGGACACCGAGTCGCCTGGCAATGTAGCCTCTCAGTCCACAATTTGAAGGGGAACACGAATGCCCAGACTGCTTTTCATGACCCTGCGTGATAGATGATCGCAACCGACAGATGTGGTGACCAGAATCAGACGTCCCTCCTCACCATCGTAATCCGGCATAGAAAGAGAGAGGACCTATACAAGAAGTGCTGGACAATGCTATGCCATCGTGTTGTGTGGGATGATTCTCGATATTTAGATAGAGTGACTCGGAAAGTCAGTCTGAACAGAAGGCGAAATAGATTTGCCCCTAAAAAGTAATAAAACCAATTAAAATGAAAAAATAAAATACAACTAGAATCTTCATTACTGCACTAAAGAATGTACTTTCTATTACCAATTCAAATCCCACACATTATTTACACCAAACTATAGCATGTTCACACCTCCCAATTACCATGCGCTTCCAGGCATACCCAATACCCCGATTACCAAGCGCCTCTAGGCAAATACCCCGAGCTGGAGACAAGCAGTGATTTCGGCGACCAGTTAAACCACGCCCCCAGCTTAATCACGTGACTTCAACCGTACTTGTCAAAAAGTTTCCCCTTTAAACTCGATATCATGGGAATAATCAGAGACTTCTGTCTCTGGAATAATTTAATTTTAATAGATCAGTACTAAACAATTATTCCAGGAACATGCGTCCCTGATTATTCATAAAAAAAAACTCGCATTATTAGCAGTAAGATTGGATATATCTCCGTTTGCGTTAGGTTTTGTAAAGCAATGTTATCAAGGCAAACGGCAAATAGTCTGTATTTCAGTCATAATTACAGTCAAGACCGCAAAAATGCATAACGACTTATTAAAGATACAAATGATGAAAAAAGAGATACCAGTAGATAGTGTAATCTGATGGAAGGACTTATAAATTTGTGTAAAAGTCCTTGGCTGATGATATGAGACTAGGCTGATGATAGCTACCGTAATAGTCACGTGATCAGAAGATGGCCGCGTACGTGTATTACGCTTAGGAATGGTCTATATTTAAAGTAAACTTTAAAAGCACGAATTCAAGAGATAGATAAGAAAAGTGAAAAGTTATATAAAGCGATCACGATTGATCGTTGTTTGCGACAATAATTCAGATTCATACAGGTCGGTTTCAACCAGAGACATACATACACATGTATGTCTCTGGTTTCAACCATGTAAACCAATAAGACAATCACGTTTCAATTACTGATTTTTATTTTTTTTATTTTTTTGGTAAAGAACGTATAAACAAGATAGGTACTTGTTTTTCTTTTTTTTTCCTTGAAGTCAATTTGTTTAATTTAATTCTAAAGAATTTCTTTCATATCGCGTGCCTACGGACATACTGGTAGTAGTTACCGGCTAAGATCAGTTACCGGTTACTACTTTTTTTTTGTCTTTTGAAACGTGATTTTATGAGATTTTTTTCACGTGATTGTCTGCACTACACAGAATACATATGAATTCATGGTTTAAATACCCTTGATAACGTAGTAGCCGAAACTGGTCTTAATCGGGGACTGGTCCTTCAACAGTATACTTCTACATAAATTCTAAGATTTTATTATAAATAAAGGAAAATCGGAAATGACTTATTCTATACATTATTTGTCGAATTAATGACCACTACTTTTGTACATTATTCATAAGACATACCCGCTGTGCGAGATACGATTTCAGCTTTCCTTTTTTGCTAAGATAGCATTTCCAAATTACTCACAATAAGATAAAAGATATGTTCATTAATTTATGTACAAGTAACATTTATTAAGAGCGACAGTGTTCGAACCGTTGTAACACATTACCCTTTTAAAGTTAATGCAATTGCGTATAATATTCTATTTTACTGACCAATAACTTTTAAATGTATTGTTTATAGAGAGCATTTCACATCAAAATATAAGATACTTATGTCAAAGTACATTAAATTTAATAGACCCTTAGCTCCCGTAAGTGGAATATAAATAGGACCTGGACGAATTTTAAAGTATGGCTATTGAAACATTGCAAAGTATCGCAGGTATCCCAATACAAGATTCTGCAACGGTGATAATGATTGCGGTGGCCCGCCGCGTTTTTTTCTTCAAGTGCCTGCGGCGATATGACCAACTGCGGTGACCCGCGATGGACAATTCAATCTCCTGTCACGACAGTAAAAATTGCGGTGGGTTGCGATGGATTTGAACGTCCACCGCAATCTTATTTTGCGGTGGGTTGCGGTGATTTCCCACCCAAAAATCGGTTGCGGTGATGGGTGGAAAGTGAGGAATCCGCGTAGGCTGTACTGTATGCGCCTATATATCTTTCAGTTTACAAAGCTAGATAAAACATGTTTTACGAAGATATGCTCAGCGACACACTTTAGTACATTGTTTTTATCACGTGATTTTCTGACCCGATCTACATACGTGTCAAATGTTGTGTAAATGGTGAATGTAACGGACATTTCTCAATTTTTCCGGTTTATAAAAACGTGTCAATGTCGTCAAAAAAGTTGACTTTCGATGTAGTATAACTTTGTTTTGTAGTTTGATTGTATGTAATTTCAGATAATTAAATGAAATATAACATTCTTGTTATACCAATTTTGACAGCTAATGCAACTTTAACTAAATGTGCAGTCCAAGTGAAAACTTAGAATATAAGCTCACTTCTAGATGGGCAGAACACAATCTACTCTTACGGATATTAAATATATATATATATATATATATATATATATATATATATATAATATATATATATATATATATATATATATATATATATATATATATATATATATATATATATATATATATATATATATATTTTATTTCATGAATATACTCCTTGATGACGAAATTTACACCACCCGCCAACCCCACTAGATTCGGCCCACGAAATTTATTACTAGATATCCCTTTTCCTGAAAAAAAAAATATATATATATACAAAATTTGCTTTTATATCTGTCACCCCTATTTAGTATGTATTGGACTGTTTGTGTTGGTTTTAATTTTAACCCGGATGAGCAAATTCATCGCTGACGAACTATAAAATAAATTTGTTACAGGTAGATGTCACGAAGGTTTTCGGGTTTAGTATATTGGGTATTCGTTGGTTGGTTGGTTGATCAGTGTTTTACGTCACTTTCAACAATTTTTCAGTTAAATCGCGACATAGAAGCAGGAGGTAACCAACCTCTTAAACATAGTGATGCATGACAAATATGTGTTAGTACCAACTGATAAAGCCTCGAACAATATCGTTTTTATTTGCAAGACGTTTTATATAAATTGTCTTTTAGAGGAACTTGGCATTAACAAATCTACTGGAAATCAAACTTACAATCGCTCTACACTCTCACTAGATGAAATTATTAATAACCATAAGTCAGTGTTGAGTACCTTTAACTTATGTACTAAGGATAGTGAGTTCGAGTTACCCTATTTATATTGGATCCCTAAATTACACAAAGATCCATATAAACATAGGTTCATTGCAGGATCCAGTAAATGCTCCACCAAACCTCTATCAGCCCTCCTTACCAAAATATTATCTGCAATTAAGGAGAAACTTCAGACGTACTCCGATGTGATTTACTCTCGTAGTGGTGTTAATCAGTTTTGGATACTAAAAAAACTCCAAAGAATTATTAGAAAACTTAAAATCTCAAAATCTGACAACTATTAAATTCATTAAGACTTATGATTTTTCTACACTTTATACCACCATACCTCATGATAAATTGAAAAACAGGATCTTTAGAATTATTGATAACTGTTTTTTTTTCACCAAAAAGGGTTCAAGCAGATATAAATTTATTGTTTTAGGATATCCAGATACATATTTTGTGAAAAACCACTCTGAATCTAAATATAAGTACTTTGAAGATGACATAAAAACATGCTGGACTTTCTGATTGACAATATATATGTTGTGTTCGGTAGCCAGGTCTTCCAACAAACCATCGGAATCCCTATGGGCACTAACTGTGCTCCTTTACTAGCCGATTTGTTCCTTTCGTCGTACGAAATTTACTTTATACAAGATGTTATAAGTCAAAATAAGAAGCAATTGTCCTTGTCCTTTAATTTTACATACAGATATATTGATGATGTAGTATCTATAAATAACAAAAACTTTGGTACATACAATATATCCAAAGGAACTTGAAATTAAGGACACTACAATATCCAATTCATGTGCTTCATATTTCGATCTACTTACTGATGTCGACCGAGATGGTAAACTTACTACCTCAATTTATCACAAACATGATGACTTTAGTTTCCCCATTGTTAACTTTCTATATACTAGTAGCAACATTCCTTTATCACCTGCATACGGTGTTTATGTATCCCAATTAATTCGATATGCCCGAGCTGAGTATTGCTCTTTCATTTATCGAAGCCAATTACTAAGAGAAAAGTTACTCAAACAAGGATATGAGATATCACGACTTTTGTCAACATTCCGCAAATTTTACGGTCGTTATAAATGCCTTATTTGCTCATATGATGTATCGTTGTCTGACATGTTGACTTCCTTATTTTACAGCAACTAAACCCTCTGTATTACCTATACTATATAGCAGTATTCTTACTGCTTATGACATATACCTATTTTGACTACGGGTATGCCGTTTCCTGATTCTGTGACAGCGAATAATACTATTTCGCTTATACTTATGGTATCACGACGGGTGTGACCGGTCGGCAGGGGATGCTTACTCCTCCATGGCACCTGATCCCACCTCTGTTTTGACAGAGGTTCGTGATTGTTTATATTATATTTACATATGTATTGTCGTGTTTCTTCGACTTCGAGTTGTGGATTTCGGAACAATATCTTGGATTTGTACTTGGTTGGTCAGTTGATTGATGTTTTACGTCACTTTCAACAATTTTTCAGTTATATCGCGACATGGAAGCAGGAGTAACCAACCTCTTAAACATAGTGGCGCAACCCGGGAATCGAACCTGGATCGTCGGTGCCGGAAGCCAAGCGCTTAACCACTACACCAAGCCTGCCCCTATAGATAGTTTGCAATAGGCCAGAATTGATGGGAGTTATCTCACGTTGGTGGCCATTTTGTGTGTCACACTCTGTATTTTCATGCATTCAACCAAATTTGATGATTTTTCAAGACGGTTTCAAAACGTATACTTGTTTATTTCTTTCAAATTTGTCTACAACATTTATTGAAAATGTTATCATGGTTTCTTACATATGAAATTGCGAATGCCTGTCTCAAATGAGCTGTTTTAAAATGGTAAGAATCTAAAGGATTGATTGATTGATTGATTATTGTTTTACGTCACTCCACGATTATTTCACGTATATGGTGACGGCATCTGCCTGATGCATTGCATATAAATTTAGACCTTTGCAACGGACCCACCCGAAGCAGTGAGGGATCTTATACGTGCCACGCCTACCGTGACATGGGACCTCGGTTTTTACTGTCTCATCCGAAAGACAGACAGAACACCGGTGTGCCCCGGACGGGAGTCGAACCCGCGACCTCCCGATCACGAACCGAGCACCTTATCCACTAGGCCACACCGGCTTGAATCTAAAGGAAAAACTATGGTTTGACACATAAGATGGCCGACAACGGGAGGTAACTCCCATCAATTCTGGCCTATTGCAAACTATCTATATTGGGTATTCGACTTACTATCGGGACCTGTTTGTTTCCCGTAATCGAGTTGCCATTTCAGTCGAGAGTTGGACTTGTATGTGAACCTTCGGTTGTAAATTATTGGGTATATGACTTGCTTTTTCGACATACTGCTCCATTTAGGCTCGAACTCTTAAAATATAACATATTTGAGTTACTGCTTAATTAAAGTGTAAATTCTCGGATATCTGTCTGGCTATCTTGAGCATTGCACTAGCCAATGGCATAGCTCTCGATCTTGTTCATTCGAGTGTTCGATTTACTGCCTACTGTGTTCTACATAGCTCTAGATCTTATCGTTTCGAATGTTCGATTTATTGCCTATTGTGTTCTACATATCTCAGGCACTGAACTACACCATACCTACAGGGTATTTGTTCTTCACTTTTAGACTGCATTCACTCAGCACCTGAGGCTGTTTATTGACTTCGTCTTCTTTATAAACGGATTGGTACTCTTCGAGATATTTAATGTACATTATATACTGCTTTCCCACCTCCAAATCATTATAGAAACACATACCGTCCTCATCGTCCTTCGTCACTACAATAAATCCAGTAAAAATACAATTAACATTCGACATGCCCCTCCCTCCCGTAAAATAATAATAATAATAATAATAATAATAATAATAATAATAATAATAATAATAATAATATAATAATAATAATAATAATAATAATAATAATAATATAATAATAATAATAATAATAATAATAATAATAATAATAATAATAATAATAATAATAATAATAATAATAATAATAATAATAATAATAATAATGATGATGATGATGATGATGATGATGATGATGATGATGATGATGATAATAATAATAATAATAAGAATAATAATAATAATAATAATAATAATAATAATAATAATAATAATAATAATAATAATAATAATAATAATAATAACAATAATGAGATAGAAACATGTTGCCACAAATTACTTATACAGTTATAGCATATTATTTCCATTTAAAGTTTTTAAAAGTTTTGGCTGAACATCATCCTTTGACAACCTACCCTCAAAAAGGTAAATAATAAATAAATAAAGAGGGTGTTGGTTTCCTACGCCTATGAATAGTTTCCTATAGAGCATTTCTAAATATTTTCTAACTCGTTTTGATTGCCAGTATGTTAACATGAAGTTCAACATCATGTCATAGGAATGTTTCCAGTACGTCTGTAAAATTCAGCAAGACTCGTCCTGGAATGATGACCACTCGATAGTCCGAAAGCTCGAAGGTCCGATATTTCGCAAGCCTGATAATACGAAGGTTCGATCGTTCAAAGGCCCAATAGTTCAAATGTCCTATAGTTCATTCGAAGACCCGATGGTTCGAAAGAAGGCTTACCAGTCGTTTATTTACTAGTCCTGTCTACAAGTGTGTTATTATTATTATTACATGACTTTCGGGTTATCGGATCTTCGGACTATCGGACCTTCGATGTACTGGACCTTCGGCCTTTTTAGGTCCTCGAACAATCGGGCCTTCAGATCTTCGTACTATCAGGCCTTCGAGGTATCGGGCCTTCGGACTATAAGACCCTCGGAGTATTGGGAATTTTGGATATCAAAACTTTGGACTGTTGTGCATTCGCACAACTGAACTGCAGGAGTTTCGGACTATTGGTCCTTCGAACTATCGAGCCCTCGGACTATCGGGTTATTGGACCCTCGAAATATCGGATGGTCACCCACTGAAATACATTTCAAGTGCCAAAGTTTTGAAGATAATGATAATTTTACACTTTTTTAAAAACAAAGTCGATGTAACTCTGTGGATTAGGAGCTTGGCTTGTATCCGAGAGGTCCCGGGTTCGACTCCCACCTTGGACACACCGGTAACCTTCATTTCAGATGAGACAGTTAAAACTCAGGTGGCGTGTCACGGTAGGCATGGCAGGTAAAAGATCCCCGACTGCTTCGGGTAGATCCGTTGCAAAGTATAAAATTCTGTGCAATGCATCAGGCAAATTTCGTCACTATTGGCAAAATTTCTGCATCCGTGCTTGAGTTCTATGTATTAAAATGCCAATTTCTTTTTCAACTGATATTGTATACTTTATAGATAAGAGAGTGTATAACTACCTATTTATAAGGTGATTATTTTTATCACACGTCTATACAAATGCTTACCTATTTCATGACTGTGTATATTCGTCGAAATATAAAGGGAGTACTTGTACGTTTGAGTTCTGATATTGACAATATCGTCTTAGTATAAAATGTCCCTTCCATAATAAGTTATAAAACCTCATTATTCTTGCTACGCTCTGTTTAAAGTTAGTCCAAATATCAAACACAAATAATGCGAAAGATATGTGCAGCGTGAAAAAAATTTGTCAAACATGCGAATAACATGAGAAAATCCGTATAAACAATGTATTAGGGCTATGTTCTATATGACTGTTATTATCAGCATTGTTATGTACATGTATTATCATTATTATGTAGACGTATTATCAGTATCATTATGTACATGTATAATCAGCATTATTACGTACATGCATTATCATATATATTATCAGTATTATCTTCTACATGTATTGTCAGTATTATTGTGTATAGGTATTGCCAGTATCATTATGTACATGAATCATAATTATTATGAACATGTCTTATCCGTATTATTACGTATATGTATTGTCCGTATTATCAAAGATATGTATCACCAGTATCATTATGTACATGGTTTATCAGCATTATTATGTACATATATAATCAGTTTTATTATGTACAAATATTATCAGTATTATGCAAGTGTATTTTCAGTACCATCATTTACATGTACATGTATTATCAGTATTGTGTACGTGTGTTGTCAGTATTATTATGTACATGAATTATCAGTAATATTACGTATATGTATAGTCAGTATTATCATACACATGTATTGTCAGCATGATTATGTACGCGTATTATCAGTATTATTATGTACATGTATTACCAGTATCATTATATACATGTATTATCAGCATTATTATGAACATGTATTATTAGTATTATTCACATATATTTTCAGTACCATTATCTACACGTATAATCAATATTATGTACGTGTATTGTCAGTACTATTATGTACATGTATAATCGGTATATATATATTACTGATAATACATGTACATAATAGTATTGACAATACACGTACATAATATTGATTATACGTGTAGATAATGGTACTAAAAATAGACGTGAATAATACTGATAATATTATATATTCGTATATTCTAACTTTAATGTTTCGTACTTACCTATTCTAACTGTTATGTTTGTTGGAATATCTTTAGAACTATCCTTAAAGATGCAATTCACATTGACGATCACGTGACTCTTATTATACTGCTGAACGACTTGACCGTCAATAATGATACTTGAAAACATCACCTTCTCTCTAATCGCTAAATGATGAGGACTGTCGCATCCATTCGTAAAATCCCAAAAACCAAGTAGCAATAAAATGATGAACGCCATTTTGTCTTCAGCTTTAATCGGATCATGTATATCGATCAGTGATCTACGGACGATTCATTTCGCTTGTATTTTACAATATGCCAGATTTTACAATATGCCAGATTTAACATCCCGGACTTACAAGAACAGTTCCTCATTGGTCTTGTTCTCCTATTTATCAGAAAAAATCTTGACGAGGTAATTTATTTCGAGAACTGAAGTCACATGTGGTTATTTAGATTTATAAACTGATTTATGTAGGAAATTACCTTTTTAGCGCAGAACACAGATATGGGAATCACAGGTTTACCTAATGCTTTCACCCTCATGTGAGAATCGAAAATATCGCAAATAGCTGTTGATTAGCAAGTGTAAATAGTTTAATATCTCTTTAACAAGACTTCTACAGCCAGTCCAAATATCGATATCAAGTACTGAAAGTTATCTTAATAATGGGTATAAATAGAGAGAGCAAGACCCTAGTAGCTTGCTTTCAGGTTTACATCTGTTTAGAAATTAACCTTTCATCGTACATCATTTATTAAATACAAGCGCGATAAATTGACGTAGATTTATGTATGTGTGTCATTACGTAGACATCTGTAACGTAATAAATGGTCTGTTACCCGGATATCTAAATCTCCGTTATAGACTGAGGATTATGTATTTTACCGTAAATCAGATAGATTTTGCCTTTTTAAGATACCGATGTGGCCATCTCTGAGCACAACGTATAACAGAAAGGTGTGAAATGTTACACAAGATAAATGATTCAATTAAAAAAAAGTAAACTGTAGACTTGGAAGTACATCCATACAGATTTTCATAAGAAGGTTAAAATTTGATTAAAACTCTGTTTAAAGAAATGAATAAAATCTCAGCAAATCCCAATGATTAAATAAGTCACATACCTTAATATTAATATAAAACTACAAATACAAATCTTTTTAAAAGAAGAATGTATTCTTTCTAAGATTAAAACAGTTTTTCTTGAGGCACATTCACCTATCTGCACATAGAGGTTGGGTCCGATATGATAGGAGTTGAAAAAATTGAAACTGTTTTTACTCACTTAATTCTATTATTTATTTTCTAATTTCTATATCTGTTTCATGTTTTCAAGTTTTAAAAAATCGATAAAATGTCTGTAACAAGTGTTTAACATTTTTGTTTGTTTATTTTCTTCCAATTTCCCCCCTTTTCGCTCAACCGGAATTAATCATAATATAAAAATAGAAAAAGTGGAAATATTTGGCGAATGGATGTTAAAAATCGCTTGCAACAGGACTTTTTTTTAGCTGTTTGAAATGAACGTATCATAGCTTGAATGTAAACAAGTAAATGACAAAGAGAAATGTTACAAATAAATAATATATGTCATTTAGCCATAAACACACAGTGCTTTTGGCAAAGGCAATATAATTATTAAAAAAACTTGAAAGTGAGTTGTAAATGCGAAACAAGACAATAAGTCGTTATTACTACGGAAACGTTTTGGTGCCTGGTGTTGTTGTGTTGTAAATAGGTATCATGACAAAAATGAAATTGACTTGACGAGATTATTAAAAACTGATGACGTAATAAAGTCGAAAAGTTGCCGTAAACTGTCCTTAAACGAGTTCTTTTGGGCAACTTGTCATCTATAAAACACTTAGTTGATTTTCTTTAAGTCAAGATAAATCTATGGGATTTCCCTTATGTCAAATTTAAAATAAATTGTCGTAATAAAGTTGCATTGCCATGAAAATCAAGAATTACTGACATCATTTTTGTTGATTTGTTGCAATAAACATGCTTCTAACGAGAATTTTATGTCGAATTATTGTTTTAAAAATAGCAATTCGATATTTCGTTAGTCAATTTCTCCTCGTAATCGAGTTATCAACCTCGCATTTGTATAAAAATTTCGAAATATTGACTTTGTTGAAGTCGACATGATGCGGTAAAGTAGTACCTACTTAGTGGCGGATCTAATATTCCGAAAGGGGGCACATGTTATAGTTAAGGATTAACCAAATTACGTAGCCATTTTGGTGCAAAGTCTGGAGTTTCACTCTTATGATTTGAGTTTTTCAATCTAATTATAAGCCTTGCAAATCTGTGGTGAAAAAAGGGAATTCCCCGTCTAAATCCACCACTGTATATACTAAGTATCCAGTGGTGTTTTTTCTTCAAATCAAGTCCGTTCAAGACCCTTCACAATGAAAATTTCATTATCGACATAGATTTTTTTCCTTTATCTTTGTCTAATTCTTCCCAAATATTGATCTTCTAGCTTTATACAAATATTTAAAGGGCCAAAAAGAAAAATCCTAAATGAAATGGTAAAGGCACCTTTGGAAAAAAAAAAAGATTGAAAAAACACACTGGTATCTTGCAATCTAATTATGCATTCAAAGTTCATCACAAGGAGAGAGCTTAATTTAAGTGTATTTCAGTACTTGCTGCTAAATTCTTAACACAATATAATGTATGCTTAATTTATATTTTCACAATAAATACTGCTTAAACAAAATGTATTCTACGGATTGAGCATATGCATAGTGTTCATTCGAGAGCAAATAACACGAACGAATTTGTCATGTGATTTAAAGAGTTTTCTTTGGAGCTTTTCTTCATGGAATTAATATATATTTTATATGTAGTAATGAGGAAAGAAAGATCTATTTTGCAAGTGAGGGTTTTTCAGCATCCCTACTTTCATCCTGATGACTTGCCCCTGGTCCCAACCACTACCCTTCCCATTTCCCTCCCCTTATTCCCACTTCGTTCCGCTTCTCGACTACTCCATGTCTCAGAAAAGATATCTTAACAAAATGGCTAAACACACTTTCAATGGAGAGTGCACACCAACTTGGCCCAATGACCGTTGCTTCGATCATCGTGACTTATAAGAGTTGCTGAAGGGATAAGTTTGGTGTCAAGTCGTCAAAAAGTATATCGATAAGTGTTACTTTATCACATC